>OY294069.1:122280535-122717535 GCA_958510875.1 Endomychus coccineus
GCGTTCAACTTGTTGGGGAACGTTCGCGTATAGAATACCATTCAGAATTGTGGTAAGAATCACAAAATTTGTTTTTAACACCCCCACTCCCATCATGCTCACTGTTTACACTCAATTTGTTCAGCAGTCTTATAACTTCAATTTTATCTGCGTAAAAATTCAAGTCTCTTCTTAGTTTATGAACTTTTTCCACGAATTCGCAAAGTCTGCGTGTGTATTCTTCAAAAGATATATCCATAATGATATATTTGTAGATTTACTAGATATCTATATTATTATTTAAAGAGCCACATAACATCTTCCTTCGTAAGAAATTCGAATAACTTCCAACTATTCGCACTAGAACACATAGGATTCAAACTATTGGGGTGATGTAAACAGATGAATTCACAATTTCCTCGCTCTAGTTTTGGACATTTACCTTTCAAATTCACCACTTCTACTCGATCCAACCCCAATTCTTGGAACGCTCCCCGTAGAAACTTAGCTTTTATCTTCCCACATACATAAACAGTAGCATCCGGATCGATATTTTCCTTCAAAATTTCATACAATTCATCATATTCCTGATAGCCAGAGTTCCATGGAATCCCGTGATATTTTTCACAATGAAATATTTTCTTCATTTGCGTCTCGGATAGTGTGGTTTGAATAGAAAATATTTCTCCAACCTTTTATCACAGTCCAACAAAGAGAGTTCCTTGATTTTATATACGTTTGCAGAAATCTTGAAACTTTGAATATCAACCACTATAGACGACATTTCAAACTAGAATGATAAACTATCCAAATATCTAGTTGCACATGCGCAGATCATTAACATATTTCTTTGATGTTATCGAAATTTCGAAAGAGTACGTCGAAGCACAAAATTTGTAGTGATGGTGGACTTATTCTATAGTCGACCTCCCCTCCTATCTCAGAAAACAGTTGAAACATCTTAAAGGTGTAAGAATTTGAAGTATCTCTTCGGATGCTGCGCATGTCCATTATCTCACATCGGTACGGTAGAAGTGCGATCCGATAAAAATCATCATCAATATCATGTAGCACTCTAAAACAATCAAGTATATACGATCCTGGTTTCGGAACGATACCCGAAATTTGATGCAATATGATTTTTCTCATTCTTCTATGTTTATATTTGAACTGACCTTCTATATTCATATCGATTATCTTCCAATCTTCTGGAGGTGGATCGAAATCTCCTCCGAAATAGAAAATATCAGCATACGCCCAATCGGTAGAGGCCCCCACCAGGAAAGTTATGAATTCTCCAGCGATTATCCAATTTTTGGATGGTAATTGTGATTCTTCGAGGATTTCCATCATATTCGGCGGACATGCGCTTATTACGAATTTCTTCGCATCGTACACGGTGGTAAGCACACTATGAATAAAACTGTTGTATAATCGAGGAGACATTATCACGAACTGAGTTCGATTCAGTTGAAGCAGTCACACACACCCTCATACTCTGCGCTATTGACTTTTTCAACCTTAAATATACAATCAAAACTAAATGGTATTCTTGCGGGTGAGAGATAAGAGGTCGATCGAACTGGTAAGTATACATGTAAAATAATAAAATCATGAACATTTTCAGATAAAAATGACGTGGGTTCGGATCCCTTCCAATCTTTCTCACCAAAGAATACCATTTTTTTTTCATTTGATGTACACGTCGTAGACGTTATGATCGATTCACAACCGCCATGATACCTCGTTGACCACCGAAGGATCACGTGATAGCTGCCATGACACCTTGCTTGCTCGAAACCACGTGTCTAGGACCTTTCTTACAAACAACCTGTATATACAACATAACATACTCTTTACAAACCCCCTGTATATACATTCAAACAATAATTACAAACACCGAATGCCAATCGTCAGCATAAACTGAGTAACTCGCAATCACTGATAACGCTATCTACTCGATAACACTAATTACACATATTGGATGTTGATCGCCAGACCGGGTGACTCACAATCACTGATAACGCTATCTACCCGATAACGTTATCTACCCGATAACACTAATCACACACACATCGCCAGCATGGGTGACTCACAATCACTGATAACGCTATCTAGCCGATAACGTTATCTACCCGATAACATACATCGCCAGCGCAGACCGGAAGTGGAGACCTGCTAATAGCAAACATCGGAGCACAGACCGGAAGTGACGTCACACTTCCTGGTCCAGAACGCGTCCACTGTATCTACTAGAATATCACTAAATCTATGGCATTCTTCAAAAGGTTTGACATCACCTAAGGTTTCTTGATGTCGACATGTCAGAATGGGGTTCGTGAGATAATTATAAAAATGCTGAGCTGGTAGTGAGTAAGACTAAAGTTGTGAACGACGTTGCAGAGCGAGGCATAAAATTGATCACGGATTATGATAATGCTCAACCATGGACAAACCCTACTGATTTTAGGAGTCATCAGTAAGTAGATACAACAATAAACTACATATTGTTTTGCCGCTTAGAGAATAGATAAGTAGTGAGCGTGGTAAAGTTCATTTAATTTGGTTACCTACTGATTTTTATATAATGTTTTACATTCCATGAGATACTTTTCACATTTGTGTGAAGATAGTGAGATAAATTATTCACTTGATTATCTTTACACGACTGAATAATAACGTTTTCAAGAAAATGTACGAAAACATAGTATCCGTTTGTGAGAATCGAACCCTAGTCTCTTGCGTGAGAGCCAGTTATCCAACGACGTAGACCACAACACCATATACCGGGATATCAAGAATTATCTTGGTCAAGGGTGGTTGTGGAATCTAAAACGTGTGTCTTACTTTACGTTCGAAATAACTATGTCACTGTCACACTAACATCATCAATAACCTACAAATTTCATACCTATTTATTTCAGTTGTAAAACAATGATGAAGTACAAATTATGAAATAATTATGTGAACTTTGTACCTTTTCAGAGGTCGTGATAGCCACAATCCGGGTCAAAAACTGTTTTGAAATAGTTAATTTTCCGTAAATTGAATGACGTTCACGTGAGAAGCCCGTAGCACGCGAGTTAGAAAAGTGCAAACTGGTTGTACCTAATACGGCTTTACGACGACTTTTCGCGTGCCGTTTTCGCTCCATTTAGTTAGATTTAGTATCGGACCGTGCCCGACGGCCCTTCTTTTTTTGATGAATGTCCATCAAATAGGAAAATTTAATCAAAACAGTTTGAGCTATCCTCAGATCTCAGCTATGCGCGTCTAACGTGCGACGTAGCAGAGGAAATTTTCTCGCGACTAAAATATACACGAAGCGGGTAAAAGCTAGCGGCCCATAGCCAAAAACACTTTATTACAACTGGCGCCGGTCGCACGGGGCAAGAAACGGCCCAAAATGGTAAAGACCGAGGTAAAATGTATAAACTTTAACTTACGCGCAGCGAGCTCCTCGAGGCATATGTCAAAATGATTTCGTTCATAGCTAATTACATAGGACGTCTGGCGTTCATGCAATTATGTTTTAGATAATTCGAACCTTCTTATTTCGATAGGCCACGTGAAAATCCCGGAGTCCAAAGCGCTAAAGACTTCTGAGTGTTACAATATTCGTATAAAATTGCGAAATTTCGCACTTTTAGGAACTTCAAATTAATTATGACACAATTATTTCAAACGTAAAGTAAGACACACGTTTTAGATTCCACAACCACCCTTGACCAAGATAATTTTTGATATCCCGGTACATATTATATGAACTGTTGAAATACAATGTAGGTTTAAGAAGAATTCGATAATTATTTTTGTTGTTCTTGTTGAACAATTTTGTTCGAATTTGGGTAATAGTAGTTTTCTAATTTACTGTAGAAGTTTTGAATCGATTCATTAGAATCGATTGATTGTAAACTTTGGGAGTTACGATTTTTTGAGTTTTCAACCCTTCAGAAATGGGTGTGTTTGCTCAAAATTTGAATATTATAGAATCTTCCGTTTTTGAGTTATTGTATATTCAAGTTTAGTGATATACAGACAAACAGACATACAGATTTTTTTAAAGTTGCTTAAAATTCGATGATAAATAGATTTTTTTCTAGGACTTTTTTAACGATCTTAGAAATACCATGAATAAATGGAATCTCATACATGGTTGAATCCATGAATATGATTCAAAATAAGATAGGTATTCAAAGTAATTTAAAAAGCGTTTCTTTTACCTTCGTCTGTATTACTTTGTTTAGGCATATTTTCATAACGATAATGGAATATCATAACGTCATTTTCAAATTATTGTTATAGTTCCACTAATTTTGGGTGAGAGCTGAAATATTAATCGAAATTATTATATTAACGTCTTTTTCATTGTTATGATTCAAACTTGGTATTACTCAAATTGATGCTACGTCGTTGTTTTTATTCAAATTACTTGAATTTCAGTCTTATTTCATAAGCTTTCACCTTTAAATATTTTCAGCTCGAAAATCAAAAAATTATAGAATGAAAGTATGGGAAAAGGCAATAACCCCATTTAAACTACGTTCAAAATTTGAGCCCTCTTGCGGCACGTTTTAACATCATTTGACTGACCTGGGATTCCGGCTCAAATTTTTCTTATTTATTATGAGTAGTATTAGAGGGTGAAAACCACAAAGAGAGTTCTCATTCTCACTATCAGTGTTCCTTATTCCGGAATGTTTCTCGAAGTTTCAATATCCATTATTTTTTCACCTCTTACTCTAATATTGTAAGTACATATCCTTCTCGAATCTCCTTGTTATCCACATTAATAAAGATCAGTTACCTATATTCTTATTACCAAATGACTATTTGCTTTAGTTAAGTTAGAAAATCATTTGCTGAAATGTCAAAATAATTCCCCTGGGTGCAGGGTCGGACTAATTGTGATTTTTGTTGGCAAATCATAACAATACGTATAAAATATAAGAAATAAGGGTTATTCCCTTCAAAAACTTTGAATGATTTATCATAATTTAGTGACGCTTTCAGAAGGATCTCGCTTTCAAATCAAATTCCACTCTTATAGATATAAATTTGTATGTGCGTGTTGGTGTGCGTATTGGTGTGCGTGTGTGTATTATTATTATTATTATCATTATTTATTAAATCGGTAGAGTTCAATACCTTCATTAACAGATTTAAACTTCACAGCTTGTCTATATCCTAGAAAGTATTATCAAAATTCCACATAGAAATGAAGAAAATAAAACGGGAAATATTTTTCGCGTTGGCCTATCGGTACTCGGGAACGTCCGTGAAACCGTCCTGGTTTGTGGTGACTTTGAAAATTTGCAAATCTTGTGATTTGATCTTGTTTTGTGATTCCGTGTTTTTCACAAAGACTGATTGAGAATCTAACATATTTATTGCACAATTCATACACAACACAATGTTCTTTATTGTGTTTATGAATAGTGGGAACGTATATCACGTATTTCGACAATCATATCTAGAAGGGTAAAGTAATGTACATTTCCCGACATCCCCAAATGAATTGAATTTCTATTTTCAATGATTATATTGCAGGCATCAAGATGACCCTAAAGCCCTTGTGAGGTGCTAGAAATTGCAGTTATCTCAACACCAGATGTGATTCTACGGAAACGGAATGCATTTAAGGATTGAAATGCTTTGGAGAACGTTTTACACTGTAAAGCTCCGGAAATAAGTTTATCATTTCATTTTAAGGTTCGTCTATTAGTACATTTTATTTATACAAACTTTTATATTCTTATTTCCTTGATTTTGAAGCGAATCCAGAGTTGTCAAGTAGCTGAAGCATGTCACCTATTTCAGTTTATTTGTGTATAGTGTGTATCTAGATAAATTTTCAAAATGCCTACAAGGACAGTTGTTCGTGTATATGAACAGATAATTGCATATTGGATGTTTTCAGTGAATTATCTGCTAATTTCAAACGAAATTAACAAAAAAAGATGTTGGTGATAATAATTGTAACGAAGCTCTGAAATATCGAATAATTATTTAATGAGAGACACGTAGATTGATTGTGAATTTCCGATTTCGTTTATATTAGTATCTCGAATTGATAATTCCGAGTAATTATATTGTTGTATAGGAAGATGATAGTACCGGGCATTGACATCCGTGTAGTTTAAGTGTGTGGTTTGCATACGGTTCCATTCATAAGTCGCGTATATTTTGATTTCATTCAGAAACGTGCATGGTTCGTGTCAACAAGAGATATCATAACAGATGTAGCCATAAAAACGGCACAAAATCGAGGAGCTGGTGAATCGTCATGAGCGCGAACGAGCAAAAAAGGGCTCGGCTGGAGCTGGTGTAGGTGACTTGACCTGAACTTCGATTGGTATAAAAGAACGCCTCGCAAGCGTTGAATTTAAAGAAAGGATAGCCAAGATCAAGGAGTAAGTGCTCCGCCAGTTACCTGTGAAGTATTAGGTAAATAGTGATTTTGCTATTTGTACATTGAGTTCCATTGTTTTGCCCGTGGTGCGCCCTTGTGATATAAAATATTGTTTAATTATTAATTGTGATTATTGTATTGTACCTGATAAGTTTATTCTGTACAGATTTCCATAACGTCCCGAAAAAATTAATTGTGTTCTGTACCGATAAACGAAAAAATTGAATTTGCTAAGTAATTGTATTGTGTCAGAGGGTATGCATGATTAGAGTGAAAGGGAATCACCATACACCAAAATACACTGTGTTCTACCCGGAAATAAGGGTGTGTCGTAGATAGTCCTCCGCCAAGGTCTACACGCTGTGTTCTACCCAGAAGTGGGCTCTGAAGGAGGAATAGAGTGAATGTGAATCACGACGTATCAATAGTCTGCAACGGCTTGGTTCTTGGGATACAGGGCCAAGAAACAAAAAGTTCCTCATTTTTCGATCATATTTTTGTTCAATAACATGGAAATTTGACGAAATTCGGGTTACTAGAGGTATGAAAGATGAGAAACTCATATATTCACTCGATTTCTCATTTAATGTTAGAGAGTGCCACATACATTGTTGTACCTGGATTGAAATAACCATAACTTATTTGTATCAAACTGTTTGTAATTTTTAACTAAACAGTCTTATTCTAAATTTAATTTTACATACCAAAGGTACTCCTAGTATTTCTAGCTGGAACCAGTTGTTTTGGAGAAAAACGGGCTTAAAGTTAAACATGCGATGAAATTTTGTAAGTTGAATTTTGAAAAATAAGTGATAAAATGTGTCTTTCATTGATTTCATTGTGATGTGACTTACTTAGCTTATTTACAAGACTCAGACTACTGCTACAAATAAGTTAATAATATTTACAATAAATGCTGAAAACTACTGCAACGCATGCATCAATTCGCCTTAACAACGATTGACGAACTCTTTCAAATATACCTTATGTCTAATCAATGATGGCACCTACGATTCAAATATCCTGTTTCCTAAATTCTGTTCATTTTGGACTGCACTTTAGTTTGGTTGCGTGCCGATTTCTGGATAAGAATTACCCTAACAGTTGGATAGGAAGAGCGGGACCGCAAGCCTGGTCTCCCACATCACCTGATTTGAATCTTTTGGATTACTTGACGTCATTAGTCTACAATTGTCTGCCGTGATTAATTAGCTATAAGGTATATTCGAAAGAGTCAATCGATGTCAAGGGAAATTGATGCATGCTTTGCAGTAGGTGGCGGTCATTTTCAGCAATTATTCTAAATTCTATGAACTTACTTGTAGAAGTAGTTTTTTTCTTTTTGTGGAGGTGAAGAAAACCTTCATAGGGAGGTTATGAGCTTTTGAGTCTCAAGGTCTACTGTGAGAGTCATCATTACAGGCATACTCACTAAATACTTTGTAGGCTTGTCTGGCTATTGCCTCCGGTGAAACGAAACAACGAAACATAGGCGAGCTACAATGGGCCAGCAGGATGTTTCGTTTTTTTACGGTATCCACTCAAGTATTTTTGTACCTTGTACGAGTTTGTACAAGTCCTTTACAGGGTGGGAACTGTATTATTCCGGTTCGCCGTTAGGCTTTCCAAAAATTGACTGTCTTTTGCGATCCAGCGCCTCGCATTTACACAGTATGTGTGTCACTGTTTCTGTATCCTTATTGCAAAGTCTGCATGTCAGGTCGCCATTATACAGTCCCATTTTGTTTGGGTGCCCTTTTACTGGCGCATGGCCAGTCATGAGCCCTGTTACGACTTTTATTTTTTCCCTATTTAGTCCTAATAGGTCTGTCGTTCTTTGTTACACGGGGCTTTGATGTATTTCTTCCCATGTTCGTTTCCTGGGATTTTTTCCCAGTATTCTTTATGGTTTCCCATGATCCAATCTTCTACAGACCTTGGTGCTGTACCCCCGTGGTCTGTTCTGGATCTGAAGCGTCCTTTGACCCTCTTTTTGAAAGTTCGTCTGCTTTTCCGTTGCCTGTCGTTCCCTGATCTTTGGGAACCCGAATCAGCTTAACGCGGTTTCGGTCTGCCAGTCTTTTTCTGCATGTTCATACTAGATGGGATGTCACTTCCTGACTTCTCATTGCCTCAAGTGCAGCCTGACTGTCAGTCAATATGTAGATCTGCTCATCATCGATGGCTCTCCGATTGTTCTCATTCACACATTGGAGGATTGCATATTCCTCTGCTTGGAAGACAGAGGTGTATTTACTCAATGAATAGCTCAAGCCAGTCTTTGGGTTTCTTGAATATACTTCTGCACCTGCACCGTTTTCATTCTTAGACCCGTCTGTGTACCAGATCTTCCCCTGTAGAATTTCTCCCAGGATCGTATGTTCTCATTCAGTCCTTTCTGGTATAGATACCCTGAATGTGTTGTTAAAAGAGTATCGCTTTGGAATGTGATCTGTGCTCATGCCTAACACGTCCCTGGTCATGATTTTTACGATACTCATGTGTCCTGGCCCAATGTGAACATTCTCCAGTGTATTTTGTATTATGGAAGCACCAAGACTGGCCTCTCCTTGGATTACCAATTGGAGGAGAGGCAATGCCAGTAGTGTTTCCATTGCTGCAGTGGGCGTAGATTACATGAACCCTGTGATCCCTAGACATGCAAGTCTCTGGACCTAGGTCAGTCTTGTCATAGTCCCTCTTTGTTGTGTTTTAGGCCACCATACCGAAGAGGCATGTTGTACAACCAGTAGAGCTTGTTCGGTCGTAGCCTCCATTTTCTCCCGAAGGAGCGTCTGGTCACATATAATGAGGTCTCCGCTTTTTTAATTTTTCTCAGATGTTGGTTCCAATCAGTTCCGAGTCTAGTATCACCCCGAGATATTTGACTCCCCCTTTTATCTGTACAGTTTCTTCTCGAATCTTCAGAGGTCCCATGCCCTCTGTTTTGCGTTTACGAGTGAATGCTACAATGGTGGCTTTGTGGGGACTAATATTCAGTCCCTCTGAATCCGTTCATATTGTTACCAGGTTTAGAGCCTTTTGCATTCGATCTCTGACCGTGGAGTTGTATTTTCCTTGTACCATGGCCACTATGTCTTCGGCATATCCAAGGGTTCTGTATCTTTTGTCCTGGATGGTTTTCAGTAGCCCGTCCACGATCAGGTTCCGCAGGAGTGGAGAAAGTACTCCGGAGAGAAGTAGTTTAGTCTTAGTCTTGTAAATGGGCTAAGTTAGTCACATCACAATACAATCAATAAGAGACACATTTTATCACTTACTTTTCAAAATTCAACTTACAAAATTCCAACGCAGGTGTAACTTCAAACCCGTTTTTCTCCAAAATGTCTGCTCTTAGCGATAAATATTAGAAGTACCTTTTTTATGTAAAATTAAATGTAAAATAAGTCTGTTCAGTCAAAAATTACATACAGTATGACACAAAAAAGTTATGGTTATTTCAATCCAGGTACAACACTGTATGTGGCGCCCTCTAACATTAAACAAAAAACCAAGTGAATATTTAAGTTTTTCATCATTAATACTCTCAGTATCCCGAATTTCGTCGAACTGCCATGTTATTGATCAAAAATATAATCAAAAAATAAGATAAAATTTGTTTCTGGACGCCCTGTATCTTCAGAACCAAGCCGTTGCGGACTCTTCTCCATATGAACTTTTTATCCTAAAATTAGTCAAAGATTCATCCTTTGAAGTTTGTACAAGTACAGGGTGTCCCATTTTGGGTACTTTTGCGGGGTATCTCCTTTATTTTTAAAGATAGAGAGTTGCGGTTTTCGCGACACTGTGCTACTTTTTCGTAAAACTCAAGATGCCGTCAACAGAATTTTCATAGCCCTTTTAGTTTTTAAGATACAGGGCATTTCTGAAAATGTTGCATTTTGTGACCCCCCTCGTATCTCCGTTATCCTTCAACTTATCGAAAAGGTAAAATAACATTCTAATAGATTTTTTTCCGTACAATGCAGTGGTGTCGATAATTTTTGTTACATATTTACTGTATTTGAGTTATAAAGTAAACTTATGTTTTTTTAAATGGAATACCCTGTATATTTATAGACTATAAAATTTGTCTTATTTTACGTTTTCAAAAATATATGATAGTATAAACTTTTTTTCAGGAACACGCAAATAATTGACAATTTTCAGAAAATTAAATACATATTTTAATAGTAGGCTATGGATAACAATAATAAACAAGTGCAACTTACATATTACTAACAAATAATTGGATACCTTGTATATAGGTATCTATTAAAAAAATTCCCATAGATCTTTTTCTAACAGTAAGTTTGTAACAACAGTTTTGTGGCGTAAAGTGACAATATAACAAAAACACAAAAAAATAACATTATTAAAAAAAATTAAATGTGATGTTCAAATTGACCACCATTTTCTCTAATGCAAAATTGGCACATCTTTGAGATTCTTTGAATAGCGTTCAAAAGAACCATTGTTCTCATTCGCAGATTTCGAAAAGCTAAATGAATTGCCTCTCGAAGTTTTGCAATGCCGTCATATCGAGTTTTATATACTTCATTTTGTATATAACCCCATAAAAAAAAATCTAAAATTGAGAGATCTGGTGATCGTGGAGGCCATCTAACAGGTTCGTTGGTACCTATCCATCTTTGAGGAAAGTTACTATTTAGAAAGGCCCTTAAGAGCCTAGAGTTATGACTTGGGGCACCATCTTGCTGTAGGTAAACAGCATTATACTGGGCTAATGGAATGTTTTCGAGCAGTTCTGGAATAACTTCCTCAAGAATTTCTAGGTATCTATGTGCTGTAAGACCTCCTTCAAAAATCCTATAAACTATATGTCTACCCAAAATAAAACATGAAACCTCAACTCCAAAGCGTCCTTGTTGTGCCCTTTCAAACATTAAATGCAGATTTTCACTACGCCAGTTCCTGGTATTGTGACGATTGAAAATGCCAGCACTTGAAATAAAGCATTCGTCTGACCAAAAAACAAGTCTGCCAAATAAATCGTTAGCATCGATTTGTTGCAAATACCACTGGCAAAACAGTGCCCGGCGCTCGGCATCGCCAGGATGCAAATGTTGTAGTATATTAAATTTGTATGGATGATACTTATATTTCTTCAAGATCCTCTGAGCGTTAGTTTTTGGTACACCAATTTCCTTCTAAATTTTTCTACATGAGGACGAAAATGTTGCTTCTATATATCCTAAAGTATCTATCTCTTTTCTTTCCCTGTTCTCTTCGTTGTATGTTTTAGGGCGCGGGTGAACAAATGATACGCGCTCAACTAAATTTGCTTTTAAACGGGCAAATATCCCAAAAAACGGTTGCCTTCTTTCTGGATATCTAACAAGCAAAAATTAAAATGATAATAGAGATTTTCATAGCCATAATAGCTTACTCACCTTTGGAAATATAATTCCGAAGCTTCTTCAGAATTTTCATTACTCTGTATAAAACATACCATCATATCATATTTCTCATAATTTTCGTAAACTGCCATTATTCGAAAAATTTGATGAATATCTATTGAATAATGATACCAAAAGAACGAAAATAAACAGCTTAAATGCGATAGAGATTAGATGTTTATTTCTGTTTCTTGTCATAAACAATATCAATGGCCTACAATTAAAATATGTATTTAATTTCTAAAAATTGTCAATTATTTGCGTGTTCCTGAAAAAAAGTTTATACTATCATATATTTTTGAAAAGGTAAAAAAAAGACAAATTTTATAGTTCATAAATATACAGAGTGTTCCATTTAAAAAAACATAAGTTTACTTTATAACTCAAAAACAGTAAATATGTAACAAAAGTTATCTACACCACTGCATTGTACGGAAAAAAATCTATTAGAATCTTATTTTACCTTTTCGATAAGTTGAAGGATAACGGAGATACAAAACGGGTCACAAAATGCAACATTTTCAGAAATGCCCTGTATCTTAAAAACTAAAAGGGCTATGAAAATTCTGTTGACGGCATCTTGAGTTTTACGAAAAAGTAGCAAAGTGTCGCGAAAACCGCAACTCTCTATCTTTAAAAATAAAGGAGATACCCCGCAAAAGTACCCAAAATGGGACACCCTGTACTTCATAAACATCCTGTATATACGGCAGGCACGCCTACAGATTTTTTCGATAAGTTTGGTCTATAGGCGGTCTATCAGGTTTGATAGTGTTGGTATACAGTAAACAGTGCTAGAACACATTTTATTTAACTTACTTATATAACAATGAACTGTTTTCACTCAAGAACTATGGGGCAATTATCGGATTTGTTGATGATACAGCAATTTTATACAAATATAACAACTATGAAAATATAACGAACGAGGCTGAATCATGACTTTCATTCAATATGAAAGTGGTTTTTACTCACGATTCATTCAGTTGCTATTCGTACGACCACCCTGATTCCATCAAACTGGATATTTCAATAGATAATGAACAGTTCTCTATAATACTCGTGGAGTAAATATAATAACTAGGTGTCATAATTGATTATCATACGAAATGGAACGCACATATTGTTTGTAAAACTCATCGATAGCCAGTAGAAATAATACTTAGAAGATTTCTGAAACTAATTTTTCTCAAAATTATCAGATATTCTTCTTACGAATTCCACTTTGAATCCTGCATCTTAGACATGAGACAATTATATATATTTTTTCACGTGCATAAAATATCACAACATAAAGCAACTCTACACATGAATAATACTCTCTGCCTTCCTTCGATGGTTGAAACTCTAACTCAAAAAATGTTTCTATAAGTTGAAGTTATATTAGGAATATATTGTGGGTTTTTTGAATGTTCAAATTGATGAGGATACTCAATATATTCAATCAAATATAAAATGTGATAAGTAATTAATATATATACCTAATGGAATATATTATTCTAGTTCTCAGTTCTTATGAGAAATAGTTCCAGGTTGAAGAATGTTGACAGTTCCGCCTACTTAGATATTACTGCTGTACTTTTATGAAGCTCATTCTAGATATTTCAGGGAAACGTCTCTGTTCAAGTACTTCCAAATGATATCTTTACTGAAAACGTAGTAACATTAGAAAGTGTCTAAATCTAGCTCGATGATATTTCGTTCAAGATTCCCGAGTCTTCTTTTGCATAATGAAAGCTTTCACTCACTTTTTTGATGGATTTCAAATGTAGATTCTGAATTTATTCGTTTTTATTGCATAACTTTTCTCTTCATCCATCGTTACGGTAAAATGAAACGAGAAACTCTAATTAACTTTTTTGAGCTGATGAGTATTCCTTTATCCAGCTTATTCTCATTTTTCGTTAGTTACAATTGAAACTTGCATGATTAGCTTATTCGAGAACGTGAATTACAATATTCAACAGTAAAAAATATGAAAGCATATACGTATAGTTACATCATTTATTTACTTCAAAATTAACAACATGTGTGCGTGTGTGCATACGTGCGTGTGTGCATGTGCGTGTGCGTCATCGATGTGACGTCTCGTCTATGTTGTCATTACTCTGTGGACAATTTTGATAGTACATGTCAAGCATATACTAGTATAAAACAAGGTTATATTTCGAAAGTCAGCCTGACAGTAGGTGTCAGTATAAAACATTGTTGTGAAATACGTTATAATTTCAATGTGACATAGCGGTTTGTAAATCATTACAAGCTTTTGTTTAACTTGCCTTGTTTCTGTATCGATCTGTCTATTTGTACGTTCGGGTGAAATTTTGCAAGTAAATTTTGCCCCAGTTCTAGTCGTCCGATCAACTAGAAATTTGGCAAGTGTTCTGACAATGTATTATGACATATTTACAAGAGAAAAAACAAGATAGCGACTTCAAGATGTGAAACGAATTTGTGATTATGGTTCGATCCTACTTAAAATTGTTATATGATGTTCTTTAGGGTTGGAGATCATACTTTTTTAAATTCAAAAACTCTAAATGTCGGGTGAGGTTGCAGAGGAGTTTTTTGATTATGAACATATTCTATTTTAATTTCGTAGAAGGGGGTTTTTGGGGTCGTAGATCTAGATTTTATCGTCAAAATTCAAAAATCCAATATGGATGCTGAGATGGCGGACGAGTTTTTTTATTGTAGTGTGAGGGTTCAACACGTTACAGCGCCAACTTATTCTTAAGCGATTTTCACACGTTGGAGCGCCAATTCATGAAAGTTCAAATTTCCCTCATGTGGATAACTAATACTCTATTTTATCGCTTGATTGCCGACAGCTACAGTGAAGATGGGTCGTGAGATGTTAGATTTGAGCGCCAGGTATTTCTAACCAAACAGTATACTGATCTTGACTCGGAATTCAAATAACACACAAACTTCTAAGTTAGCTTGCCCTCGAATATAGGAAATAAGAAACTTGTGCCATGTGATTGCAGTTGACTGTTTCTTCAATTCTCAAAATTTGCACTATGGAAATAAATAAGTATTCGTGCGTGAAACAACAAAGGGCGAATGATCCTAATATATGAATGAATATGAATGAATCTCAATCTAACAATAATAAACTATAAAAAAGTTCATACTTTGGATACACTTTAACGCTATAAATAATGAATAAAATGTCACAAAAAATCATTTTAAAGTGCTGAAGACAATTCGGTTACCATCAAGTAGCCATTATCAGAGTCAACTAAATTATAAATCGAAATGTACCTGTTCAAATGCAAACAAGGGGTTACCTCAGCTGGAGATATAACAAGTTTAACTCGGTATAAAGAACATTTTGCCCATATAAAGAAAAATAATGGTGAGAAATCAGTGTTAACCGAACATATTTTGAATACAAGTCACACCCATAGATAACTCTATAAACAGTTTCAGTTCAAGCCTCAAGCCTGCCCTGAAGATGCCACCTGTAATGGTTGGCGAAACGTCGGCATCAAGTCGAGCTATTGTGACGCGGAATCCATCCGGAAGACAAGATTTTTCAAGATTAGCTGTCCGCGGAAGTCTACTATCCAAGATATAAATTTCCGGTTTCTTGGAATTCAGCTTGGTACGATTGAAGTCGCAGATTGCTGTTAATTGTTGTAGATATTTCACTGTCATCTTTTGTTGTGCTAGGATGTAACCTACTAATAATATACATGAGAGAAATTTTGTTCTGGTGCACTGATTAATGATTTGTTGGCTGTTGTACCAACAATAGGTTTTGTTTTTCTCAAATTCAGTAAGAGGCCAATTGTTTTCCTCTGCATTGTTCATATCTACATCCGGAGGTATCAAAGAATTGAATGTGTTACTCGGTACTGTCAACTATTCTACTTTTTCAATATCTTTAATGTTATTCATTATGTCCGCATTCAAGTCGTTAGTTGTTTTGTTACTTTCATTTCTGTTGTTATCGGCTGGCGATTTCTTATTTGTACTTATATCTTTACCTGTTATAGCATGTATTACATTTGTAAGTTGATGTATCTGATCTTCCTGTTCGGTGATGATTAGTTTTAATTCATTGATAATTATGCTTTAATGATTCTTCGTAGCTCATGATTTTCACTTCTCACATTATGTATTATATTTTCAATATCGTTTATTTGTTATTGATTTTTATTTCAAACCTTGACTACACGAAAGGGAAACCTATAATGTTCGAAGAACATCGTGTGAGCCAGTGGTGGGATAATAGAACATGGGATAGACATTCGAATTTTTATTGAAGGCTTGGAGGTTATAGGCATAGGGAAAGACCTCCATGGGCAAAGAGTTTCACAACTTCACTGTTCGATAGAAGAGTGAAGCCTGGTAGGGAGAAGTTGGCCATGTCTCGGGCTTAACTGACAATGAAGGGATGAGCTTGAGCTCTTCTAGTGCGCATATCTGCCATCTCTCATGGTGGAACGACAGACGAGATTTCTGATGAACACCGAGCAGAAACAGAGTTGGTGCCAAGATATATCCCTGTAGAACCTCAGCATTGACAGTCCTAGTATCGGAGGACACTCCGTCGACCACCACATGGAATGATACATATGTTACGTAAGCAAGCAGGCCTCCTGTTAATCTCTGCTGACGAACGCTATATTGCCGGTCATTCACGATTTTGCCCTCTAGGTATTGTATGAGCTCGATGTTGATTGCTCCCTCCATGACTTCAAATATCACAGATCACATAGTACAATGAGTCTATAATTATTTGGAAAGGTCTTCTTCCCTTCTTTTGGAATTGGAATGTAAGGAGAGGAGATAGGCATTCGTATTTTTTTAAGGTTGAGTTTTGGGTGCATTAAACTCTACTGGATTATCAGAACCCCATTTCAAAATCTTTGCCAGATCTCCATCAATTGCGTCAACATGTCCCTGTCTAGCTCCTATGGCTTCAATGGATTATATAGGGGCTCTAGATGAGAAAGCGTTATGAAGTGTACCATCATCGCAAAGCTGTGGACGGGATGGGTGGTCCACTCAAGCAGATCGTTGATCGTCGATTACAGTTTTATTGTTTCATAGATACCTTGTTCTGGAATTTTGCAGATTTCACATCTCACATATTATGAGAAATCGTCAGTACTCATCAGATTTTATGAGTAATAACTTTAGCTCCAAAAAGTATCGTGCCTATTTTCTGCTTACGCTGTAATTAATTGGCTCACAAATTAAAGGTTTATGCTCTAAATTGACGTTTTTAATAGAAAGAAAAAATCATTTCCCTGTTAGGTGGAGAGAAAGTGAGAAGATGATTGATAGATATTGTGCCCTTACTACTACGAAGCGGAAAAAGTATATTCTGACCTATCAAACTAGTTGATAGATGTCGTATATTATATGGCAGTATAATACTACAGTTCATGTTACTAGAATAAATCACATTAATTTATACCTTAGAAGGGATAATATCTTACGCTAGACTAGATACAACAATGTTGCCGGGGCTGGATCCTCGGTAAACATAGTACATAACCCTCAATTGAAAAAAAATCAGATAACTTTCTGAAACCAGTTTGATGTATCATCTATATTATTGACGTTCAATACAAGAGATGATACACAACCCTTAAAACAGACAAGGAAGGATCTTGATGAAATTTTTCACTGTTAACGTTCACGATAAGATGAAAGTCAGTGTCAGCATGATATTCCGAAATAATTATCCCTTTAACCTTTCCCTCTTTAACAGATGAGTACCGAAGCGAGACCAGCAATTATGGTGTATAATTTTAAATATTACTATCGAAATTCAAGAATTCTGGAAAGCTTTTATGGACCTTCTCATTCAAAAGATTAGTTGGGGGCCGCGAAGCGGCCATCGTCTTCAACTGTTCCTGCTGGCATAGCATAAATAATATAACTACTATCAGGTAAATGTGGTGATGAAAATATTCTCTGTTTTTATATCCTGGGCAACGCCGGGTATAACAGCTAGTTAATTGTATAATGAATGATAGAAGATAGTTGACCTTGGAAAATACCAAATATCTCCTAACTGTCCTACAATTCAACTCAATAAAATAAAAGAGGTGATTGAGTACATTTATTTGATGCTACCCACAATCGCCAATCGATCCTCTTTATACTGTCGATTTTGACATTTATTTCAGGTAGCGAGAATACCTTATCCAGTTGTTAATGATCTGTATATTTAAGTGGAACCTATGATGAAAGATCAGTACATCTGCCTTTCCCTATGGTTTTATCTTATTCCGCTGCTACCACTTGGTTGTATAGATTCTTCGTGAAAGATATCCTACCAAAGAAAGCTATATCTGAATAAGTTGGCCTGTCGCCCTTATGTGGGACCGTCTCGGTTTGTATAATTGAAGTGAAGGAAGTAACTTCTGATGAGTTATCCAAATACTATCTGTCTCTCTCAATTTGAATTTTGATTCATGTAAAACATAGGACTTGAATTACTGAAAATAAAAAGGTATTCCTCAGAGAGTCAAACAGACTGGATAAGAAGATTGACTCACGGAACAAGTAGGTGGTGAGAGAATTAGTTTTTTCATAGGTAATTGGTTTTTAAGAACCTATTTGGCGTAGGCGCTCCACGCCGTGAAAACACTATGACTTAGAATAAATGAATACAGAATGTATGTACGAACATGGGGTGCATAACTTCGCCCAAATGTTATTAAAGTTACCTAAAGGCTTATGAATAGACGCAAAAAGTACTGGTGCAGCGGACATTTTCCATGATCCTCTCGCGCTGCACCGCTTTGCTGAGTACGCAACCATGGTTAGAGCGTGATTCCTCAAATGATGAGGATTCGGTGCAAGAATGAATATAATTTATGTTTCTTTATTCCGATTTGAATCGAATCACATAGTTACCAAAAGTCATAATTTTTTATTAAATCGTGAAAACTCATAAAACGTGGATTAACGTTCCAAACCAAGTACTACAATGGATTAACATTCCATCCAGATTGCCATAAGAGTCTCCAAGCTTTCTGAAGCAACAATAATCGTTTGATTCACATGAGATCATAATGAAGAAAAGCTGTTATCAATTGATCACGAGACTTCCCTCATTGGTCAATGCTCTCTAAGTTGAACGTAGTTAAATATTTCCAATTACTCAACCAATTATACAATTAACTTAAAGTAGTTTTAGTTGTTGAACCGTTCTTAACTTATCATATTTATAAATAAGAAACAGTCAACCTTATCCACTGAAATTACTGTTGAATTACTGAGGTCCTTTCAACTATCAAATAGCCATCATCAGAGTAAACTAAACTATAACCCAAAATGTGCCTGTTTGAATACTATCTAAATTGTATAGGGTAAATAATTACCTTCAGCACTAATGCTGCACTCTGTATCTGTTCGTAGGCAAATGAGTTGAAACAGGTTTCTCAAACAATTGTTTACGGTATTTTATCAAATCCTATAAAAATCTCGAGCAGTGGATTCCAAACCCAACTCGTCCTGATGATGAACCTGACTTCAGACTGTGTTATATTCACAAGCCTATATCGATAATAATTGAAATTGGATCGAAGCTAAATTCATTTGAGATATTCATTTATACCTGTTGTGTATTTTTGAACTCTGTACTTTAATTTGTTTGAAACGGCTAGTAAATACTAGCCGGAAAGAGCGGCTGTTGTTTATTGAAGACTGTAAAAGGAGCTGCGAAACAATTGCCTTTAATACGTGTTTACATGGTTTGCATTTAAGTTGCAATTTCAGCGACCATAAATATTGTGGCGTTTAATGAAATTTTTTCCGTACATTTTCTAACAATAAAACACGTTAAAATTTAAAGTATGCAATGGAATTTTATTTCTAGATTCAGTAGCCTCTGTTGTTTTACCTCAATGGACTCGCACTTATGGGCATCGTAAAATTTTTATTACACATGGATGTTCAAAATTATCATATTCGTCGATAAGGGTGGATACAATGAACATTTTTTTCTATTCCCCGACACTTATGACTTTACAATGATAAGCAAATGCGTATTGTTATAGCACTAGTGCATTTCAGTTTTTAGAAGTTAGTATTGACGAACAGTCATGAGTTTCATCATAATCTTATACAAATTAATAAAAGTACCTACGGTGTACGAGATTTTGGTGATATCAAGTGTAACATTGCTGAGCGTATATCTTACAAATCTGAAATACTATGTGACTGAAGTCATCAACTACCAGCAGTTCCAATGTGAAACCAGCCGCTCTGTGCTGTTTTACTCCCAAACAATAACACACCCACCACAAGTTATAACCCTACTTTTCAAATTTCTGGTTTCTGAACTATAATGTTTCTGTCAACCCCAAATTCGATCCTTCAGGCACGGGAATAGGTTCGAAAGCCTATCTCACCGCTGATCTATCACTTGTAACAGTCGGCTTGGTATTTAATATTTCAGGTAGCGTTAATGCCTCATCGAAGTGTTGTATGAATTGTGAATTTTTGTTGAAACCTGTATCAGAGATCTTAGTTAATCTGCATACACTTGAGGTTCTTTTAAGCTGCCACTATTGTGTGTATAACTCAGCTCACCCAGAAGCTCTTTCTGACTATATTGGCTTCAACCCTTCCCAGGGATCGGCAGGAAGCAAGTACAATTATATATTGATATATATTCAAGCCTACATTTCCATAGCGAGTATTTTAAGCCCAAGCAGATCGATTTTGGTTGAGTAAAAGTGAAGCTATCCTAATAAATGTGTTTGGGCCTCTAGAGGGCCCAATTTGAGGCCTTTCGACAAAAACCTTAGATCAAATTGTAGATAAACATATTGGCTATTTAAGTTCGAAACACATTTATTAGGATAGTTCCACTCAAATCGATATGCTTGGGCTTAATATACACGCTACGAAAAGCTCTAATAGAACCTAGATATTCGATTCTGTGAAAAATTTCTAACCTCAAAAAATTTAGATTTTTCGGTGGTCCAAAATTTTCAAAATGTTTTTGAACCAAAAAGCTTTGTTTTTTCTTTCTATTTTAGTGGCCTCAATAAAAGTAGCCATTCAACTAAGATTTTAACTTTATATTAGTTATAATATACCTACTCTAGCTAGCCTAGAACGAGTGCTTCTTGATCAGCGTGTTACTCCCAAATAAACAAAAAGGAAAAACAAGGACAAATTGTCTTCTGCACCAAGCGACATATAATGGTGACTACATATAACAAACATAGGAGTGCTGTCTTGGATGATATAATTGAACATATATTGAGGATTTACTACGGGATAGCCTATTACAACGATAATATCCTATATAAGCTGCTACAAATTTAAATTAAGCGTGATTATATGGTTAAAAAGACATAAAAGCGTTGAGAACTTATCACAGAATAAAATGGAATTAATATCAAGAGGATGTGGTAGATTCGTTTTGTGCACTTTATTTAAAAAGACATTATTCAGGTCCTTATTGATTTCGCATTCCAGAATAACATGGTTCAGAGTACCTTCTTCATTACAGACGCATAGGTTATTATTATTGATACCAATTTTGTGTAAGTATTTGGGGTATAGTGCATGCCCAGAACGCTTGAATTATGAATATTAGGTGCAGAATAATGAAATATTTCGAATGAATTTGGTTTTCGATCGATAACATAAGTATTTCGTCTGAAATTCCTAAAATACGGATTTTAAAAAAAATGAGGTAGGTCAAAATATCAATGACAAAAAAAAGAGAAACAAAAGTATCTTTTCACCGAAACATAATATGAAAAAAACGACAACTCTGACATACAGGTATACTCAATTTTCCAATGTGCTAGATAGAAAACACACTAAATAGCCCTGCCCTATCTTGGGCTCACGACCTCAAATCAACTTCGGACTGGAGCCAAAAATCGCGTATTAATATTTTCAACAATTTTTGTTAGAACCTTTTTTCATACAACTCTTTCAAAACGCAAATAATCGAAAAATTGGACATATTTTGAATCCAAAAAAAGGACATAGTTTTCCGAGCACAGGGTTAATCCAAATTCAAGCTACACCATCGTGTTCAGCGCGTCAATATACATAAGAATCGTCGATTTTCCTAGTTAAATTACATTAAGACTTCAATGTGACGTAGAGTATAATATAACGCGTTTCATTAGCGATTTGTAAATCATTACAAGCTTTTATTAAACTTACCTTATTTATCTATCGATCTACCTATTTGTACGTTCGGGGGAAATCTTACATGTGAATTGTGACTCACTTCTTGGCGTCTCATTAACTTGAAATGTGGCAGCGGTTCATCATTCGGCTGACAATGCATTGTGACATATTTATAAAAAACAAGATGGCGGCTCACAGATGACGGACGAGCTTCGTGATTATGTTCCGATTCTATTTAAAATTAGTATACGGGCATCTTTGAGGTCGAAAATCATGATTTTCTAGTCAACCATGAAAAAATGCATGATGGCGGACGATTGTTGTGATTATGGTCAGATATTATTCAAAATTGATATAAGGGTCTTTTTCCGGTCGGTCAGACTGATTTTTCAATCAAACTTCAAAAACTCTCAAAATGTCGGCTAAGATGACGTACGAGTTTTGTCATCATTGTCTGTTTCTTTTCAAAAGTGGCATATGTGGGTTTTAGGTGTCGGAGGTCATGATTTTTTGATCAAAATTCAAAAATTCAAGATGTCGGGTCTTGTGATTATCGTCCGATCTTATTCAAAATTGGTGTATGGAGGTTTCGAGGTAGAAGAACGTGATTTTGAGTCAAAATAAAAAATTCAAGATGGCGAACGAGTTAGGTTAGGTTAGGTCAGAGATCACAATTTCTTAGTCAAAATTCGAAAATTCGATATGGCGGCTAAGATGTCGAACGAGTTTTGTGATTATAGTCCGATTCAAGAATATGGGGTTTTTGGGGTCGGAGATCATACTTTTTCTTTTTAGTACACTTTAGAATGAACTTGTCTCTGAAGCAAATTGTTTACTCTTAATTTCATTCCTACAAGCATATACATCTGATCCGCAGCAGTGTTCGAAAATTAGTTTACTTACAAAAGTGAGGGGCGTCACGTGATCAATTGACCACAGATAATTCGTTATTAGTATCCTTTATATGTTCGGAAGATTCTTTATGACGAGTTAGGATATTCCTACTAATTTAAGCCACCTAGCATTTTGAACATGACTCACAATGAATTTTGGTAATTCCCGATTTGTCGAAATCGGAAACTATATCAAAGGTATTGCTTGAACAGTTTTTAAGCTTATTTTTACATCTACAAACGTGTTTTAATGCAAATTCAGGCAACATATTCTGGAATTTATGAACCAAGATGAATGATAAGCGAAACTTTCTAATTGCATTAAATTATTTTGAGGCATTGTATAATTGATTGCTTTCGATTTTCCGGTTTTGATTAGAAATTAACTCATTTATCGAAGGTTTGTCGTAACCATTGTCCTTCAGTGTTTGTTGAAGCTTCTCAACTTCGTCGTTATAATTTCACTCCCACAAAGGGCGTTCAATAATCTATGAACAAGAAATGGAGACATTTTGTGATTAATTGTACCTGTAACCGGTGGAATATGTCCATTTGTTGAGTGAGTTTTGAGTCAATTCGAATTTAAGTTGATTCCGATGATGGTAGCTGAAATTTTCAGTGGCTGATTTTGATTATTTCGTAGTTATTAGTGTTATAGTGTATTGACAGTTGTGAGCTATTTTAATTTATTATTCATATACTAAGTTTGTATACGTGGAATTTTCTACTAATACCAAAATCACAATCACCCTTTTCCACTATAGATCTTGGAATACTTATGTGTATTATTTCATCTGCTACCAGTGCTTTCTCCTACTAGGCAGAGTAGGCAGTGCCTTCTCATACAAATCAGATCAAGATTTAGAAAGCTAATTATTACATCATATTGCAAAGCCTTGCATTAAGTATATTAGTGAATTGAAATGTGAATATGTATCATACATTAAAGGTGAAAATTCATCGTCAATTCAATGGGGAGGGGAAGTATTAATCTCATTCACATGCATAGACTGTGCAACTCAACTCACTAAACTATACACCAGTGAACGCCAATGACAAAGTGAAAATGATGTATCATCTCCGAATTTTGAGAACCGTCATCAATTTCCATGAAAATTCGGAATTAGGCTCTTCATAATCTCGATAATATTTTCGACCCTGCTCCGACGTATTCTTCTAGTTTTTTGAGGGTGAAAAGTACCCCTTATAATATAAAAATTATTAGATAAATTTTGCGTTACCATATGATTCGCAACTAAATCATGATAGGAAATTGCATGGAAATAGTTGATTTTTTTAATAAATGCTTATTTGTATATAAAGCAATTGGAAGGCCCAACATATTTGAGTAAAGCTTTGACCAATGTAGGCAAGCAACCAAACCGTGCGTTCAATAATTCTTGCCATGAACAATTTGATTGGCTCACGAGCAAGAAGCAAGAAATAAATTGTTTTATTGGTCTTGTTTTCTTTTCTCGGGTAGTAATAAAACAACATGGTGGAAAGCGGAATATTGAGAAATGAGAAATGCATGTCGTTCTGTAGAGTAATATAACAGGAGTAAGGACCAGATAGCACACGACTGATTTAAATTGAAAACATTAGTAGGGTTCGAGAAAATCCGAAAATTTAAGCGAGTTTGATCGATGTTTTAATTTGCCATATCGGGGACAAATCTCATCTTGTCATCAATCTCATGATAATTATCCATCGAATCGAGGTCATTTCAAATAACTTGATAGTTAAATCAGTCAACGCGATATTCATTTACGTAATTTTAGAGAAATATATTGATACCTAGTCTATTTTCGCCAGCACATCAACAACACAGAAAGTCTTCATTGATTTCATTAGTTTTGTTTTGAATAAGAAAAATGATGTAGAAAGTTCCAAATCTTTCTTAATTCTATGACAAGCTAACGAAACCATGTATGTGCATTAGAGGTAAATCGCAGTTATATCATTTGGTACATCCAAGGAAACAAGATTTAAAATTTGTGTTAGTAATTAGGCTTAGATCACCAATCCTTAACCTTTATATTCGCTTTTAATAATATACTGTAGCATCATGAGAGAGAACTAAATCAAAACTTCTACCTATTGTATTTATATTTACAGAGATGTAGAGAGGAAGGGAAGGAGACACTTGTTTGCCATGATAATATAACGTATTATGTTTAGGTTGAAACAAATTTACTGTGAACTCCACTAACTGTAAATCCGTTAACAAAATACAGTAAAATTTATTTCTATCTAAAGCTACAACAGACAAGAATTATTTAGACAAATACCTCTTCATCACATTAATTTCAATTAAAAATATCCACGATGAAACAACGAACAAAAGATGAATAATTGGATTGAAATAATATGAGCTCATTGTAAAATGTAGTTACTCATTTTTATACTAAGTGAGTGAGTAACATTATTTATTAGTTCTTTGAAAAATTCGTATCTTAATGAGAACTAGATAAATACAGCAGATTAAAGTTAGGTACTTTTTTTTTCGTATAATTGTTTTACTTTATATTAAATCTGATAAGTAATTATTTTCATGACCATAAATCAAACATATTACAACTTCATTACTATTCATCTACATTTGATTTTGAGTATGTATTATTCAATTTTGGTATCTTCTATAATATCATTCCATCTATTTCCAATTCGGATTAGAATATTTTAAGATTGAGAAATTATAAATTCAATTATTTGAGTAATTTTTATTCAGCGATATCAGATATTAGTCCTTAATATATTGTTATGATTTCATTTCCTAAACAATAAAATGATAAAATTAGAACTTACCGAACATTGAAAATCAGAAGAGATTAATAAAAAGATATTATATGGAATTGAATACAATGTTAAAAGTTAAATAATAGTTAGTATAATATAATGAACAATGTAAAACATAATAAACAACAATGTAATTAGAATAAAAGTGTAAAACAAGAACTTCAGTGAAAGTGAATAAACGTACAGTGTTACGAAGACAGAAATCATAATTAAAATGATTACAAAAACTATCATGAGATAGCACAAACTATTGAAAAATGTTATAGATATAAGTTAGGATTAGTAAATTTGAGTTATATGATGTTAAAGAAATGTTATTGATATGTTATATTATGTATTGGTTTTTGATAATGGCAAGTGTCAAATTTATAATAATTGTAGGAATGATCATATTAATAATAACCTAATCATAGGTTATCTTATACCAAAGTATGTGGAAAAATGTAGGCAATATGAATTTAAAAAGAAGGAATCATTATCATTTAAAATAAGATGAAAATCTCCAATAATTAAAAATTTAAAGAAAACTAAATTCTGATTGGTCGATGCAATTTTATAGACGTCAGATTAGTAACAATGTAAAAGTTCTGTCAGTTTGCAACAATCAACAAAGCATTCTGATAGGGAAACTAAGCACCTCATTGGTTATTTTTGAAAATACTTGGCGTCCTTTTTGAAGGCCTATAAAAGGATTCTGAAGATCAAGCCAAGTCAGTTAGCCATCAACATCTGAAGAGTCAAGATACTCAAAAGATTTCCATAACCTTAGATTATTGGATAAACATCGGTGAACCCAAGTGTTCCAGTAGCTTCGTAAGGTTGAAAGTAACCGAAGCAAATGAGTAATTTATACAAGTCAAGTAGTGTTCCCAGTCTTCGAACAAAGTTTTTAAAAGTTATTATAACCATAATTCACAAGTAGCATCGTATAATAATTAGTCTTCGACAACGTTCCAATACATCATTTGAGGTTTTATATCTTTTGAAAAAGAATAAGACAAGTTAACAATTATCAACAGTTCCTGATTTCTAAAGAAGTAACAACATTGTTTACCTGTGTTTTGTGAATAGAAAAGTAATTGTGTTCTGATGAAGTGATTATCAAATTAATAAGAAAATCAAGCCAAGTGAACATTGCCTATATTTAAAAAAAACATATTCTTGGATATAAACTAAACGTAAGTTTATTTGTTATTTCTCCATTGTATTATTATCTGTCTGTAAATCTGAAAGAAAGATTGTAGATTATAACTTTGTAAACAAAGATAAATCGAAATAATCATTTTGAGGTTAGATCATAGATCTGTTTGAACATAAAATTGTTAAAACTAATACTCGAGATTGTAGAAGTTAATACCCTAGATAAATTAGAGTCATAGAAATTTAAATATTAAAAGTTAGCATTCAATGAACCTTGTGTTTAATTCCATATATAATAAATTAAAAATAAAAAGGTAAAAGTTCATTATTCAAATCATTAGATTATTCAAATCAAAACAAACATAAGATTTAAAATACAAATAAAAGCTAGCCAGTAGAATTCAAAACATTGAAATATTCAAATCAATATTCAAATTAATTCAAATAATAATTAAATAATAAACTCATAAGAGTTTAGTTAATAATATATTGACAAAACTCACTCGAAAAATACACATCATATCGGAACAGTGAACATGAATTCGCATATTGTGAATTGTGCTAATCAATATATTTTAATAAAACTACCATTTCTTTTAATTTTCTTCGATATGTTAATTAGGAATCATTATCATCAAGTGAATCGACTATAACAAGTATACGATTTTAAACAATACTGAAATGCAAACATTCATGTCCAGTACCTATTTATTTCTCATACAATCAAAGTAAAAAATATATGGCTTTGTAAAAAACCAATACACCGTAATCCTCGGCGACGAGGATAAATAGTTTGGCACCACATTCCTCTGCGCTAAAGAACCCACCATTTTGAACAGACGCTTACAAAATTCCCACCGCGATAGAATAGGTCTGTGCTGTACCAATATTACTAATTTGTATCAGTCTTCTACATATTATACACAATTTCAAACATTATAAAGGAGCAGGTTAACATTTGCAACTGTTTAATTGATTTGTATAAACCTAACTCAATGATAGTACATGGATTCCGCTATTTACCAATTTATTAGCTTGATTTATGTGAATTGATGTCACTAGCTAAAATAGTATCATTCTCATAATTGAACTGATGGTGATAATCAAAACAACGTTTAGCAAGGGTAAAGTCAAACAATACTAAGTATCAGTTTTAATTTAGATATTTCTATGATGATGCTAGCGTAGCTGGCGAAATACACTATAAATCCATAGGGAAAAAAAGAGATTTTTGATTGCATAATCTATCCTTTCTTTTATTACTTCATTTTTTTTTTTTTTTTATTTTACTTTTCTTTTTTTTACTCTTCTTTCGTTTGCGGTTATTGTTGTATACTTATGAATGTTATTGAAATGACAGCACACAAGTTAATTTAATCAACTCAAGCTGTCACTCCTCAATATATCACATTTATTAATTGTTTTAATTGTTTCGAAAATGTATAATCTAATTTAGTGTATAAACTATACAGCAATAAAGTACATTATCATTATCATTATCATTATCATTATCAATATATCTATAGCTTATGATCTATGAATGCGTGACTCAATTCATTCTGATTCTACTGATGTGTTTTAACGTAGGACTTACAGGTATGAATAATTCTGAGATAACTAAATCTCTGGCTGATATCTGTACTAATTTCGAATTACAAAGAACATTTTCTTGAATAGACGAAAGTATTATAACTATTCATCAAGTAAAACTTCTGTGGGATCGGTTGATATACATTTATTAGCATCGAATATTAAATTGAAATACTTTAGAAATTAAGAGATGGTGTTTTCATGAGTTCCATGAATTCTTGACAATTACCGTTGAATGTTCAAATTGTACGGTTATCTATGAATATCTTGAGAGAATCCACTCATAATATCTCATGTCAAAATAGAGACAATTAGATCTTCTGATTGGTTGGCATGCAATTTATTTTCTTTAGGGTTCCTCAAAAGCTATGCATCTATATGGCGAGCAAGGATTCAAAATTACATCATTCGTTATGGAGTCCAACTGTCTAACATTTATATCAAATCAAGAAATTTGACGTTTTTTTGATTTTAATTTCTTCGGGAACCCTAATATGGAAAGAGATATCATTGGTCAATACCTATATATATCTTGATCACTTGCTACAACGAAAATTCATAGGTTCGCGTGCATTGCTCAATATACACTTACTCAGTTTATTTGGCAGTTGTTCAGCGGTCACACGTTGTTTATATTTAACCACGACGAGGATGGAGCGATCTCAATGGAGGCATATTAGGTAGAACATATTCAAGACAACACAAAACATGTCCAAACTCTATTACAAATGATTGCAATCTGGACAGTTGAACTAAAAATTAATTAACGGTTATATACAGCAGGGAAGGTTTTGGTGAAGCAGCAAGTTGCTTAGTAATTTTGCAATTATTTAAGATCGAAACTGTTTTATTCTTAAAATTAATTTGTACCATACCGATGACAAGTGATGAAAGTGAACGCTATTTTCAACGCTCAGAAGAGTTACAGCCTTTTTGAGAAATACAATGGCGCAGGACAGACTAAATTCAATTTGCTTTCAATAATTTTGTAATTGACTCTTTACGAATCTCAAAAATAGACGAATGGATTTTCAATACCAATAACCTCAAGCTTTGATATGTCTAGAGATTCAAGGGAAGGTCTATTTTTTATCTTGGAAGTTGAGAATCTGAGAGCGTGTACCTATAATTTTTTGATATTTAAATATGCAATACCTATTTAAATATTATTTTAAATACTTTTTGCCTAGATTTCTGTCAATCGCAGCAAAAAAGAGTATATTTGCCCAACGAAACCTATTTCTCATTATTAATTTTAGGATGTTTGACCTTGGAAAGGCAACATTTTCCTATTTATGCGCATCCATGTGTCTCCAGTAGTCACTGGTCTAAGTTAAATGAAATGGCGGAAAAATGTGTTATATATGAGACACCACATTCTTGTAAAAACTACTAACTCAAATAGCTTTTGCACAAAGTTTCAGATCATGAGAGAATTAACTGTGAAAATTAGAAGATGCAGGCGCAGAAAGACCATATTCTTCACTTGTACATAGTGTAAAGCTTTACTTTCAAGGAATTTTTTGACAATGATAAAAGTTTAATTGTAAGGGGAGGGGAGTTCGATGCTTGAAACCTGACGTTGACTTGTGTCTCCAGTCCTCGATAACGTTTTACATCTAAAACAGTCGAAAATAGTAGCCACGAAAGTAGAAGGTCATTTTCGTTGCCACAGAACATACATTTCCCTTACTGGGACTTTGAAGTGATCTAACGGGCTATAAGAAACGGTAAAATCTATTTCAAAATTTTCAAGGTGCCGGCGGAAGACCGAGAAAGCAAGATGCCGGCTATTTGGTTATAGACTCAACGCGTGACCCTAAATCCCTGTGCTTATAAGGAATTTGAGAATGTAGTATTTGAAACTTAAAAATACCATTTTTATTGTACTAATATATTCTCTGCTCTATATCTTGCAAACAGTTCATTGTACGTAAGAACAGATAGACCTTTTTAAAGGGAAATTGATTATCTTTCATTTTAATAAATACCTTAGCTGGTCTCTAAGCCATGGAAAGTAAAGTATTCGTAAGAAATGAATTTTCCGATCTTTGACCTTGAATTTTTTCTAGCGCACGTGCGGTACCAAGTTCAATTTCCAGTATGTTGTTTTAAACGTCAGAATAAAGCGATTGAAGCAAAAAGTTGATTAGTATTTTTTTGGAACAGAAGTCATATTTATGTCTAATTTCACTGGAATATTTCGCACAGAACATGTATTCATCAATCAAGCTGTGAAATTTATTAATCCATTCAATAATTCAGATAAATTTCTGAATATTACTAGCAAACCACTCCTCCTGTTCCAAAAGTCGTTAATTCTTATAATTTTTCATTGTCTTGTAACTTTAGACATGTAGGCGCTACAAATTATTAGATTGACCACACTATTCGAACCGTTAAAATTGCATCGGTTCTGTTTAAATTATATCTGGTATGTAATTCCAGATATATGACATATCAGTTCATTGTTTTACGAACGAATCACCATATAAAATCTCCGGTACGATTGTATCATAGAATATGTACACTACATACATGGAATAGTCAGAGTAGCTTGATGCGTTATTTTGAATGAACAATTATAGTAATAGTAAGTACTATACGCACAATGTGGTGATTCCTCAAACACTTCCAACAAATAAAGTTCATAAAATAACCGTTGGAAGGGCTCGTTTAATATTCTGTTCAGTAATCACCATTAGCTTTATTTCCCATAAAAAAGTTGTTATACCCATTCATGTTCCTGCAGCTGTTTATGAATTATGATACTACGTGCCAAAACACGTCGAGTCTTTTGATAAACAGTTTATAATAATTTACGAACAGATTGGATGAATTAAAAACAAAATGAGATATGTATTGATAATCTGTACGTAGATATTCCTATTAATTTTGAATATGTGATCTTCTGGGATTATTTTATTTAAATATTTATAATTGTTAAGGTATGAAAGAAATCTTCAGTTGAAGAAAAAGAAATAATTTAGGTATGTCGGAACCTTTATAATGATATTATATTGAATGTCCCGATAGTTATTTGCACTATTTTAGTATAAGACAGCAATTCATATCAAAATTCTCGTCAAAAGACAAAAAGAGAATGAAAATAGTTTATTGATGATTCGAATTGTTATAACAAAGAACCAATAGATGGGGATATAGCAGATGCAGTTCAATAATTCGAAACATTGTTCAATACATCCTGCGTGCTCTGCTTGCAGAAGAAGAAGCCTTGTATCGATATTGATGTCAGTATTGATGTTTATCAACTTTTTTCTCGTTTTTCATTTTGTATTTATGTTCTTGTTTTATATGAATTATTATTGTTTTTGTTATATTATATTTGTGAATTTTAATCGTAGTGTAGCTTTTCCCATCCGTAATTGGCCTGTGGCTGTTGGGTGGTGTAACTATAAATAAATAAATAAATAAATAAATGAATAAATAAATAAATAAATAAATAAATAAATAAATAAATAAATAGATATATCGGGAAGCCAAAAAACAATATTTCTGAAATTTCATCGAAACACAATAAAACGGTCACATATAAAACGTCTAATAATTTGCACATATTTATAAGTAGTTCTAAAACAAATAGAGATGAATTTAAAAATCAGGATATGAAAGTTAACATGTGTTATTTAATTTCTGTTTTAAAATGTGAAAATTCCAACACTTGTTTTTATATCGGTGCCGTTATGTCGACGATATCCCTGCATGCTGGACAGGGACAATACGTCAAATAAATATATTTTTAACATATTTAAATAACCTACATTACAATTTCACAATAAAACGAAAGAATATTTCTATAGCAACTACTGTTAGAATTTTCTCAAATTTTGACAACTTGTGAAAGTTGTTGTATAAGAATGCAATTTGATATAAAATGTAACCTGAGAAAGTGATGTCCCTGTGAAAGTAGAATAAGTGTTCTAGGGGTAATTAGGAAATCAATAATATGTATCTGAATAGTAAAATATTCAATTGATACAAAAGTGAATAATAGTAAATCTAAGGAATACGTTCTTTTCATAGAACGAGAAAGCAAAGAGTGAAATAATGAACGTTGCATAATCATTATCTAACAGAAAATAAAAATCCAGAAACCGTTCCCGAGATGGACATTTTTATAGCTATTGCAAATTTTTTTGTTTTGCATATTGCTAGTGCTAATTCTACTGAGATAATTCACCAATCTGAATTCATGTGTTGCCTTACATTATTTATATATTTGGAGGAAATTGATAACAGAAGAACTTGGTTTGAGTTAAAAACCGGACAATAATTTATGTAAGTCGAAAAAATAATGTTCTAATAAAACTTTTTCATTGTTCCAGGTTCGACTAGTGAAGCATCTGAACATAAGACAGAGGAAGACCGATATTCAAATGCACAATACAAGCGCGAAGTTAGTCCGTAATATATCCAACAATCTTAGCGAGCCACGCACTTCTACAATCATAAACAGCACTGAATTGAACCGTAATAACATCATCTTCATCCGCGGGCCCAAATCCTCCGAAAATACCCCATTTTTGTTGAGAACTGATGGGATCTCCACTTCAAAAGGGAACGTAGTTTTGGAAGATACCGGTCAAAGCGGGAAACACAGACCGATATTCATTCAACAGAACGATTTACGGGAAGGTGTGTTCTTACAATCCGTGAAACGTTTCGGGACACCTATTTTTTTGTTGAGCGGAAATGACGCCGGTAACGGTCACATTCTCATACAAGCTACTGGAGATGATGTAAGACATCTTTCAGAGACTGGTGAAGAACCTGGAAGTGAAAATAACATCTTAGTGCAAGCTTTAGAGGGTATACATGAAGCAGAACCATCCAGCAGCAAAGTAGTATCTTTACCAATTGGATCAGGTCAGTGCTTTTGGATGTATATTATTATGTATATAGAACATGATTGGGAGCATTGTACTCATATGGATAGATACACGAATGAACTACTCTGCTACTGGCATATTTTTTCAACGACCCCAATCGCAAGGTCGTTTTTTTTATGTTAATAAAAACCGCTATTCCATTATAATACTATATTTGGTGCAATCATTATAGGAATCATCCTCATCCGTAGGCTGATGAAATACAACTATGAACGGAATAAATGAGAATTATGTTGATGAAATAAAAAACCAAATGAATGTTCTTGGACCACAATCACATTATAAGAGTTATTGATTAGAATTTCAAATATAATCGAAATTTGACCTCAAAGCTGATGCAATTACTCTCTTAAATATCAGTTTTTGTTTCAATTTGTTGAGAATGTTTTCTTTGAAGATATGTAACATGGTACTCTCTTGATGAATCTCTATAAACTTTACTTAAGGAATTCATATTATTCCTAATCCTCAATCTATTTATTTATTAACAGTGTGGCCATTTAATTTAGAGAACCGTGACACGTTGGAGTTTGATTCCAATCATTGATTAGCCAGAACAAACGTGAAAAATATCATTGACACTTACCCTTTTCTTTCAAAAGACACTTGAGATTTTAACACACTGTAAGGTAAGTGGAAGGGGTAAACGCTAATATTAATCAGATAAACTCGTACTCAACAACAACAATAAAATTTAATAATAAAAATAACAATTAAATGATGATGATAATAATAAAAGAATGTAGAAGGTAATGAAAGAATATTATGATTAACTTTATTACTAATAAGAATAAAAACTAAGATCAAAATCTATACTCAAATAAAATACCTAGATAATCTAAATTAACTAAAAGAGAAATAAAACTAAGATTAATAAATTGATACCCAACCAGGATGAATCTAGGGGATCGAAAATTAATGGAATGATTTCTAAGTATAATTGAACTTAACTTGAATAAAAACTGAGAACAAAAACTTTGATCAAATATCTAAAACAATTCTGATTAAGCGAAATTCACCCTTCTTACCAAAAACACTCTGGAGAAACTATCAAGTTAAATTACTTGAAATTAAGTGTCACGTGATTTCTCAAGAGACTAATTCAAGCCAGAAAATATAACTGAAGGTTTCAGGCATTATCCGTAGTATTTGTAATGTGTCCTTTTTCTCAAGGACCAATCTACAATTCGGAAACGGATCCCTGAATTGTTTAACCAATAAGCAATAAGATTCCTCTCTTGAGGTCTTCAGTACAGAATGTAGAGATTTCTAAATCTATCTTCCTTTACTAAATATCACTAACTGATTTGAATGTACATAAAACATCTCCAGATGGGAATCATCAAGATTTATCTTGTAGCTCACCATTAGTTTCTCGTCCTATATCGGTTATCAATGTTGGCAGGTTTATGGCTTCCTTTAAAAATAAACTTTCATGAATTTATTACAAACCTACTTGACCTCATCAGCTATGGTATCATATCACCCACGTTGAAGCAATGGGAATTGTCTTATGTTTATTTTAGAAATTCTTTAACTTCCTCGAGCTACATTCAAGATTGAAAACATCTGGCAACTCATGAATGTTCTTTACTGTTGGATATTTTGATTTTACATGAAATTTTAATTTACTTATAATGATTTTGTTTTTAAATATTCGAAATAACCTGTACTAAACTCTTATTACAGATACTAGCATAATTGCCTCCAGTTTCTCTTTTGTTGTTGATCTCCAAGCTTATTTTTGATAATTTTCAATTTTGAGGATCAAATTTCTACTGAAACTTGGGTCAACCAATACAGAACATAACCTAGGTTTTCATGGTGAAATGATGGCCTACATGAATTAAATCTTATTAGATGAAATATCAAGCGATTCAGCAAAATCACATGGCTCAAGTACCTCGAGCTCTAGTGGATATATGTAAGGCAAAAATGAAAATTATAGAGCTCACACTGCGGATATACTTCAACAGTATAGATAAAAAATAATCAGCATTATCCACTAAGAATAATGTTGACGTACTGAGGATGTTTCAGCTACCAATTAGTCATCATCAAAGTAAACTGAATTTTAATTGAAAATATGCCTATTCAAATAATTTTTGGAATTATGAGTGCAAATAATGGATTAACCTCAGCTGAAGATGAATCTGAATTTTTTAAATTGCTTTTACATAATTATACAATTTCTTGTTAGATATTTGTCATGACTGTGTTTGAAAAGTGATGAATTTTCTTGAGAAATGGTGTGACCCGAATTAAAAATATGTACGGCTAACGCTGATTTATCCATTTCTCTGTATGTGGACAAAACGTTCTTTATACTGAGAATATTTCTTTTAGTTGGCTCACATAGCATTTTGAATACGACTCACAATCTATTTTTTGAATTTCGGAATTTCAGTCGGAAAATTTCATCAAAGATGTTGCCTATACCGTTTTTAGCTTGTTCTTGCATCTATAACTGATTGTATTGCCAATTAATTAGAAAGAATATACCGAAAGATGAGAAATGAAAGTTTTGAATTTTATTGAACTGTTTGATGATGGTGGCTCTAATTCCGTTAATTAGCTGCGTTCCATGTTCCTTGTTTGTTGAGAAATTGAGTTATTGATCAAAGATTTATCATTACTACGGTCCAGCGCTATTTGCCAAAGTTTCTCGACCTAGTGGTTATAATTTCGCTGGCTCAAAATTTAATAATCTATGAACAACACTATTAAATTTTATAATTAATTTATGTAACTGAATTCGCAGGAGTAGTCCCATTTGTATGAGTGGGTTTTCTTTATAATGCTGAATTCGAAATGATGACCATCTTTGATAATGTTAATATCATGAAATGGAAGCTGGTTATCTGTTTCTACTTCTACGGTGAATTTGCCTTAGTCAAATTGCGTGTTCGAAAAGCCATGTGAATCAAAATCTTCACTTATAATTGTGAAATAATTATTGCCTATGCCAAACTGTTGATGATTCGAGTTCGCTTGAAAAAATATTGGCCAAAAAAGGCGAGACTGGATTGCTCATTGCACATCCGCTTATTCATTTAAAGCAGTTTTTGTTAAAAGTGAAAAGAAAAATTATTTATACAGGGATTGGGGTGTTTGTAAATAGGAAAACATTAACTAAAACGAGGGTATGTATCACCAGGTTCAAGTTTGAAAAAAGAATTAAGCAATCCACTCTCCCCTTTTTTGACTTAGAACTTCCTAAATGTCAAAATCAAATCAGTTTCCAAAGGTTTGCTATAGATATTGTATTCAAGTGAAGATTTTGAATAACAAGGCTTCTCGAACACGAATTCATTTGATTTTTTTTTCACTTACCTAATACATTTTCATATCTCCTAAACTATCTAGAAATTGGTCATTAGTGTGTTTCAACAGTGATGGACTTTCTTGAGGAATGGTGTAACCCGTGTTCAAAATACGCTGATTTTTCACCATTATTTTCCTTTATGTGAGCAAAATGTTCTTTGAGTTGAAATGTTCCTTCCTAGTTTGAATACGACTGACTCACAATCGATTTTGTAGATCTCGGATTTGTCAAGCCGGAATCTTTATCAAACGTTCCTAAACAGATTTTTTATCTTTTTCTTACATCTATAAGCCGGTAGTATAGCAAATTTAGAAAACAAATTATCGATTTTATCAATTTCTGAAGGACGATAATTTTATTTTTCTTGCATTTTATTGAAGTATTTGAAGGTAGGGGCTTCAGTTTGGTTACTTGGTTGAGCTCCATCCACCGTTTTTTAGTAATTAAGTAACTTCTCAAAGATTTTTCGTAAGCATTGTTCAACGCAATTTGCTGAAGTTTCTCAACTTTGTTGTTATAATTTTGCTGATTCAAAAGGAAGTTCAATAATTCATGAACAAGACAATTAAATGGAGCTATTCCATAATTTTTTGGTGTATCTGAATCCGCGGGAGTTTACCTATATGTTTGGATGGGTTTTCTGTATATGTAGAATTCTATCTGATGACCATCTTTGGTAATGTTAATATAAAGGAATGGGAACTGGTTGTCTGTTTCTATTCCTGCAGCGAATTTGAGTTATTCAAAAAGCCATGTAAATGAAAATCTTCACTTATGTATCATATCTATGCCAAACATAAGGAAACTGATCAAAGTTTGACATTTAGGAAGTTCCCAGTTAGCCACCATTTCTCAAGTAAGTCCATCACTGTTGAAACAATTTCTAGGTAATTTATAGAGGATGAAAATGTGTAAGCGAAAGATCAATCAAATGGATTCAGATTCACCTATAGCTGAGGGTAATCCCTTATATACCCTATTAATTCCAGATATTATTTAAACAAGCACATTTTGATTTCTAATTTACTTTACTCTGATGATGAATTTTAGGTAGCTAAAAGGTTCTCAGTATTTTAATAATATTTTTTATGAATAAGGGTGATTGTTGCTTATTCATGGGAAAAAACTTGACCCATGTTTTGCTTTATTTGCAGATGAGAATAATAATGTTGCAATGGTAATTTTATAATGACTGATTGTGGTTTTGATGTCTCATTGAAAAATTACCTTTTCTGTAACAGTAGCAACGGTCAATTTTTTTGTGCAACACACTGATTGGATGCTAGTGTATTGCTTTGACGATTGTCAGATATTAGCTGATTTCATATTTCTAGCAGAATAATGTCTGCAATGTTTCATGTTTCCCAATTTTTCCTGTTCAGCAATGAAGTATTATTATTATTATTATTATGTCCAACCCTTTGTATGTACTTTGATGAAGATGCTCTGGCCTGGATAGATAAGACAATCTGATCAATTTCAAAGGTTTCTCAAGATATTGAGAAACCCCAAATTTACATCCCAGTAACATTATGTTAAGAATTATCGACACAGTGGCACCCCCAGGGTACAAGAGAATAAGATGTAATTGATTAAATACTATTAATACATTCAGGTAATCATGAGTGAAATGCTATAAAACAAACAAACATTATCTGCGAAAGTTGAAGTAAAATATTTCGGGATTTAAAACCATATCATAATGATTCGAATCAATCGTTTCGTACCTACTCACCCGTATGTCAGTATGTGTTGATTATATATTGTAATTCAATAGATGATATCAGCTAACCTGGTCCAAAATTTGTTGACAAAGAAGGAAATCTTTGTCACTTTTATTGACTATGAAAAATTATTACACATTTCGATAACAATACCTCCATTCCAAAAGGTTCTATACAACATAATTTTAGAAGACGGCTTTTCAGCGTGGACAGATTATTTGTGGTGAGCTCTGATAGTCGGTTTTAGAACTTTTCAACGGCTCTCTGAATTCACGGATTTGACAGTCAGTGTAAAAGGTCCATCTCGAGCTTCATGACGGGATCGATGTCGGTTTCAGTTGTTGCTTCATGAATGGATCCAGGTTGAAAATAAATGGTTGAAAGATCGATGGTAACAGTATTTGAACGTAAACGGCTTTGAATGATTGAAAAAAATTTATGACATTCATAAAATATGTACCTAATAGGTGGATTTCAAACATCCTTGAAGGCAGACACCTTTCCATGACATGGCAAGGTTTTACTCTGAAAGGGTTGGTATCAGAAAGGTGTCTACAGAGAAGGGTACTCTCGTCCTTTTTATGGAGTTTGGTCGTGAATGAGCTACTAGTAAGGTTAAACCATGCTGGTATCAAGGTGGTAGGGTCTGCTAATGAGATCGCCATACTCTCCAGAGGAGCCACCAGGATACCTTGCAGGAGCTTGTTCAATATGCCTCCATAATTACAGAGGTCTGGTGTAGAGAGAACAAAGTCTCCATTCAGCCTGAGGGAACTACCATTATCATCTTCTCCAGAAGGTACACAATCGAGCCTCTGGAAAAAATGGGAATAGGGGGCAAGTTGGTTGACTTTTTCGAGACCGTGAAATACCTGGGAGTCACCCTGGGAAAGAACTACTCTGGCAGAAGCAACTGAAGACCAGGGTCCAAAATGCTATGATCTTTGACAGTGTAAGAGAGCAATTGGCATGAAGTGGGGTTTGACACCTGAGACTTAGTCATGCAGTTCTCGTATGGTGGAAAAGAACTGGAATGGTTAGAGCCCAGAAACTTATGAACATAATGCAGGGACTCTTCCTCAGAGGCATTACATCCACGAGGAATAGTACACCGACTGCTACCCCTAACAATGACGATCAGAAATGTTGCAATTATGGCGGTATACATGCTTAGCTGCAAGAGATCCCTAAAGAGATGAAGTGCAGACCGGTACCGTCTATTTCGGGGTAGCCTGAAATGCTACGATCAGAACTGCAAGGCAGAATCAAAGCCTTGTGGTTCGCGGAGTGCTATTTCGGGATCGCCATCTCAGCAAAGGAGGAATGGGAAAATGGCCGCACACCAGAGCACTGCACAATTTGGTATACGGATGGGTCCAGAACAAACACAAGTGTCGGAGCAGGCTTTTGCGGTCCTAGATATATTTATGGGTAATCCTTGCGAATGAGCAATCTCAACACAATCATCCAAGCCAAGATGCTAGCCATCCACAGATGTGCGGGGGAGCTACTCGGCTATGGTAAGATAAATGAGACAATCTGAATCTGTTCAGACAGTCAAGCGCCACTCAACGTACTGAAAAGCCCGACTCTGTCATCGAGGGTTGTGAAGGCTACCAAGGAGATTTTGGATAGGCTAGTCGGTGGAAATAGGCTTGACCTGAATTCCGGGTCACTCAAGTTGGAAAGGTCATCAGAGAGCGGACAAACTAGTCAGGTACAGGGCCAGATTGGTTAGTCATCAATACCCCCTTGCTGGTATTCCTTACAACGGAGGTATGCAGATCTTGCGGAACCACCTGAGAGACCAACATGCCTCAGCATGGAGATTCATTGCCGGCTGCCGAACTCCCGAAGCGTTACTTGACAATAAGGTAGGCTTAAAGGAAAGTGAGATACTCTCGCTGAGTAGACAAAGCATCAGGATAATCTCCGAGATCTTCACAGGTCATTAAAAACTGATGAAGTTCGTACATACAGAAGAGAAACATATACATAGACACTCCCATCTGTATGAGATACGAGGGACATAAAGTGGACTCGTCGACTCACTATCATTGTGAATGTTCTGCTCTCATTCGAGTTAGGCCCGGTGATCATGACGGCCAAGACATAAAGGATCTGAGTATAAAAAAGATCTCAGGATTCTGTCGAGCAGCGGGGTATCCAAATACTCGCGTTGAAAAACGCAGCAGGGATAGATTACAAGGGTCTTAGCTCAAATTTACTGAACTTTCTATTAAGTCCGCTACCATCTCAACCACTACCAATAACAATTGTTCTAGACAGCTGATTCACTCTTACGGAGCTCTTCAGTAGAACCTGGAAGCTTGAAGAATTACTGAATGATTCTGTTGAAGGTATACATAACGACACTACAATATGGTAGGAAGATCCAAAATATTCAACGTCATCTACGGCTAGATGTCTCACTAAAAAATCAAACGATGTACGACATTGACTGATACATTTCTCCAACTTTAAAATGTACGGGAAATGTTGAACTACTTGAGTGCACCAGATGTCGACACCTGGCAGAGTCAATGTAACAATAGAGAAATGAATGAATACAGTCATTCATTTTGTGTTGCCTGTTGCCAGATAACGATGATATACATACGACGAGGTGTACTCCGGGAGAAAAAAATTTGAATCAGATATTTCAGCACATTGTGAACAGCAGCTTGTGATCACAATTATGATTATTCGAATTGATTTGATTGCTCTTAAATTGATAGCGATGCCACCTACATTCCACCTACATACAGCGCACATCGAATAATAATAATCACCTCGCATATGTGAAGTCAAGGCTGTAGTATGGCATAAGAATCTAGGCAAACTCCGCTGAGGCATCACGAATCTTCATCTTACGAAAATGGTGCTTGCGAAATATATTCAGGCTCAAGAGAATGCAGAGCTGTGTGAGCTTTTTCGTTAAGTATAAAATACTTACCTTCTATTTTCTGTATATTTATGAAGCCGTCTTGTTTGTCAGAGTTAACCCATCTCTATTCATGAGTATCAAACAAGATTCAAGGAGAATATAAAATACCAAAAATAGAATTACACTTATCTGCAAAAAAATTTTGAGTTTTCGGCAGCAAAAATATTTAACAAACTTCCACAAGCACTTCGCTCTAAACCTAGGAGTGTTTTGAAATCCATTCTGAAATCGTTCCTCATTGCAATGGCTTACTACACAGTTGATGAATACTTTCATGACAACCTAGTCAGCTTAATCTGAAATCAATCTTCACTAAACTGAAATACTTCATATTCAAATAGTTTTTATTCTCCCGAATTTTATCATCTATTTATGATTGTAGGATAACGCCATTCATTTATTTTTTTTCCTCCTCTTTTTCTTTCACTATGACCTGTTCTACACCCATAGGGGTTCTTATGAACATATGAAATGAATTACTTACTTACTACTACTTACTTTAAAAACCTTGTGATTATATCTACGGTGAAAATATACCCTACACACACACCTAAATAGTTTCAGAACAATACCCTTTCTTCACTCGAACTCTAGGTTGTAATGATACTAGGTTCTGCCATGATCAAATGTGACAGAGTTAGGTTATAATATATCAAAATGCATTCCAAATATTACAAATGACGAAGTAATCAGCATTACCTCCCACCCAAAATTTATTTTCATAGCCAGAATAGTTAACGAATGAAATATCTCGATATAAATTCCCAACTCAGCGTTTCGACTTCCTTTATGCAAATAAGTAATTGCAACACTAAATACAGTAAGAGGACATTTCCAGTGGCCCGAAATCTATTCCTTAAATGGAACGGTATCATGCAATGTCGACTCGAACGGGTGTTTGTGTATCTCAAGAATAAATTGAATTTAAATTGGAGGTTGTGCTTATGTGAAAAAAATGAAATGCACCCTACTGGAGGGGTTATAAATAATCACCGATGCAGGTATTATTCCAAATTGCTTCCGTGTTGAAATAGTAATTGAATTTCGCGTGGAACTAACAAGACATAAAATAAACTAGTGGTAAAAATGACAAGATAATAACCTGCACGAAAGCTAGGATGACCGGACATCCTCTGAAATAATATAGCTCCTTATTTAAAAACAATTTCTAAATCCGGTATGTGTATTATGCTATATTTTATGTTGGTCTGGGGTTGTACTGTTGATATTTAAGTGGTGCATTATTCACAAAGAATCCCCTTTTCCGGATCACGTGTTTTATTGTGTACTCCCTGAAATAAAACTCGCATTTATGTCGAAACTGTATAATTCGAATTTCTTGTACCATGCAACAGTGGCAGTAATTAAAATCTGTTCTGACGTTCGCTTTTCTTGTGAAACACTCATCAAATTTAATAGCTCCTGAAAAATCAAATAATTTCTTTTTTGTAACAGTGGAACAATCGTTCTTTCTAATTCAATTGGTGGATACTGTACGTCACGTAGAATAACATTTGCCACTTAGTCTGAACAATTAATATTTATCAAATTTTAATAGGTCAAATTTTGATAGACTAATCTGGAAGGAATTTGAATTTATAATTTTTTGAAATGTTATTTCATAAACAAGGATGTAGGAATGAACTATCGTTCCATTATACATAGTGGAAAGTTATTAATCGAGATGGTCATTTTTAGAAATATATTGATTAACAAAATATATGGGAGGTTGGTCATATTGTAATATTCAAGAAATTATTACTCATAGATTCTATATGATGTAAATATTTATAACGATAATATATGTGGTGTTTGAAATAATCCTCCAGGTATCCTAAGTGATTGTTAGTTTAAGTTTTTTAACGATTCAGTATAAAAAAAAATACATTCGAAGTCGGACAGAAGTTAGGATTCCAAAGTCATCCGGTTCATTGTGAACTACGACGAGAACAAAATGGATGAAACGAATTATTAGAAATAATTAAGCGGTACTTTCTATACTTCCATCAAAAAAACTTTTAAATACTATTAGATTAAACACATAACCTGCAGGTTCATATTGACTCATACTTCAGATGTATAAAAACCAACAAATTGAAAAATTCTAGAAAACTGTCGCTAAGACACGTACTTGAACGTACCAACAGCGTAGAGCAGTACTGAATAGTCCAGGCTATGAACCGGAAGATTTAAAAAAAACATGTAAGTTCGAATCGAAAATTTTTTTCTGCATTAGCTTCAGGAGGTTCTCAGGATCATTCATACACCTCAAAACCTCTTGAGAACCCCAACTCCACCCATTGGGGGCGAAAATGGCCAGAGATCTCCAAGTTTTGAATTGTATTTTCTACAAAAAAAGGGAGTTTGGCATTTCGAGTGCACCTATAGAAGGTTTTTAGGGTCGGTGAACACGGATCCGTAGCCAGATTTACTTGCAATCCATCGTAGGGGTGGTAAAATCGACGAAATTGGCCAATTTTGCACCCCTATATGTTATTTTGCAATTAACGTGTTTTATGGAATTTCGAATGCACCAAGAAGGTTTTTTGGGTCGCTGAATACGATTCCGAAGCCAGATTTACTCGAATATCATCGTAGGGGTGGGAAATTTACAAAAATGGCTAATTTGACACGCTTATAAATTTTTATTATTTTTACATTTTAAAATGACTTCGGAGTAAATCTGGCATCGGAATCGTATTCAGCGACTCAAAAAACCCACTTGGTGCATTCGGAATGCCAAAACCACGTAAATTGCAATATAACGTACAGGGGTGCAAAATTGGCCAATTTCGTCGATTTTACCACCCCTACGATGAATTTCAAGCAAATGTGGCTACGGATTCGTGATCAGCGACCCAAAAAATATCATCGTAGGGGTGGGAAATTTACAAAAATGGCTAATTTGAGACGCTTCCAAATTTTCATTATTTTTGCATTTTAAAATTACTTCGGAGTAAATCTGGCTTCGGAATCGTATTCAGCGACCCAAAAAACCCACTTGGTGCATTCGAAATGCCAAAACCTCGTAAATTGCAAAATAACATATAGGGGTGCAGAATTGGCCAATTTCGTCGATTTTACCACCCCTACGATGAATTGCAAGTAAATGTGGCTACTCATCCGTGATCAGCGACCCAAAAAACCTCCTTGGTGCATTCGAAATGCCTAAAACAGGTAAATTGCAGAATAACATATTGAGGGTGCGAAATTGACCAATTTTGTCGATTTGACCACCCCTACGATGGATTGCAAGTAAAACTGGCTTCGGATTCGTGCTCAGCGACTCAAAAAAACCCCTAGGTGCACTCGTAATTCCACAATACCTTTTTTTGTAGAGAATACGATTCAAGACTTGGAGATGTCGGGCCATTTTCGCCCCCGATGGGTGGGGTTGGGGTTCCCAAGAGGTTTCAACGTGTATGAATGATCCTGAGAACCTCCTGAAGCTAATGCAAGAAAAAATTTTTGATTCGAACTTACATGTTTTTTTTTATTATAGCTAAAATCCCGGTTCACAGCCTGGACTAGAACATGTTGTCGCAAGAATAATTATATTAGCGTCTCGTTTCACCTTCCCAGCGGCCATGGCTCACAATACCCCGGTGGTCCACTTGGGCCCCACCTCCCCTATATTTCGAAACCATAAAATATTTTAGACACAGTGCGTCTTTATCAACTGAGCTTTACGTAATGGATCTAAAGAACCATTCATCCTATTTATTAGTGGCTAGTTAGCTTATGATCATAAACTAACTACCCACTAATAACTTCATTCAGTTCACTACTTGATTTATTCAATTCCATAACTAAAGACAGAATTCATAAATTTTATAACTCATCTAGTAAAAACAATAAGTATATTGAGAAATCAAAAGATGAACATTACATATCACTACCATATATCAATGGTATTTCTGAAAAATTAAGCAATGTAGTAAAACCTTATGACCTACATATATGTCACAAAACTTATTCAAACCAGCAAAGTCTTTCTACTAAATTAAGAAGCGAGGTACCTTTCAAAAAGATAACCCATTCTGTTCATTCCATTCCTAGTAAAGATTGCGAAAAGGTATACATCGGCCAATCTTCCGATAAAAGATTGAATGGGCACGAACATACCAAAAATCCATTCACTGCACTTGGTCGATAATGTTAAATAGCCAAATATTTCAGTCCAGTTAACAACGGAAAACGCGCAATAAGGGTTCTAGAATCAACGGATTTGAAGAATAGCGTGAAATTTCAGGAGGTGGTGGGTAGTAGTGGTCATTCACAAGGTCAACCCCACACCACTCTGCGGTATGAACAAAATAAAATTTAATATTCTCGAATTTTTTGGGGAAAACAAGGAGGAATACATAATTCACATTAATTTTTTTCGAGGAATTGAGAAAAAATTATATCTTATTCATAAACAATGATAATGACGATCATGTTTCAGATAATGATGATAATAAAGATTCTTGACCCAGTATGAATTATATTTAAAAAAATTCTTGGGAAATAGGTCACAATAACACTCTGTTTTAAAATTTTTGTCTTCACGCACGTTTCGGTCTCACGACCATCATCAGAAGACTTATTACTTCAATAACCTGATTACTTAGAAATAATTGTATCAACAACAAAGCGTCCTTATCGCACAAATTTCGTTTAAATGCCAACGTCGCCGAAACGAACAGAAACATGAAATCGGAATTATAACACAGCAATGTTACTACAATGCGTAATATTAAAAATATTTTAACTAAGGAAACTAATTATTATAAAAGATCTATCCTGGAGATGATTCACATGAAACGTGACTCCAATTCTGTAAATCATAGGACTGACGTTCAAACACTAAGTTATATTTATACTAATTTAATTAATTAATATTCTTGCAAATTCCTACTTGTCCTCATAATATTAAAAGTCTATTTTAGGTAGAATTGTCTAAAGTGTTTCTCAAAGGCCAGAGACCTTCTTTTATTACCTGATAAATCATGACATCTGGTTCGTAAATGAACACTTGAGATGGTCTTGTCTGTTGACTGTTAGTCTCTCGTAGACATTTATGAAATGTGGTCGTATTTGTTGATAATTCTACTAAATAGTGGATTTTTAATATTACGCATTGTAGTAACATTGCTGTGTTATAATTCCGATCTCATATTTCTGTTCGTTTGGGCGACGTTGGCATTTAAACGAAATTTGTGCGATAAGGACGCTTTGTTGTTAATACAATTATTTCTAAGTTATCAGGTTATTGAAGTAATAAGTCTTCTGATGATGGTCGTGAGACCGAAACGTGCGTGAAGACAAAAATTTTAAAACAAAGTGTTATTGTGACCTATTTCCCAAGAATTTTTTATATATGATAAAGATGATGATATAACTTTGTGTTCATGTCTGCCAATCAACAAGAACACCTACGCAATTCGTATTATTTAATGTCCACTTTCTTACATTTCACAAGTGCTAGATATAATTTCCAAGAGTTGCTGTACTTTGTATAGGCATTAAACCATTTTCCGCATATTTCCAACCCCATTATATAGTGTCAATCTCGGAATTCCTATAAGTACATCAGTTGAGAGTAATGATCGTAAATAGCATTTTTCTGTCTCAATTATATATTTTTCAAATATTACCACGATCAACTTTTTGGGTCATTTTCGGTCTTGAAAGTGATAAAATCGTCATCTATTATCATCATCATCATTATTATTGTGAATGAAATATCATCATCTTTCTTTCCCTTCATTTGTAAAATAAATGTACTTCCACATTAATTATCATTGATTATTCTACCAGATTACATTTAAAAAAGTTTTCATCTATTGAATTTTATTTTAATTTTCTTTCATGTAGTTTGCATTACAGAGACAAGTCTTACAGGCCCATAAATAATGATTCATGAGAATAACAAAATTAAGGAAACATTCATGATTTCATAATACTGAAGAGTGAATTCTTGTTACAAAAAATTTGTACTTAATATTGACTATACCATTTCGATTATTCGTGGTTCTGTTCGTTTCGACGGCGTGGGCTTTTGATTGAAAATTGTGCGATATGGACGCTTGTGCTATAATTAGTTTTAATAAACCATTTTGACATAATAAGTCTTCTGATGATGGTGGTGAGACCGAAATGTACGTAAAGACAAAAATTTTAAAACAGAGTGTTAATGTGACCTATTTCCCAAGAATTTTTATATATAAATCATACTGGGTGAAGAATCTTTATTATTATACGGTACTGAAAAGTTGATTTTCTTGTATAAATTTCCCAAAATCATAGATTTGTGAAATTAGGTTGACTGAAGTAGCTTCTGGAAAAATACATGCGATTTGCGTATCACCTACTGTAAATATCAAAATAGTTGTTCTTTTATATTCTATTATATATAAATTTTCCGGAAAGGTTAGGTTACACTAACACATGCTATTTGCGCATCTCCTACTGTAAATTTCACAATAATTCTTCTTAGTATATTTTATGAGCAAACTGTAGTATCATACGGTATTGTAAAGTTGATTTTCATGTATGAATTTCACAAATTCATAGATTTTTGAAGTTATTTTAACTGGAGTAGCTTCTGGAAGAAAAAACATGCGATTTGCGTATCACCTCCTGTAAATATCAAATAATTGTCTATTATATATAGATTTTTGGGAAATAGGTCACACTAACACATATGCGTTTCGTCAAGACGAAACTAATATAATATGTGTTAGTATGACCTATTTCCCGAGGATTTATACGTAATCCATAATTGGGCCAAGAATCATCATTAATTTATATTCCATGATCAAATTGTAATATTATACGGTACTGCAAAGTCGATTTTCATGTATTAATATCTCAAAATCATAGATATATATGAAGTTTCTCTATTGGATTACGGGTGCGTTACTCCTGGAAAAGAAACATGCTATTTGCGAATAGCCTACTGTAAATTTCAAAATAATTGTTTTTTCATATTCTATCATATATAAATTTTTGAGGAATAGGTAACACTAACACATATGCTTATTAGTTTCGTCAAGAGTAAACTAATAAATAAGCATATGTGTTAGTGTGCGTCAGGACGAAACTAATAAGCATATGTGTTAGTGTGACCCATTTCCCGAGAATTTACCTATACATAAGTGATACCTGGGTCAAGAATCATTATTAATTTCTATTCCATGATCAAATTGTAATATTATACGGTACTGCGAAGTTGATTTCTATGTACGAATATCCCAGAATCATCGTTTTTAAAATTTCTTTATTGGATTAGGGTTGCGTACCTTATGAGAAAAAACATGCGATTTGCTCATCACCTACTGTAAATTTCAAAATAAATCCTTTTAGTATACTCTATGAGCAAACTACATACGGTACCTAAAATCGATTTTCATGTATGAGTTTCTTTAATAATAGGTTTTTGAAATTATATTAACTGAAGTAGCATCAGAAAAAAAATGCGATTTGCGCATACCTACGGTAAATATCAAAATAATTGTTTATCTGTTGCTATGATCAAACTGTATTATTATACGGCCAAGTTGATTTTTGTGAAAGAATATCCCAAAATCATCGATTTTTGAGGTTATATTGACTTGATTAGCTTCTGAAAAAACATGCAATTTGAGCGTCACCTACTGCAAATATGAAAATAATTGTTTTTTTTTTCATATTCACTGATCAAACTGTAATATTATACGGTACTGCAAAGTTTATTTCTACTTATGAATATCCCAAAATCATCGATTTTCTAAGTTATATTGACTGGACTATAAGTCTTTATAAATCATAAAAACTAATGTATAATTCTTCTACTATACAGTGTATCCCATTTTTTAGCTTGGTGTATTGGCATCTCGGTAATTATAAAATTTAGAACGTTGGCGAAATGAAAAATATTTCTCAGAACTACATCAGCTTCATCATCAGCATTATTAATTGCGGGCCGCTATATACACTTGCTCTTGTGGATTGTGACCATTGTATATTCAAAAGCTAGCAGGTTCGTGACCCTCCAGAAACCTAGACTAGCGCTAGTGCCGGCTTCCATATGTTTCTCCGGGAGTTCTGCTGCGCTGAAGTATCGCTGCCTGAGGAGTGTCAAAGCTGGTCAATCCAACAGGATATGTGTGGCTGTTTCTCCCACCTTTCCACATTTTCTACATACGAAGTAATCTGCGATGATCAGATGAGCTTCCAAGAATTTCCGCTAATGTTTAAGCTATTTCGAATATAGTGGAAATTGCCAATTTCTTGATTTTCACTTTCTGCAGTTATTTGGGGGATATATAAAAGACTAATGGCACTTTTTCTCCTTCACCAAATGGCACCAAAGTTCTATGGATACGACGTATCGCATTCTCAGGTCCTTCATGAACTTTTATTCTTCAGATACTTTTTTTTATTGATTTTGATAGAAATAATTATCCTATCTACAACTATGGGTCACACTTGAACATTTTACATCATCTTAGGAATAATGTAATAAATCAACATGAAGTTCGTATTTTCTGATAGCGAACAGCGGAACTGTAACTAAAAAATTCAATAGGAAATTCCACAATATAAGTAAATTTCGACAGGCTTGACCACAGACTTCTGCTAGGTAAACTTGATGGTATTGGTTTCTCTGCGGAACTCTTATCTTTCACCGCCTCATATCTTAGTGATGGGTGGCAATTTGTCGTGGTAAATGGGCAGAGATCGGTGGAATATCTTGCTTCTTCAGGAGTCCCCCAAAGATAAATTTGGGACCACTATTGTTCAACATCTTGGTCAATGATATTTCAATAGGTCTAAGTGTACTCAGTCTTTTATATGCCTAAGATTTTAAAATGTTCTTTTTCATCAAATCCACATTGGGTTGTTATCTACTTCAGAGAAGTCTTGATATGATGGTTGTATGGTGTTCAGCGAACATGCTGTCTCTTAATGTTAACAAGTGCTGCATTATGTCTTACCCAAATAAGACTTGGCTATATTTGATTACAACGTGGACGGTACTATCCTTAAGAGACCAGCAACCTATAAAGATCTCGGCGTAATTTTCGATCTCAAACTATCCTTCATTTCTCATCTGGAGTCTGTGATGGAGGCTGCTAACAGACTACTTGGGTTTATTGTGCGAAGCTGTCGGTATTTTTCAGACATAGACATGCTCAAATTGTTCTCCATGACATTTGTGCGATCGCGGCTTGAGTATGCATCTGTGATTTGGTTTCCTGGTTATCGCGTTCATATAGATGCCCTGGCATCTGTTCATCGCCGCTTTTTGAAGTACCTGTCCTTCAGGATAGACGGTTTTTATCATATCAGGGGCATTCCTATTTCTTTCCTGTTAGATTGATCAAATATGTCCTCCCTTTCTCGCAGAAATAATCATATACTCCAGGCCAGTTTGTACAAGTTGCTCAACAACCTAATTGACTGCCCATGTTGCTGGAAAGAGTCAATTTCCTAGTTCCTCGGCTGAACTCACGGTCCGTGAATACTCTCTACCTCCAAACTCCTTGTACTAACATACTTGAACTATCTCCATTATTTTGCATGTGCCATGCCTATAACACCAATGACACTCGTACCAAATACGATATGTTCAATTCTAGCCTAAGACAAATTGCTCGCCTACTGCGATGAAACAATATTCATACTTTTCAGCTCTTTCTTTCTTCTTTTTCTCTTTGTACATTGCTGTGTTAAATATTTTTGGCTATTTTTTATATCTTGTTTTGATTTTGTCTCTTCTCGGACTAGTGTATGATTTAGAATAATTAGATTTAATTTAGATAATAATTGTTAATATATAAAGTTTCTTATGCATTGTCCTGATCTTCAATTGGGCTTATACCTGTTGATCAGTGTAAGATTAAATAAATAAATAAATAAATGAATGTGTGAAATGCAGGAAGGCCAGCAGAAAGAGACTCCCCAATTTTTTGCCACAGTTAGGTAACATTGATATTCCTTTGGTTGTCACCAACGCCAACATCCATCCACATCTTCAAGTTACTTTTTAATTTCATTATTTTGTCAAGTAGAATGACTAGTTTTCTGTGTTAGCTCCTTTGAGAGCTGAACAGCTGCGACAGTATCATCAATCCTTCTCATTATTAATCTTTGAAATACTTCGAATTTATAGCAATAATCAAAATCAATGTAGACAGTTTTGTTTTCGAAAAACGTTGGCATTTTGAACGTTGAATGTTTGATCTATACACCGATGCTGAATTTGTTACAACTGAATATGCCAAAAAAGATGTCTCGTGATTGAAGACATATCAGACGACTCAAGTGAATATAGTAGCGAAGAATATAACGGAAACAGTGATAGAAGCGATTTGTAACGTTGAATATTTCTCTCTACTTCTTTTGGGAACCTTTCCCGCATTTATTCCTCTTGTTTTCATTATGAAACATTGAAAATATATTATCACTTACGAATTTGTAATTGCCATAAGCTTCGCGCACATGATATCCTAATTTCTATTATCTGCTGACTGACGGGGTCTTACTAAAAATGAGTATGACTGTTTGTTACGTGAATTTCATAATTTAAATCAATGTTTTTCAGAATTTCAGTATTTAGAAATCATTTGCGCAAACTTCATTTTTTCGACATGTATACTGTAGCGCTGGCGCCAAGCGTCCCTTTATTGCTGTCTGAATGTTGAATACCGGTTCAATATTACATTCACTAATCACATAAAAATTTTGAGCTTTCAGAAAACAGTTTAGACATGTTAATTAATTGCACACCTTTCCGAGCGTCCCAGCCTCAGGCGTCCCGACATATGATATGCTGGCTTTATATCTCTGAAGTATAACGCAATCTGGAAATATGAACCTGCCAAAACTCTTGGGAATTCGAAATTCGTCACAGTACGCAGGTGAACATAAAATTCGAGTACGATATTCGTCACATGGCATTCTGTCATCCGATTTTGGAACTATTAAATTCGTCACAAAGATTGATTTTAAAATTCTAAAATACAATGAAAACCTTGTTGATGCAACAATTTTGCCACCATAGGCGTTCAAGTAATATTTTTACGCTTAGAAAAAAATAATATGATTGAGAAATTGAACTATGAGGTTTGTTTTACTTCATTTATCCATCAAATTAGTGTAATAAAAAAATGTGTAACATATGATATATGGTATAACGTAATTATAATACATAAATTTTACTTAACACTCTGAAGAAAAACATTGACAATTTATACATAATAATACTACTTATTTTATGGATTGTGTCCATATATATTTGGAACAACTTTAACAAAATGGAGTTACTTCTTCTTGTTCCAAACCTAACTATAATTTTTGCAAAAAATATTGTCTTAGAATTGTGGATGAGTATTCAGATTCATAAGAATAGTTACACTATTACATTTATGTACACTTCTATTTGAAATTTGTACAAAACATCCACGAAATAAAAAATATTCGATGAACTATAATAAAAAGAGTTATTTAAATGAAAGTGAAAGGACTCGCAAGCGTTCGTGATTTCATTTACAGTTCAAGAAGCTCGAACCCAAATGTGGGGTGGAAAGTGGCTTAGTCGGATATAAAATAATCCACCAATAATCAGCAGAAATCGTTAATTTATAGTCACTTACAATAACGAAAGCACTTCCCATTTTCCCAATTTTTGTTTCTTTATTCACCACTTAACCCCAAGGCCACTTAACGTTACGCCACCAAGACTGAGTAAGAAGAAAGCGGCAACCAATAATTGTAACGTTATCCCACCCTTTACGATCTGCATTATGAATGGCAATTTCCAAATCTAGCACTACTTTCTCAGCAATAAAACTTAAGTTGTTAAGGGAACAAATAAACTTACTTTTTCCAAACAGAGTCTATAAGTTTCTTCTGATTTGTTTTTCACTAAACTAAAGACTAGCGGTATATAGTGTCCATTTATGTAACCATGTATGGTGAATGGTTGTGTGGAAAATTTTGTGCAGTATTGATGTAATGTGCCATTCATGTATATAAAACTCGATTTACATACAAATTCCCAATTTGTTTGGCAGCTAAAAATTACAATCCCATTTCGGAAATCATTATCCAGAACAAAATGTTGCTCTCTTGACGTTTTGTACGAATGTTCTTGCAGATAACAGTGAACTTCGTAGGCAGAGCGAGGCAAAGTTGGCAATTTATTGCGACGTCTATTGTACCTTTGACGCATTTTAAGATTCGGGAAGTCAATGTTTCTGAAAAAAAAAAGAAAACTATTTGAAACTAATTCTTTATGCAATATCTTAGTTGGTCTCTCTGTAGGTTCTTCTTCCGATTTTATTTTGCAGCCAACACTAAGAACATGTCTAGCAATTTTTTCTTCAGGTTCATGATTATGTTGATTTTCTAATGTTGTTACAACAAAACTACTCGATTTTTCAATGGTATACACATAAACCTTACATTTAGACCGTTTGATGTACCTCCAGACAGTTTCATGAGTTGAAGATCGATGTTTAGGAAATTTATAATTTTCGTACACTATTTGAGTGTTTCCGCATTCTCAAACGACATTTTAAATGTTAAAAAGAATGTTAACTATTACTTGTTAGCACGTACAACACGAAAAATGTAATTTAATGATTATAAGTTCGGAAACAAGCCCCTGTCTTGCCTTAATAAACAATAAACATTTAATTAGCCGTAATGATCAACATCCGCCCGTCCTTTCTGTTCTTATCGAAGGAAGCTTTGTGTGACGAGATACAGGCACCCTTAAAATTTACCTGAGACTTTGACTGGCCCCGAATTCAAATTGTGACGAATATCATGCCGTCCAGACTTTTGATGCGTGCTCTTGGACTATTAGCATTAGTACTGTTGCACCCAACAAGTGTTATATTACTGTGCTGTCATTTAATTTAGTAATTAATGTAAGGATGTATTATTGGGTATATTATATTGTTTGAATGGGATATATGAATGAAGTTAATAATTTTATATTATATTATTCTCAGATTCACATAATACCGTATCAATAATATGACAATTCGCTTTGTTCGATACCTCAATCATTCTGATATTTAGATTGTCAGTTGAGATTCAATATCCATTCTCTCACATTTAATCGACAGCTAGTTAAATATAGTGACAAAGAGATAGCAACACCGGTACATCATTGTGCCGTTGCTTTATGACTATCATAAATCAGAACCAGTGCACATCGGGAAAACTACATCTTATTACAGTACATTACGTTTGAAATACAACGTCTTTCCTACGTGCCCTTGCCGATTCGTGTTAAAATAGAATTTATCTACTTCAAGATCCGATATGATTACATTTTCTACTGTACTTCCAAAATACATTTATTTTGTAATCAAACTATCCAGATTTACATATTTTTGTATTATCCATCATTTCATTCACGCAAATCAGCTGGAGAGCATATTATTTGAGCATGATATATCAAGATTCAACAGAAAGAAAAAGCCAATGGATGTGAATATAGTGTATCTGTTACTGTGAATGTCCGAAGCGGAGTGTATCTTAAGATACACTGGTGTATGTTAACAACCACCAAGCCAGCTGGTGATTGTTTGTTATTTATTCTGTTCTTTATGTTTTCGGTCATTCACCAGGGAATGTTATCATACACCACGACGACTTGGTTAATCTTCATTCTCTTCATGATGAGTTAGATTATGAAAATTTAGCAAAGATATCGGCAAAACAGAAGTTCGGGTCTGATTTAAAATGAACTCACAAATTGTTACAATAAATAAAATCATAGAACTATAATAAATAAAACAAATAGAATTTGTTTATTAATCAAAATCTTAAATCAGTAATACAAATAGCATTACCTGCCAAGTAAGGTAAACAATAACGTACACTTATTATTATTGCTATTTATTGCCCTATTGGTTATAGAATTCAAAAAATATTCATTCGTTACAACGCACCTACTTATAGGTAATTAGGTATTACAGCATTTTTCGCTATAAGAATAGAAAAAAAATATTTATTAGTACATGGCAAACTGTTATGGCATTAAGTATTACAAATAACTCCACGAACTTTACAGTTACACTTCTTGGTGTTGCATTTTTGTGCACAATTGCAACGCTTATATCCTTGTCCTCCAAATCTTGATTCCAAAGCAACAATTTCACGCATTAATATTTTAGTGGAAGAAGTTTCGGATATATTGATAACATTTTCCTTACAGATGGAAAACTGATTTCTAGTATACATCTGTGATAACGTCCCATGTTTTGTAGCCAATTGATAATAGTCACCATCCACATTTGTAAAACAATAAAGGATATTTCTGGAATCTGTACTACCTCTGTCGACATCAGGAACACGCAACCTTACAGTCTCTTCACATTTTGCAGGAGGAAAATTTGCATGCCATACTTAAAGCATTTTTTCCCTTGATCTTGAAGTCCAAGTTTCGCTAATTCTATATTTCTTTTAGATGCCTCTTTTCTGTCGCATAGTAAACATATTTCGGATTCTGATATTCTGCCCTATCGGCGTGGAAAAAATAGAGAACAATAGCACTCTAACTTTCTGACTTAATTTCGAACAAACACTGGCGTGTGTTAACATTCACGTAATTAGTAAATTGCAGTATCTAAAACACACACAATTGCCTTGGAGTATGTTAACATTCACCGGTGTATGTCCAAAACAAAAAAAATATTGAAATGATTTCGGACTTACACCATTAATATTGGTGATTGTCGACATACACTGGTGCATCTTAACATTCACTAATATCGGACATTCACAGTAACATATCCACGAATAACCATAAAATATGAAGGGTCATGAGTCATTGAGAAATTGGAAATAGTTATAATTATATATAAATTCTCAGGAAATAGGTCACATTAACACTTATGCTTTATATTTTCGTTGTTGTTGTTGTTGTTGTTGTTGTTTCATTGTTGTGTTACAATTTCGATTGTAATTCCATGGTGTCACTCAGTTCACCTACTCTGTTTTCTGGATCATAAGCACTTTACCTCGAACAGAAAGAACAATATTTAGATTTTTCACCGAAAATGATATGTTTGGTATGTTATAATGAATTTCTATATGTATCCAAATTTTTCTATGTTCTCGTTCGGATCAAAAACTTGTATCTTTTAAAATATTGCTCACAGCGTTGATGTTTTTCTAAATGATAGGATTAATATAGACACATTCATCATTATGCCTTGCCTTGCCTTCAGTCACCTTCAAAAACTGATGGGGCTCACTGATGTATCCATAGTGATTTTCTTTACTGAAACGAGAAAAAAATAAAATTGTCAGTTTATCCTGCAAACTTCAACGTTATTACCGACCGTAAGTTGTAGCCAATATATTGAATAAGTAATAAAGAGTTTCCACAGTGAGCTTCAAGGCAATCCATTCGATATTTTAAATTGAGATAGGTCCATAGGATACATCGGTTTGTCAAACGTAATAGTTAGATTATGCAGAAAATGGATATTGCCGAGTACATTGCTGTGTCAACGTCTTCATGGAGAAAAGATGCTGATCACAGTCGAATATCTGAAGAAGTATATTCTCATATGCTTTTTACATCATTGCCAAACTGCAGGTGCATCGAACGAGAGGGTAAAACTGATCAAGTTGTGCATTAAAGCAAGCAAGATGAAAATGCGCTTTCATGCAATAGACATCTACCTTACTGTCTAAATCCCACCTTATGGCCAATCTGATCGATGCTGGGATTTAATAAAAAGGGCGATTTTGCAATGAATGTTTTTTGTTCGTTCAAGCGGTTCAGCAAAGTAAGTGCTCCTATTCTAATAATCGCCTTTGATTTCCCTTTATTCTCTTTTATGAGACGGATTGACCAATCGAGACAATTGAAAATAATGGCTTGCTGTAACAGATTTCTTATTATGCGAGAAGCGAGGAGCGAGAGCAATAAAATTTTCATTTTTTGTTCCTTATTCACTCTGTAATTGTTGTTTTGATTGTTGTAATGATAAGTTTATTGCAAGTCATAATACGGTACTTAATGAAAACTCCTACAGAAGTGCTGGAGTTCGTATTGTTTTTTTACGAATAACTGAACACAACTAGCCAGTGAGTATTTTCTAAAAGGAGTTCGTATCACATTGGCAGTTCAGCATAGATGAACACTTCGAGTTACGAGAGCGCTTCACACCGATTATGAATGCAAATTAGTCTCAAGCTTTCACGATTCTGAGGTTCACTCCAACCGTAGGTTAGCGATTATCTGAGTAGTTCACAATAATACATATTGGGGAACGTAGAGGCTATATTATGGCCTTGTCTTGATATCCAGTCACTTGTAACACACTGATATTCACACTGATGTATTCTAGTGCTCTTCAACCTGATGCGATTTGTAGCTATATATTTGTTTCTCATGACAGTCCAGTCAAAAGTGTGGAAAACATGTAAGATTTTATGGACTGCACGAAAATGCAAAATTCTCTTTGAATTGTGTTCAGAGTGGCTCACACATCGGTAGTCTGAACATTATAAAGGAGGCTCGTGATTACTACTGTTAATAAGCAATGTAAAATCATTTTCAATTAATAAATGGAATATCTTTTATAAGAAATGAAATATCTCGGGGTCTTTTTATTCTAAGTTTCTGAAATTTGGTATCAGGGGTTTTTTTGGTTCACACAATTATTTTTCATTCTCAAGTGGTATCGAAAAAAAAAGCGGTGACATGTCTCGGTACAATTTTAACTAAAAAAAAGAAAATTCTGGAAGATTGGTGGAAAATTGCTTTGTTTTTCCTTCATACTGCTATCTCGGTCATCATCCAAAGTGTCTAAATATACGCTTTTGGGGTCGCTGAGTATTATTTCATGATCGTAAAATCAAAACCGACGATAGTCTTCCAGAAAATGAAAATTTACCATTTCTACACTATAAACTTCAATTATTTAGTTTTTCCTAGTCAGTGTTATTGGAATAATAAGGTACCGTGATGATTTATCGGTACAAATTTCACTAAAACAAAGAAAATTCTGGAAAATCGGTGGAAAATTGCGTCGTTTTCCTTCATTTCCTTGTTCCGGTCCTAGTCGAACTTGTAAAATCATATGTCTTTGTTTGTCGCTGAGTATTATTTCATGGTTATAAAATCAAAAGCAACTACAGTTTCTGGAAAACACCGAAGAATTAAAATTTGCCATATTCACAGGTCAATCTTTAATTGTTATTTTGTATTTCGAGAAATTTTAGACAATTATTATGATGAAGAATTTCAGGTATCTTTTATTATGATATGCACAGTACCTCTTTCAGAGCAGATAAAAAAAGAGGATTCTTTTTTAAGCATCATTGACGGCTTACGTGTACCATAGAGATCCTATACATACACAAAATCTCTATGACGTGGACATGTTAACGCGTACGGAGAACACAGCAGTTGGCTTTGAGTGTCGAGGGGAAGGAACTGGCATGCTGGCAATAGTATCTGAGATGCGGCTGTAAGATTACGTCCTTCTCTCTATTTTAATTCATGAATCACGTGGACCCTATGAAATATCGATTCATATTAGAACTTAGTAACCGAAAATAAAATCATCTAAATTAAATTAACGTATATGTGCATTCAAGAAAAATTGTCAACTGAGTAACTTAAAACTGAATTCATAACAAACAGCTCGCGGGTTTGTGGTAAATTCAAGATTCAAGATTTTATTGTGAAAAAAGTGATTTCGATAATATGACAGAAGAGACTGGTTTTATATATAACCGAGTAATATCATCATTATTATATAGATTTTTCACTACAATTTTCTGAAATAAAGTTGTTATAGTTGTTATAGTTTAATCAAATATTCATTATCCGGAATTTTCCGCAGAACTATAGTTGCTTTTGATTTTATAACCATGAAGTAATACTCAGCGACCACAGACTCCTATAATTTGACACGTTGGACGAGGATCGATTTAGGAATATGAAGGAAAACGACTCAATTTTCCACTGATTTCCAAGAATTTCCCTTCTTTTAGTGAACTTTGTACCGAGAACCATCGCGGTACCTTATTATTCCAAAAACACCGACTAAGATTTTTCGAAAACCAGAATAATCAAAGTTTATAGTGTAGAAGTGGTAAATTTTCATTTTCCGGAGTTTCCCGGAAAACTGTAGTCGGTTTTGATTTTATGAGCATAAAAGACTCCGCGACCACGAAAACATATAATTAGACACGTTGAACGAGGAACCTAGATAGGAATATGATCAATTTTCAGAATTTTCCTTCCCTTGGTTAAAATTGACCGAGACAGATCACGGCAAATCATTTTCTTAATACCACTCAGTCCCAGAAGAAATTTCGTTTGTTGCTATAATTTGGTGAAAATTTCCTGGTTTTCTAGCAAACGGGGGCCGGATTTTCCATTTTTAGACTTCAGATTCGGATTTAGCGGACCAAAAATTCTCTGACACCAAATTTCAGAAACTTTGGATTAAAAGAGACCAAGATATTCCATTTGTTATGAAAGACATTCCATTTGTTAATTGAGAATGGTTTTATTAATAGTAATAATCAGGAACACCCTTTTTTTGTAATAAATTCTGAACACGGTGCAAAAAGAATTTTGCGAACTATAAAATTTTAGTAATGACCCCTATTTTTTACACTTTTGACTGAACTATAACGGCTATGTAGGATTTTATCATGCACAAATGTTCAATTCTAACAAACTCAGTTACAAAAATAACTTCTTAATATGATGAAATAATAGTATCTCCAACAAACACAACGTAGTATATCGAGAAATACAGTAGTGACGACGTACAATCTCCAAAAATACTCTGAAATTTCTTTTTTAGTTGCAACTTCAAGCTCACGTAGCGCATATCAGCAGATCATGCTACCGAACAAGTCATCATATCAATGTTTGACATTATGGCTACAATACTTCCCTATATTATCTCAAGAACATGTCAATCAATTGATATATTTTTCCAAAAATCGTTCAGAAAAATTAGAATTATTGATAACATTTTGAAATGCGTTCCTTGGAATAAATTACCGAATTCTCGCCATTCACCTATAATAGTAACTTATAAAATTAGTGGATATATTTTATAATTTGTTTTCACATTTTTCACTACTATTGAATATCAAAGAGCCTAACAGAAATGACCTTTTTCAATTGTTGGAAAAAAGAAATACAATGGCAGTTGGTGCACTTCATTTCCTAGCCAATTTATTGGATCCTTACTTCATGGGAACAAATTTAAACGAATCATTGACTTCCATCAATAGAATGGCTACATTTTTGACAACTAAGAATGACTTCGGAACAGTTATGATCGAAATTGCTATTCGTGAATCAAAAGGAGGACTGTTTGCTGAAGACGTTGTATGGACTAGTCTAAAGAATGGAAAACTGTCAGTGACTTGTGGAAATCGATTTTTTAACAACAAAGTTGAGCAAAGTAGCTGTAGAAGTATTAAAATGCCCAACATCAACTGCTGTCACAAAACCAAGCTTTTCAACATATGGAAATGTCCATACGAATGAGAGAAATCGACTAACAATAGAAAGGGCAAAAAAAGTTTTTTATGTCAGAAAAAATTTAAATTTAGCGGTATGTTCATTAGGTTCATTACAATATTTTTTAGAGTCAGAATGTGAATCCGTCTCGTCTGAAATAGATGGTGGAACTGGAGAAGTTGATAGTGTTGATATCTCGTTTAGTCCAGCTGATTCTGAAATGCAAATAGGCTTAGGGACCGTACATACTATTACATTTTCGTTGGGTAATCTTGATATGCATACAGGGATTTGTAACACATCTTGTTTTTTTTTTCTCTCGCGTTTTGTAATAAAACTTAAAATGTTAGACTCCGTCGACAGTATTCGACACTGATACTTACATACCTAGTCAATATTATCTGTGTGTATATAGTATATATGATATGGAGATATGGATATGATATATGACATGGACAAGACATGACACGACTCACACCTCACATAACTACGAGGATGACAATTTTGTTTGAAAACCATTACAAAAATATTTTTTAATACAGCTTCTTTGGTAAAATGGTAGATTTCATTCCAAAAAAGGTGCACGCTGAATGTGTTTCTATCTTTTTCAAATTTAAATTTTCAAGAGGCACAGACATATTTAATTTAGACTTATTTACAAATGAAACTGGCTAACTGTATACCCATGGTAGATCAGTAAATCACAGTAATTTGATGTTATTATTTAAAAAAATGTATTAAGGTAAATTACCACAGTGTTTTACGACACAAATTCATTACCACGGTAATCAATTTTGATGATTGAAACCCGTAAATTACCAGAAATATTAATTACGCGAATTTTACATTACTGGTTCCTCACATTTAGTCGTTACCAGGCAATGAAAAGTAATGGTTACGGAATATTGATTCTTGTACTGTAAGGAAATATTATTTCCTTGTAGCTATTTATAAACATTGAATAGTTCGCCCACAAAGTTGAAGATTTCATCTTGGAACCAATCTCCAAAAAGTATGCCATTACAACATTTTTGTTCTTACGATATTCCATGAAACGGTTGTAAGCATTTATATTTTTCTCTAGATTTTGTTGGCAACAAATCCAATGAGACAGTATTTATTGCCTCTGTGAGTTCTGGAGAGTTCCACAAATGGAACAGTCATCATGTTACACTTTACTTTCGCTTTATGGAACGTTCGAAAACACGGAAAACGCCAAAAATAAACTCTCCATGCGTCAAGTTTGACAGTTCATTATTACTTTCTTCCCATAGTTATAATGCAATTATTTCATAACTTCCTTTATTTGTTAATGAAATTAAAAATGCTCATTTCAAAATTTTAACAAATTTGTCATAATTTATGTCTTTAGATCTTCTGAATAGTAGTATGTATACCTCGTAAGAAAAGCCACATTACCAGCCTCGGCTTGCGCTTCGGCAGGCGATCTTTACAGTCATCCGGGAAAGTTCAGCTTTTCCTACTAGGTATACAATGTACTATTTCTATTGCGCCAGGCTTATGACTATCATGATACACAAATTCTAGTGCATTTTAGTTTTGAAAAATTGGTAATAACAAACAGTCATGAGTATCACCATAACCTTATGTAAATTAATAAAAGTATGAGTACTGATGTTCCAAGAATTTTCTCAATTTGGCAAGAGTACTCATCGGAGCATCATTCATTTTAGTAAAAAATTCCATCAAAATTAAAATAACTTCAAAATAAGCGCAACAAAATTTGACATTTGTCAAATTATGCATAGTGAAATACAAACACATTTCGTGTCAGCAGTCAAAAGTCAAAGTTTTGTTTTACCAGTCTGAACAGTGACAACACATCCTATAGTCTCAGACAGCTGTTTCGGTCTTTTCATGAGCTCATCAGTGAAACGAGGCACGAAATGTGTTTGTATTTTACTATGCATTGTTGCGGGAAAGTTACCTGGCGGCAGTTTCTCCAACAGTCCACGTCGATTCTTCGAATCGCGAGAACTCTTTTCTCAATTGCATCCTCAGTGGGACATTTGCTTTCCGGCAGATGGTGTTGAAATTTCTAGGTTTGCCAAACATTTTCGAGGCTGTTTTACTACATCACTTTCGGAGATGTTTGATCAGTGACTTCTCGTCTGCCTTGTCTCACTGAGAACAGCGACATAGCTGTCTGAGACTATAGAACGTATCTAGTGATCCAAATCTTCATCTATCTTGCAAATGGATACTTTAAATGTCATGTATCAAAGAGAAAGACCCCAAACTGAAGATTCACTAAGTTAATTTAACAATTCATTAAAAATACATTTACAAAACTAGGAATCGAATGAATGGTATAGAGAATTCGTCTGATTAAGCGTGTTGGCTACTCGTTCCTGCGCCAAAACAGTCTAATTGAAACTAGTTTTCTAATATACTATTATCATATTGCCCCGCTCCTCCGCCAAAGTGTTACTACGCTTTTTCTCTACATCAGGGTACAAGGATAACAAATATACTACTATTTTCTTCATTGCCCAATTGTCCGGTATTCATCAATGAAGACGTTTTTCATTTCCAACGTACCCGTAATTATGAAAAAAGTATTTCTGCGGAGTAAAATTTTTGCAAAATTAGTAAATCAATATCTTACCCCACCATTCCTGAGCCTGGATAGCATGTGAAGGAGTACAATGAGCATTAATATTCCAAAACTTCTCTTGGACATTGAAATTTGATACAGAGATCAAAACTCTAATTATAAATTTCCAAACCCTTTGCTGAACATTTCCAGACGGTCTCTTTCATACCCGCTGAAATTCTTTATCCTATTTAGTTGAATAACCTACATCCTGTAGGAATAACTTAAATTATGTTACACCCATTTTTTCCTCTGAATTGATTCAATTATAGTGTGGGAATAGAATATTCCATTATGAAGGGAATGATGTAGGAATTAGTATATTCTAGTTTCCGTTCACAATCTGCTAACGGAGAGCGAACTGAGTGATTCTCATTTAATTTTGATGAACTATCAACGAGTAATTGATGGGACGAATCAATGTGAAAAAATGACAGCTCAGCTAGGCGCATTCTTGGATGATGTACCATTGAATGTGAGAGAAAATATGTTTCTTATTCCAGATGAACCATTTTTCCATACTGTTGAGAAACTTCCTAATACAAATTTTCCTGGTCAGTGGATGGGGCGCAGAGACTAGACTTTAATCCGTTGGATTTTTATGTATGGTTCCATAAAATCTCTTGTGTATCCAGAGGCAATAAATAATGGAAAAGAATCATTGAAGAGATTTCTAAATGCAACCGATTCATTTCAAAATGAACGCTTAATATTTAAAATAGCCGGTCGTTCAATAAACGCATCGCCAGATGTTTTGAAGTAGACGGAGACCACTTTGAACATTTGTTACCGAGGACAGATCGTTGTTTCTAACTCTCAGTTGGACCTTTCCCATGAATTGAACTTACAGAATTTTTTGTGTCCATTGAGGATGTAACGGATGTATTTTGCACCAAATGGACTATATGATGTTTTTAAATACCTTATGAAAAAAGCCCATAACTACTTTCCCTCAAACTATATTCCTCAATAAGATTTTTAGTAAAAATATCAAATTAATTACATAAAGAAACAAGTGACGTTACTAACAACTCGCCTACTTATCTTATAAAAAAGTGTCATCCAAAATCACCAGAGACCAGAAGATGTTCCGAATATTTTATCATGTTTTCAAGGTAACAACAACTCACAGATATGAGGAAAGTTCCACGGAGCAGTAATTCGTAACAAACCAAGCTAATTGAATGGTATCTTCTCAAAGTATAACAAACTTGATAGTTATCAACTAGCAATTGAGTAATATCTAACCTAACTTCCAAAGTCATAAAATGGAGATATAATCAATAATAACTTATTAAAGAGTTAACAACTGTGAATAAACTATAGAAAAAAAGTCTTGTTCACAGAATTTTCTGTTGGAATACTGAGGATCTTCCAACTATTAAGTAAACATAATCAGAGTGAACTAAGCTGAGAGATCAGTCATTATACTACTCATGCCCGAAGAGTAAAGAAGGAGTCTGTCCTCTCTGCACTTCAGTAAATTTAACATCATATATATATTGCTTAAAAATGTTCAATAAATCGGAGTCACGGTACGACCGCCATGTAGAAACCAACAAGCATGTTGCTAATGAGCCCGAAAGAAAATTGACTTCGTTCGCTACGTTCACTCCGGTATAACATAAGTGAAATGAGAGCGATTTCATTACTTATGCTCACTTCGTCTTCCATATAAGTCGATCAAGTGCGCGGGTCGTAGTCTACTTTGTTTGCTACGCTCCCTCCGTTTTTCGCATCAGCCGATGAACAACGCGAGCTGCAGTATGTATAGTTGCTCAGCGTATTTATGTCTACTTCGTTGGCTACACTCACCCCCTCTACCGCATAAGCCGATCAAGAGTTCGAATCGAAATTTGCCTACTTGTGTGAGCTCGTTTCGTTAGCACCATTTCCTTTTACAATCGACCAGATAGTTATCGCAAAGCTAATAGCGTCGAGTATTCCGACGGAACGCTCTGGTACGACATTGAATATATTCTGTGAAAATTTCAAATAAATTCAAGTCACCGTGCCACCGCTATGTAGAAACAAACAACGCCGTATGATCCAATTCCAGGAAATACTTAGTTTGCTACATTCACTCTGTCTTAATTAGAAAACAAAATTTGTCTGCTTAAATACTTATTGAAATTAGTAAGGTGAATAAGAGGATTACCCTCAGCTGGAGGTAAATGTGTTTCAGAAGCAATAAACATGAGAAATGGTAATTGAAATAGGTTTTGCTAATGCTGTTCTTTCACTAACATCTCCCTTTTCTCCCAGAAAACATACACAAATAAACAGATGTATTCCAGCGGATTCAGGAATCCCAATTTATTCCAGAATACAATCATTCAATATTTTCATTGATAGATTATTGAACGTCCCTTCGATTCAGAAAAAAAGAACAAAGTTGTGAAACTTGAGCAAATAGCAACGGAGAATGGTTACGACAAATCTTTGATCAAAATGTTAATTTCTAAACATACAAAGATGAAACGCAATCAATTAATCAAATAAGAGCGATTGCTTCCAAATAATTCAATAAAATTAAAAATATCCAGTTATCATCCTTCAATAATTATACAAATTCCATAATTTGCTCTCCAAATTCGCAATAAAACCCGTTTATGGAGAACAAGCTGAAAAACAGTATAGGCTATACATCTAGTAAGGTTTCCGACTTAATGTGACCTATTTCCCGAGATTTTTTATATATAATTCATAGTGGGTCAAGAATCTTTAATACTAATTTATTTGATATACTCAATCATAAAATTAGATCGGATATAGAAATAATTAACAATCGGAATATATAGGTATACACTTATTAGAATACTCGAAGTTTCCAATTTCAACCTCTCGGAAACGAAGTTCAAATTATTTCGTTTCATGATAGCATGAATATAAGTTCTAACATCGAAAATAAAAACACTTCTTATTTGCTTTTAAATTTTATGCAAAAGTGATTTTTGCACAATAATAAAACTGACAAAATTCTGTTTCGTAGGTAAATTCATTTTCGGGTATCGCCAAACCATTGACATGAAAAAAATTTCATCTAAACTAATTTGACACGAAACATGTATGATAATATCTAATGATTGATATTTGTTGATTCTAACAGAGCTCCGAATCTGTTGCTAGTATGCATTCAACATTTAGAAATTTGTTATATATTCCAGTAGTTCAAGAAAACTAGTCAAAGATGGGGTAAGTCTCTTGATCTTCATTGTCAGAATATTGCTAGGTGAAACAGGTTGAATCGGTTTTCCTTATGAAATGCATAAAAGCTGCAAAATGTGGAATTTTCTTTCACCTCCCCCTCAGTCATTCATTTGAGGCCGTTGAAATAAATGCAGTAATATCTCGGAAAATACTGGTTGAAATGATCCAAAAATTTATAAATAAGAGTGTATGAGTTGGCTGAAGCAAATCAGGATTTCGAAAATATCACGTTGTTAAATGAACAAAGTCGTCCATAACTATGAATTGAAATGGACCGAAAGTGCTCACTCGGAGGTTTTCGAAATCGCTGATAACTAATCTCACGGAACTTTTTTCAAATATTAACTCTTTCATTGTATATAAATTCTCGGGAAATATGTCACACTAACACATAAGCTTATTATTTTCGTCTTTATGTACACTGAGGTCTCACGACGACGTATCAATGTCTAAAGCATCATTATTAACTTTTTCATTGTTAAAATAAGAATTTTAAATAAAGTCGTGATATATGAAAATGACATATCAGCGTGTATATTTTCAACGTTTAAGGCCGCTGAACACGATTATGATGAGAAAATGTACGACAAGTCATTTGTTAATATACCCTACATTATTGAAACAATTATACACTCATTTGTCGATTTGAAATGGCTAAATGTTTCGTCTACGAGGTTTTCAAGGTGGACTTTTTTTCACATAAGAACCTAGACGGGGCGAGCGCCGCTTACATCGCAACAATCACGCCAAAAAACCAATCAGTTAACTGAACCGGTCGGTAAGTAGTTTCAGGCTCACAAATCATGTGCCCTAAGTAGCCTTATTGAACTCAAAATGACTGCCTTCTGCATCCGGTCTATCAAAATCTGAGCAGAGTTCTGCAGTCCGGAATGATCTTGAAGTTGGAACGCAGCGAGAACCGAATTCCACCCAAAACACCGATAAATCAAAACCACTAATTCGAATAGGAGTTGACACCGTAGCCCTTTTATCCTAAGGAGACGAAACATCTCATTCATAAAACTTCATTTGACTTGTCGCAATGATTATATGAAGTATGACAAAGAAAACCAACATACCTCTTTGTCGTCGAGTCATAATTACTCCTTATTGCCAACGCTGTACTATGATTAAAAACTTGGTACCACTTGTAAGGCAACACCGCTTCGAAATTCATAAAAGGCGCGCGGCGTTGTCGCCTTCTGCCCAGGCTTCATATCCATAAGGATTTCAAAACGAATTGTATATTAACTTTGTCACTTTTCTGGTACCGTTTACAGATTCGTCATCTGAAGTTTCGTCTTTCGGCCACCAACATCAACTCTATTTTTCTCATGGACCTCCAAGATTGGTTTATTGCAATGTTGAATAGACATCCGTATTACCTTTTTAATAATGTATCACAAGTTACACTAATGTTTACTCAAAACCTAATATCTCAAATTTTTTTTACCATAGTGACTTCGACATTTTGATGAATTGTGATTACTATATTGATTGGAAAAATGGCTTGAACGAATAGAGAAGAGAAAGATATGATAGAACTTCATCGCAAAAACGATAGAAACATCGGAAATGTAGTTGAACATTTTGTTTTCAATAAAAAAGATAATCTGCAGATATATACTAGTCCGGCAAAGTCTACACGCCAAATTTCGTGAAATGCTTGTCACATAAGAGCTTGGAGACAACTCAAGTTGTTTTAAATGTTACAAGATCCAAACAATTGTATATACAGAGATAACATGGTGACTCACAATATAACAAGATGTCATAAACTTACGACAGATTGAAAGTCAATGTCAAAAATGTCGAAATCAAAGCTCACTATGGGGAAAAACATTCTATGCTATTATTTCGAATTTTCAAAAATGTAATACATGGTGTCACAATATTCCGTCTACATGGAGCTACCATAAGATTTTGTGATCAAGATATGTCGTTTGAACAATACGTACCTATATACCTTGTCGTTTCGTTAGTCGCTGGAAGGCCTCAAAGTGGAATAGGAATATTACTGTTTTATTCATAATTTTTACAAGCTTTGTACGATGTCAATAAAATTTGGTACCTGGTATCAGCTTATAAGTATAACCATCAATTTGAATATGGCGTTGATGAATGGAAAATTCAGGGGTTGGGATCAAGGGTACCGTGTCATATTTTTTCGAGCAGAATTTCTATACCACTGTAATTTTAGCAAAACTATAAGAATTTTCTGGAAGACCAATGCAAATCACATGATGAAAAAATGTGTTCTTTTAGGCAGGATGCATCGCTTCTGAGAAAATTGGGATTTCGGGTTCATAGCAAGGGAATCATTTTTGCTATAACTAATTTCTTACATTTTCAATACTTCTGATAGTTTTTGAAGAAAATCATTCTATGTAACAATACTAAAAGATTTCATTTCGATTCGGATGTTGACTAATTGTTTCTGAAAACAAGGTAATCCAACGTCAATTCGAGAATAATTTTAATAATTATTGTATCACCTTCCGAAAGATATCCGAATCGTCAACTCCAAATCGTAAAACTTTTCGAAATATTGCAGTACATCTTCGGGAAACTGACCAGTGGAGGTAAATGGGGTTAATGCTGGGTGACCTTGCCAAACACAAATTGTGGAAATGTAAAAATGAATTCTGATATGATGGAATATAACCCGACAACTATTGTCTGAATAATAGAGACGCGCGAATTGGAGTATCAAGAAGTATCAACAACTATGGTAATACTCAAGCAATTGATAATTGATCCCTTTCAAGTTCAACTTTTATCTGCAGATTCTCCGTCTCGTCTTCATTTTCCGCAGATTTTGCGACAACATAGACATAGGAGGGGGGACAGAGACATTTTTAGCATCAAATTGATATGAACGTTCGGATGGGAATCATTGTTCCCTTTCTTCTTGGTTCCATCAGATTTCCAAATCGTCTAAATAGCAACAAGTATTTAGATTTGCTATGAAATGTTGTGCATGACAGTGCGTCACTTCATTTTTCTTGCACTGTCAGGTAGTTTTTGAATGCATAGACAAGATGCTCCCATCAACTGTCCATGCCGTTCACCAGATTGTGATGTCTTTATCTGAGCAGTATTGGAACAGGAAGTCTACAAAGTAGGAATAAATTCTGAAGGAGAACTATGAAACAGAATTCGAAATACTGTTCAACAATTGCAGAATGATAAGAATCTGAGAACAGTGCACTTCAATGTCCTGCGTAGAATTGATATATGCATTGAACAAAATGGTGGTCATATTGAACACCTATTGTAAAAACAACCCAGAACAATCATTATATGTTTAAAAATCACATTTATTATTACATATCTGAAGTTTCATTAGTAACTATCCTAACAGAATCTTCATCATCCTTTTATAATATTTTTCGATCAAACCAATTCAGAAAATTAATTTCTCCAAGTTGAGAGTTATGATAGTATTATTAGTTAACGCCCAATGAATGGAAAAGCTTATAGCGTTTAATTTTGAAAAGGTTTATCTCAACTCAATGGAGAACTTTTAGACGTACATTCATTATAAGCTTTATTCATTCTTTTGATGCGTACAACGATTTTCTAGAGGTTGGAAGATTTGACAAAGAATATTCCCTTGCTATGGACTTGAGAACACATATTCCCAATTTTCTCGAAAACGTTGCGTCCTATCTAGAAAAGACAAGAGCACCTATGTTATGGAATATGAACAGGTCATTCTGAATAATCTGTTATTTTGCTAAAGCTGCAGTGGCGTAGAAGTTTGGGGCGAAACAAGATGAGAGGACCCCTGAATCTCCGCCCCTGAATTTTCTCTACCATCAACGCCACATTCAAATTGTACATACTCATAACTGATACAGAATTTATTGAAATCACATAGAACAGAGCGTTCAAACATTATAAGCAAACTAGTATTAGTTCAACTTTGAGGATAAACGAAACAGTTTGTTATATAGATAAGTTTACTTTAAGCAAAATATTTTGTTTCCAAAAACCTATGGTATCTCACGTACATGAAATATTCGGACACCCTATATAGTTTTCAATCCATTCCCCTTGGAAGTATAGCCATGGAGGTAGTTGCTCAAGCATTATTCTCCTTTCCCATTCAGGACAGATTGTAGAATCCAAGTAAAATATTTATATAATAAATTTAATCTGTTTTTCTGAAGTTATACATTTATGATTCATATGGAAGAACGCTATCTTATATTCATTTCCATGTCATCAATATGCATATAATTTGGAGAGGTAAATTGAGTAGGCTTACATTTCTAGCCTCGAATATAAATTTTCAACTTTAATTCCGTGCTGAAGTTTTTCAAGATATTGCTCTATAAGCATATACCTTGCAAATAAATTCAGTTGATCTTCTGATGATGGTAATCGCTTGCGAATAAAGTTGTTGTTTGAAAATGAGAAAATTGAGCAATAAAAATGTGTCATCAATACATGGATTTACATGGATGTCGGGTCGTTCAAGCGATGCTAATAATTTACATCGAAACAAGCGTGATGTGGGTAGAGTAAAACAAACTGTCAAAATCTAATTGCAAAACGGGTTAACCTGTAAAGTCATAAAGTCTCCTCCCACAGTTAATTAAATGTAATGGTTCAAAAGGCTTTTCAGGCAATTTCACTTGCACGGACGTCGTCCATTGTACTTGTGCTCGAGTTGGTCCAGTCGTAATTCAAGAGTTATTCACCATAAAACTAGGACCGTACCCTTAATCAAATTAATATTTTCCTGAATGCTTTCTCTTCAAGATTACTTTTACGAATATTCTCAAGTTGATTCTGCTTGTTACTAAATATGTCACTGTATACGAAATCACTGTCACATTCGAATGAGGTTTTCTAATTGATTCTAAGAAAGCTTTTATTTCAATCCCCGTAGGGTTTTATCGTTGCCGTAAATGTGTAAGAACTCTCGAAAGTTTGTTGTTGCGGAAATGATTCGATTCAAAGAAAAGAAATACATTTATCCATCTTCCCATTCTTCATTAAGAGTTTTGGTTTTTTATCGGTTTTGCTTTTTTTTCTGAATTTTCGGAAATTGTGAAAAATCTATCAATAAACTACAGAATTTGAATTCCCTAATAAACTTCGTAAGTTAATAATTTCGTCACTGGCACCTATATTTTGAACTACTCGTAAAAATTCTAAGATAAGAGTCCAACTTGATTTTGTATTTTCCTATATTTGTTGTGGCACCAAATGTAGTTTATTTCCTAACAAAATGTTGAATGAATGTTCACAGATTACATCTATAAATTATTTTATTCTCACGTTTGGATCTCGTAAACTTCCTCTACCGAAGGATCAAGATTAAATCAAACATCAAAAACACCTTTGCGATCATCTCGCAAATATTTTGGAAATAAGAAAGTATCAGGTATCAGGTATATGAATATTCTTACTGAACCAGTATAAATTCCCGGAAATTGTTTATGAATGGGTAAGATTAGATTATTCAAAATTTTAGCACCTATGGTAATACAAACGATATAGTTTGTTAATAAAATTATAAAAGTGTTCACACTGTGGATACACTATAGCACTATGAATAAGAAATAATCACCCTTATCTACTAAAAATACTGGTAAAGTATTGAGGACCCTTCACCTACAAAGTAGCCATCAGAGTAAACTGAGACTACTTTGATGATGGCTACAAATTTTTACTAACCTTATCGTCCCGTGTGTTTTTTCTAAAAATCAGTAGGTTTTGCATGATATAATGGAAGTTCGTAGACGTTTGTTCCCTCATATTCATACAGGAATGTATTATTTTATGAATAAGTTAGGCAGTCTATTGTCAGAAGTATCCCAGGAGTATTTCTATTTATTGTTCCGCATACCATAATAAGATGTAAAGTACCAATATTTTCAACACGAGTTGAATAACTGGCGTTTTAAGATAACCCCAAATGCAAACGTCTAACGGATTTAAATCCGTAGATCGGCAAGCCAATTTTGAGGACCTATCTGACCAAATTATTGAGTGTATTTCTCATTACTCAGTGTATCCTTTGACTAAACTCTTTAACGCTTGCATTAACACTGGCACATTTCCAAAATCTTTGAAATTATCTAAAGTATTACCGTTACATAAAAAAGGTTCAAAAAATTAGTCAAATAACTTTAGACCTATATCTATCATACCAATGATTGGAAAGATATTTGAAAAAACTCTGACCTGTCAAATAATAAATCACTTCGAAGATAATAATATTTTCGGAAGCACAATTTGGGTTCCGAAAAAACAAATCCACAACATCTGCTCTTTTGAAACAGACGGAAGCAATTTGTGAAGCATTTGATAATGGTGAGCATTTCGGCTCAATTTTCTGTGACCTCACAAAAGCATTTGATTGTGTTTCTACAGATATTCTGATGTCTAAGCGGAACAGCTATAAATTTTCTGAAACATCATTGTCTTTGATACGGTCTTATCTATCTGGTAGAACGCAAGTTGTCTATATGCATTCTACCAGCTCGTCTATGTAGCCGGTTACCTTAGGGGTACCTCAAGGCTCCATACTTGGACCTGTACTTTTTTTAATATATATTATTGATTTACCGTTACAAGTACCTGAATCCAAAGTAATCTTATATGCAGATGATACAACCGCATCAAGGGTTAATACAGACTTCGTTGACTTACACAACTCACTCATGGAGAGTCGAACTGATATGCTTAACTGGCTTACACATAATGAATTGAATATTAATGATAAAAAAACTGTGACCTTCTGTTTTTCCTTGAAACAAATATCGGACTCACACAATTGTGAATTCAAATCATTTCTTGGACTACTATCTAAAGGATTAACTTGGAGGAAACATTGTGATCAAGTTCCTTCATCAGTTGCTAAAGGAATTTACGTGCTAAGAAACTTAAACAAAATTATATCTGTTAATGTAATGCTCTCAACTTATTTTGGTGTAATACCCTCGAAAATTAGTTACGGCATTTTAGTCTGGGGTCACTCAGCAAATATGTCTCATGTTTTCAAGATTCAGCGTAAAGCAATTAGGATTATAAAAAAACTGTCTTACCGACAAAACTGTAAGCATGCCTTTAAGGACCTAAAAGTTATGTCTCTCCCTTGCATTTACATTCAACATTGTCTATTATATGTTAAAACACATATTAACGAATATTCAACTCGATGTGATATGCACTGTGTCAACATTAGAGCGAAATGTAATTTACACATTAATTATCACCGCATAAAACGTAGCAGAAATAGCGTTAATTACTGGGATCCAACTTTTTTCAATAAACTGCCACTACGGATTAGAGAGCTCCTACTCGACAATTTTTCAAGGGTCATTGAAAATTTTCTTACTAAACATTGTTTTTATACATTTAAGGAATTTTTAGATTTTCAGTTCTGATTTAATAATTCTAAGTTTTTATTATTTTTTGTTGTATCATAATTTGAATTTGTTTTTTTCTCTTGTATCTTGACGAATGTAAGCCAATACTTGGTATTTAGCATGAATAAATTATTCTGTTCCATTCTATTCTATTCTATTCTATTCTATTCTATTCTATTCTATTCTATTCTATTCTATCTCATTCTATTCTATTCTATTCTATTCTAATCCAATGATTAGGGAAAACTGAATACTGAAATGAGTCGGAGCACCACCTCTGAAAGAGATAATTGATGCCTAATTTGAAGGGAGCACCTTCAAGGAGAACAGGTAGCTCTTTCTGAACTAGGTTGCAACATGCATCCGCATAATTTAATCTCAAAGGAAAGAAACCCGGTCAAAAAAATAATCATCAATGATACCAATCCACACATCCAACAAATATTGTTCTTGTAACGAAGCTTGATTAATTCCTGGAGGATGCACATAATTGATTATTATGAAAATTCTCTCAAAAATTAGCTACATCGCTAAACATAATCCCTTAAAAAAACGACGGTATATGAGCCATCATATGAGATATCCATTTACGAAAAATTACACGAAGTAAAAAGTCTTGGAGTATAAGTATATGGATACATTGAAGATGATACGAATACAATAGCTATTGATCTAAACTCTAAATATCATGGGATAGTGTACATTCGAAACATCGACAATTTTTCTCGAACTTATTTCAGGACATTCTCCTATTAAACTGAGAACAACCTCATTCTCACTTCTCGAAATCATCCTCAATGAGTTGTTCTAATCAAATAATCAGTATCTTCTCGAAAACGTCGATAAATATTTGCGGATGTACTATGATAAGATCAAAATAAGGTCGAAAATTCCGAAATTGAATAGACTTCTTTTTGAACCGATACTATAGTTGAAACTTTTAATGAAGGAGGAACTACACCCTGCTCCTAATAATATATAATCAAATTTAATAAACAATCATACAACCGATAGCCACAGGTTCTTTAGTGAAAATAAGAAGTAATTCTTTGAACCACTATAACTACATAAAATTCTCATTCTCAGTCACTTTTAACTTGGCAGGTGATCATTCAATATCATTCTAATCGAAAACTCATTTTAAGTCTACTCATCTTGATTTTAAGCTGAATATAATTCAATTTCAAACTAAGCTGAAACTAACCAATTTTAATTCTACTTTTGTGTTATATAACTCATTCACCCAAATTACATATAACTATGGAAGAACTCATGATACATGGTAATTATAATCCGGTAAACACAGTTTAGTTCTACAATTTGATGGATCCAAACAACACCAGAGAGAAAACATTTCTGACAACCACGTTGTACAGGTCATGCACAAAGCCAGACAAATTTGTCATACATCTTGAACATTACCTAGAACAAACAAAAAAATCAATACAGTCCATCATATTATCATAGGTGACATAAATATAGATATACTAAACGAAACAGATGTAGTGTAAAATCACATTAACAATATGAGTGAGTATAATTTCATATCCATGATCAATAAATGTACTAGGGTACAGAGCGAATCGAGAACATGCATTGATCATATATTCTTAAAAGCCCGGAAATATGTACATGACAGATGCATCTCGGCAATTTCTGAAACAGGAATAACAGATCACAAATGCACCATTTGAACAAGAAAGACAATCAAACAAAAATAGCAAAACAGAAAGTTATATAAATTATGAATCTCTCAGACAAAACATCAGAGGACATAATCGGTTATTTTATTATAATAGTCTGAAAAAAACCGAAGATCAGGCAAATTACTTGACCAAAACAATAAATAGCATGATGAAACATAATGAAAATACGGAAAAATTAGGAAACATTGATCACAAAAGAAAAAGTGGATCACTGAGGGGCTTGTAATATCCATAAATCATAAAAACGTATTATATCGTGAGTACAAAGAAGACCCTCAAAATATACTGAAAGAAACAAACTATCTAGATTACAGAGCTCATACAAATAGACTGATAAAATTACTAAACAAAAATATTACCAACATGAAATTAAAAATAGTGAAAATAGTTCAAAACAACTATTGAAAATCGTGAATGAGATAAACACCCCCGAGAAAGATAACTCAATAAGAGGAATATTATGTGAGGACGGAACAAAAACAAAAGACGACTTAAAAAAAGCAAACTTATTCAATAAATTCTTTGCGCATATAGGAAAAAATTACGGTGAGAAAATAATCAAGCCTCCCACTACAATTTCCAAAGAAACTACCAACGTGGCCTCGTTCTTTCTCAACCCAGTAAATGAAAAAGAAATTTCCGATGTAATTCATTCTCTTGAATACAGAAAATTCCCTGGATTTGACGGTATCCGAGCTGAGCATCTCAAGGAAATATCTGAGGAAATAACACCACTACTAACTTTTCTGATGAATAATATATTACAAACATGCCAATGTCCGAATGCGTTCAAGAAATCCATTGTCACACCTATTCTGAAAAAAGAGATCCTGGAATAGTCAATAATTACAATCAATCTCGTTGTTGACAAACTTCAACAAAATATTTGATAAAATACTCAAATCCAGATTGATGACATTTATTGACAGATACAATTTGATATCTAGCAAGCAATACGGATTAAGGCAAGGTTTATCAACAAACGACGCGATAGCTGCCCTCACGAGCGAAATATATAAAAACATAGACAATAGGTTGCCAGCAATATGTGTATTCCTAGACCTAGCGAAGGCCTCCAATACTGTTGACCACATTCAGTCATTGGAGGCACTAAGTTGCTCAGGTATAAGAGGTAATTCCCAAGAGCTATTAAAAAGCTACCTGACTGGCAGGAAACGGCTGCAAAAATTAACAATGTTCTCAGCACAGAAGCAGAAATTAGTTTTGGGATACCACAAGGCACTGTAATTGGCCGTCTGCCATTTTCCTTATATATAAGCAGCTTACTTACCCTGACGTGGGGTGGTTCTGTCATTAGCTTTGCTGATGACATGACCATACTCTTCTGGAAAAAACTGAAATTAAAAGTGGAGGAACAAATTAACATACTTAAAGACACTAACAATCACTTTCGAAAAAACGCACTTCTTGCCATTCGCAAGCTACGGAAACCAGTTGCCGAATTTTGATGAATTAAAAATTAACAATCACGGAAAAATCTTGAAAATTATCAGAGCAAGTCACATCAAAAAAATAGTTTCTACGTTTTTTTCGTCAGTGTTCTTGATGATATCTTGGTGCTATCTCAAAATGCCCTTATTATTCAATATTTGATTCTACAAAACGAGAGCCTGGAATAAAAATTAATTAGAGTGATTCATAGAGATTCTTTCGTTCCCAATAGAAATTCATACAACTGCGAAATGATTAGAATAGATGATATATCAAAACGTTTTGAATCAGTACTTGTGTTTCTCAGAAGCTTGTTCAAAATTGCGATTTTTCACATACAACATCCGGAAACAATATTTGTTGTCAATTCTTTCTAATGAAAATATGAATGATGTTCCAAAGATTGTTTCAGGTTTTAGTATCGCAAGGCCATTTATAGATTAAATTTTTTGAGGTAAATAAAACTTTACATTCATCAAAATTTGAGACTGACTTTCTTCAAAATAGTTTCAATTTGATTCTATCATCAGTCATATGGATTCAATCAATTCGATTTCCTAAAAGATATAATTGTATTAGATAGACTGGAGATTTAACTTTGCCAAATATCAACTTGAATATTTGAAACGAATAACCGTTGATTACAAATGTCATACGGTGATCAAAAAGTCAAAAGTTATTTATAAATTTAATTTTAATATTCGTCGAATAATATTTGAATACAACGCACTTCGATTGTTTCTGGTCTTAGCATTGACAGTGATCGGACATTTTTTTTGCAGAAGATTAAATTATACATTTATTTGAATTCATATGACTTGTAGAAAAAGAGAGAGTTTTGTTCAAAGTGGTCAATTTGATTCTATGAATCATGTGAATTCATTCACTCCAATTGCCTGGACCTCAGAAATTATTTATTAATATAATTTTAATGTTATTCAAAGCCGAATACCACGTACTTCTAGTAGTAGAATCGGCCTAAGCTAATCACGTGACAAATTCTACGTGATGACCTAACTTTAGTAGAAAAATGGGAATAAACTTCCATTTTAAATATTTCTACTTGCATATCAATGTTATAATGATAATAATAATGATATAACTTTATTAAGAATACAAATACTCTAATGGGAGGCGAAGATCTAGCACAAGCTACTCAACTTGACCCCCCAGACGAGCAAAACTACACCACGCTATGCACAGGTAAAATAGAAGGTGAAATCACTATACAAAACAAACAAACAAGAACTAAATACAAATTCTAAATCTAGCCTCAATTGAACTGATACAAACGAAAAAAAAATGACGATCCAGTCTGTCGATGAGAAATGAGAACACACTCTCAGCCCTCCGAAAATATCCTGTCTCTCAGCCTCAAATGAAAGCTCTTCACTGACAAGTTCTGTAAACAGTACTTGTTAAATAGGCGCATTGTACGGAGAAGGTCTACGAAACATGGAAAAACGAAATCTAGGCAAGGACAATGTATTTACATGTCTCAAATGAAGATCATGCACATCCTGTCTAAAAGTAAGCTTCTGTTTCAAGTAAAGTGGTGACGAGGTAGACAACAATTCACAAACAAACATTAAGAAGTGGTAACTGTATAACTGGTCAACGCTAAGCCATCTGACCCCCTTTATCTGATGTGAGATGTGGTCAAACCTTGCAAAACCAAATACAAATCGAGCACATGTATTTACAACCTTCTGCAAACGATATCTGCATAGTTTGTCCAAACAAGAGAAATATACCAGACTGCAATAATGTAGTAGTGGATTAATGATCACTTATTTTTGGAAAACTATGTGATTAATGTTATATATGTGAGAACAAGATTTTTACTGTGTAAATGTGACCAATTTCATCTGAATACATTTTAAGCCTATTTGTGTGAACAACATCTTCACTCCAAATAATATTAAGGGCTCCCATAATGATGACAGATATATTTGAATCACATACAAATTCATAACTTTTCAAAGGAATCCAAGGTACCGGGTGAATGATAAAAACATATGATCATAAAAAAATTCGACAATAATTTTACCTAATAGTTTAATAACCAGTAATTATTGTGTAAGACATTTTTATTTTTTTTTTAATTCAATACATTTCTTAGATACATTTGAACACCTCGTGTATCTCTGCTATCTTGTCTGATGAAGCATTCATATCAGTTAATTACTATTCCAGAATCACTTGTCTTCTGTTAAGCTAGTTTTGAATATCCACACATAATAGGTAACTTAGTCATTAACTCGAATTGTGTTGGCGCTTAGAGATTGATAAAATAGTGTACTTTGCAAAGTTACTCTTCGCCAATCATTCGATTCGGCTACTGATTTTTATATTATTGCTCCAAATTCTTTAAAAAACTGTTCGCATTTGTGTAAAGATAATGAGATAAATCATTCATTTCTTTATTTTAACGAAATAATAAATAAAACTACTTTGTTATACTATCACTGATATTTAATATAGTCGTTACTATAGTTTCAACACTAAACGTGTCATCTTCAGACCAAAACGAAGGTAGCTAGCTCATTTCTTTATCTTCACACAACTAAATGATATTCAAATTGATGACGGTTTCAAGAAAATGTACAAAAACAAATTTTCCTCTCCTGGGAATCGAATTCTAGTCTACTGACTGAGAGTTCGATATCCTAACCCTTAGCTAAATAATCGTGTTGTTATAATTTGTTGAAGTACGGTTTGAATTTATGGTTACTTCAATGATTGTTTCGTTGTTGAAAGATCAATTTGAATCGACTTAATATAAACTTCGGGAGTTATGATTTTTCAAACTTTCAACCCTTCCCTAAAGAGTGTTTTTATTACACGATTTGCCTGAAAAGTAATAGGGTTCGTCATCGAACAGCGAACGATTTTTCGTGAAATTTCGAATATGATAGAAATTTTCGTTTTTGAGTTATCGCTTATACAATATTTGTGGCATTCGGATAGACATAGAGACGAATTTTTTCAAAACTGCTCATAGTTCGATGAGAATAAAGAGTTTCTTAACGATTTTAGAAATGTCTTAAATAAATGCAAAATACTTCTCGAAGTTCGTTTGCGAAAAGTATAATAAAACATGTATTTTGTCAAAATGAGCAATTATGCTGCCCGAATTCGAATAAAAAATACGCAAAAATACTAATAAGCAGGACATTGGTGGTATAGGCAACGTCGATCTCACGAAACGTGAATCCCCAAAGTTTCGGAATAATTCTCGTTGACAACTGATAACAGCTATCCTCGTATCATCTATCGAAATATAGTTTCTGCATTGTACGTTTATTTGCTGATGTACGAACCTGATTCATTAAGAGATCGTATGCGTTCACAGCGTTATTGAAATCTGATCTAGAAAGTTTGAGTTGCAATAATTAACGTGGAACAAGGGGTGTATTACTGCTACTGAAATATCTAAGAAGAAATTAAGATATATCACATCCGATTAAGACGGTGATTCTCACGAAAGCAATATGGATTAAGTTAACTCTAAAGAGATTTTACTTTCAAGATTTTTAAGTGAGTCTTAACATGACACCCGCATTCCTGATACAATCTTAAGTTTTGTTATAAAAATGATTCTATAATCAATATCTTGCTCGTAAAACTGGGCAATAAAATTATTCATTTCATTCCTCTTTGTCCAAAATTGGATCAAGGTCTTCCACAAAATGTTGATTCCTCATGACACTATAATATATCCTAGTATTGACTTTCTCCTTGCTGTCTATGAGCCCTGTTTCAGTGATGTTGGCCCAACCACTCAAAAAATTATATTTCTGTATTTATTTCATGACAAAACAAACTTTCAATATAGGATATGTGTAATCATAGGGTTTGGATTGGGGTTAATAGTAACATTACTATACGTTACACCGGCAACTGCGCAAAAATGGGGAAGTTTCCTGCCTCTGGGTTAATTGTGAGTCATGACAGCTAGAGTAGTAGGGAACTCATACTTTGTAGATGGAATTATGAACGCTGATGAATACATTAACGTACTCCAAAATAATTAGAATTCACGAATTGAACAAATGCGTTTAATTGTATCTTCCAGCAAGATGGTGCCGCTAGTCATATGGCTAAGAGAGTGAAAGATTGCGTGTTAATGAACAATATTTCACTTTCGTATTGGACATATCTCGCCGGTCAAAACCTTGTGGCATATACTGAAGAAGAATCTACGATCACAGCCCGCAAGAACCGTTCCAGAATTGCATTCACCTCTCCATGAAAGTTGGTACAATTTCACTCCAGATGAATAAGAAATATTAATTTGCAGATGTAACCAGCCGATAATGGGGTGTAACACAATGGTAATTTCCTATTTCCTGTCGTTGATTTTTTTTTACTATACATTGATTTAATTAATATACAGGGTGAGTCAGTTTTTTGTAGACAAACTGCAACAGGAGACAGAACAAATGTTTTTAAGAAGAAAAGTTCCTATAAACATATGTCGTAGAAGGCGTCGTTTTCGAGATACAGGGTGTTGAAATTGAAAAAAAAATTTCGTTTTTTGCGAATATCTCCGGAACCGTTTATCGTACAAAAAACAGCTCTTGTAAGCATTTTCTACTCATAGTAAACTATGTTCTGTGCGATAAAAAAATTTTTTTTACTATTAATTGGTGAAGATTTTGAAGGGGTAGTGGGTGTTTTTCTTCCCAACTTCTACGCCACTGAAAAAAGTACGGTTTTGAGACAACCATTAGAACCGCCAATGTTTTGTACACAAAAAAAGTACTTCTGGTCATAAGCTCTAAAGTTGTTCGTTTTCGAGAAAAATCAACTTTTATGTTGAAAAACTTGGTCAATTCTTACTAATTAAACAAAATTTATTCAAACGTTAGAACAAGTAACAAAACCAAATAATTGACCATGTTTTTCAACATAAAAGTTGATTTTTCTCGAAAACGGTCAACTTTAGAGCTTATGACCAGGAATACCTTTTTTGTGTACAAAACATTGACGGTTCAAAACCGTACTTTTTTCAGTGGCGTAGAAGTTGGGGAAAAAAACACCCACTACCCCTTCAAAATCTTCACCAATTATGACTAAAAAAATTTTTTTTACCGCTCAGAACATAATTGACTATGAGTAGAAATGCTCACAGAAGATGTTCTCTGTACGATAAACGGCTCCGGAGATATTTGCAAAAAACGAAATTTTTTATCAATTTCAACACCCTGTATCTCAAAAACTAAGCATCTGTGCATATATGTTATCAGGGATTTTTTTCTCAAAATCAAATTTTCGATCGTCTTTTAAATTTTCCTGATTAAAATCTGAGATACCCTGTATATATTAATTAAATCAATGTAATGTAATTCATTATTATTCATCATTGATCCCGGAGATTTCTCTGTTGATACCCAAAGCTGTTCCCATATAATTACTGGTTTTCGATTATCAGTCCTGTCTCCTTAAAGAAATCTGATATCTATGTGACTTTCATTGGTGTCATCAAAGTGTTTTCTTCTGCTGTAATCTAGCGCAAGACAAAGGCACAGTATATGCGCGCAATTTTTATAATATCTCTTGTTCTACACTCATTCTGTTCAGGTGTCACCGCAAAAACTCCTCTCCAGTTTCTGTGTGGTTACCCCATTGGTCCGTGAAGAATCCAATCTTGCTCTGTTTTCTATTGACTTATTTTTCTGGAGTCTGCAAAATTCCGCAGTACTTGTTAGTATTCTCGCATTATCTCAATTATGACGAGCCTTTGTCTCTCCTTATAGTTGCGCTATAGACAGTTGGAGATTGCTTGTACGCATTCCATTTGTTGTACTTTTTCACGATGTGAAACATTTTCCTGGTCCGATATCCAAATCGGCACTCCAAATGCCAATTCCACCAGATTATCCTCGGGTGACCTTTCACCAGTCCCTGTAAATAGTTGCTCTCATAGGCTTGCACTAACTATGATGTGACGCTGTCTCATCCAAGTTGTTGTGGTTCTTGCTGGACAGTTTCCCAATCCGTGTAAAAAGTGGTCGCGGTAGGAGGTCTAGTTGCACTTTTTTGATTCTTGTAAGCTGTAAGCCATATCCCCAATGACAGTAAAATCACAACTGATGCATATGTGATCCGACAAAGATGGCTCATCGGATGTATGCCAATTTGATATTGAATTAATTTTAGATCGCATTGGGATTGGGATGACCTGTGATCTGTTTGCCTTGACCAAATTCAGGTTTGTTAACTGGTAAACGATCGCCTTATATGGTTTGGTGTGCATTGCAATCGAAGCTGAGTAGCAAATTATACAATCCTGTAATTGTTTAGTTCATCAATGACCTTCTTGGTTAGTTGCCTGATCATATGGGAGGTATGCTGAAGCGATGATCATATGTCTGGAGGATTACTCCCATAGGGGTAGCAGTTTCATTAGCCACGTTGCGAAGATGCAGGATTTGCTACGGTGATGGCAATTATCTCGCTTTCTTTACATCCTTGTATTCTTTGAATATTGCCTTTCCGAACCAAGTTCCGTGAATGAGTATAATGTCGAAAGTTTGTCTACTTACGCCAATCATTAAGGCTGGCTAATTTGTATGATTTTGAGGATCCTGCACATCTCCTTGATCCTTGTCTTTGTCCGCTCACCCAGTTAACTGAGGCCGCGCTGATATCTGGTTGCTCCTCGGATGGATATTCAAGGAATGACTCTTCTATCACAATATCCATGAACAAACTGTTTTGTTTCTTCATTTGGTTAAGAATGAATGTCGATGCTTCCTCCGATCCCGGAATTCATAACTTGTTCCTTATGTGTAGCTGTAGAGATTTTTCTCCACAAAACGCAGTCCCGCATTTCCTCAGGTTGAGCAACCTACACTTTCGGGAAATGGTTAGCACAGATATTAACAAAGAATCACATCTCATTTCCCGGTGAGATCATTTCGTTGGTGGAAAGCTGCTTCTAAGCCCTCATCGACTTTCTGTTGTTCCGCTCTTGACTCAGTGACGGGATAATCTTTGTGAATTATAGCCATTCCGATTCTTCTTGCCACTTTGCTCCGATATGAAACAGTATGCACCCCTCTAGAATACCCTGCAAGTTCGGACAGCTTTTTGACTGATTGTGAGGTGATCCCCTCAGTTTGTGTTCGCTCGTTACCACTACCTGTACCATTAGTTGATGGTTGTACAACCGTTTTCTATATTAAAGTCGGTTGGTCCCCTCATCTGCTCAATCTTTTTAGCTTCCGCTGAAATTTTTCCCTCCTGCAAGGTTTGTAGAGTGACCCCTTCCAGCTGGGTTCACAGGTTGGTCACTGATTTTTGTATTTGAAAATGCCGTCACACTACCCTGTAGTTGATTCATTGGTTTTCATATGGATCCCGGAAGTAGTTGAGAGATAGAAGGCCACCATGCACAGAACATATGACGCGTAGAAGGCGGTATACAACAAGATAGGTCTGGTACCTCCAGGAAACCGTTCATGACATACAATTTTCCCTACTTTACTCTATACGTTCCGGTGACGGTTTTTACGCTGCGGCCTTGCTTATGACGAAATTGTTTCCTGTGGTTTACCAGTGACTGCCTTGAACTTCCTTGAGTGTTACAAGCCCCATCACCAAGACAAGGCTGAGCGATACCGAGAAAGGTTCTAAATGTTAGTAAATGTTAGTAAATGTCAGATCCCAATAATAGACAAGTTTCTTTAAAAAATACAGTTTTGTTAGTTGAGCAAACTTCATAGACAGGGCTCGTATTCTAGATGTATCTTGTTTATTCAAATTCACTATGAATCAATTCAAGTTTTATTTCGATAGTAACAATCCAATCACGTATGCACGGAAATTGATGCCAGATTCGAAGCATTCATCCCAAAGACTGTCGAAGAATTCGAGATAATTCTTTAGGTAACGAAAGTAATAATGACTAGATTGACTCCGAAACTCACCAATGAGATTGCTCGGACAGTTTGCTCACATCAAATTAAATGGCTAGAAGCGGCTTATCATTCAATTCAATACGTTGTTATCGTCGTTTTGTCGTGCTGACGTTCTTTGCGTCTTGAAATGTGCTCAAAATGAATATCATGAGTGCTATGCACACTTTTATCTACACCAGAGAGATGAGAACTTCTTATCTCACTCATTTTGCATGAGATAAGATGTCAGTTACCACAATGCATTTCAATCAATCAAATTAGATCAATCGGAAGATCGGTATGGTGGTTACCAAGGAAATTATTCATTTCCACCCAATTTTTGAAACCGCTATATTAATCATTAGTTTCGTTTCTCTAGTTTTCCCAATAGATCATTACAAATTTTAAATTATAAACAGTGAACCGTGACAAGTTGATGAAGTGTATTTCTGTAGCACTTCAACTTAGGAGAAACCAAATTGATAGACTTTCGGGTATCAAGGACAATAATAATTGAAGGTGTGTGAAAATCAACTGGATCATTCTGAGGAGCTGATTGGGCCTGAACCCCTTTAAAATCCTACAGAATTTTTGTACCAGAGTTGGAAAACTGTGATTTCAATGTATAATCAAATTGTGAAACTGTTCTGAAACTGTTTGAATCTATAACTCTCGGTATGATTCAAAAAACTTTGTCGTTTCCAAAAAATACTCGAATAATCAAAGGAATGTTCAGCAATTTCTATTTTGACAACCTGTTCTATACAAACAAGTAAGGTTTTGAAGAAATCCTTGTGGGCTGTTTTTTTTTGCATTTTAATGGGTAACAAGATATTTCCGACTATACTCTCATTTTCGAAAATGAGATTTATATTTATTTCTTCAGGAGTATTATCTTCATCGTCAGTTCCTTCATCTGGTCACTAAGTTTTTCTTCGCTTATCCAATATTGTATAGGAAATATACTCGTTTCACATGTTCCGTTCAATCACCACTTGGTAGCAATTATGACAACTATACGGACGATTTCTTCATTGCGGTATATTTGCAATAAGACTTGTACTTAATTTTTGCCACTCAATTAAGTGACATAGTATCTCAAAACTATTCAGAATCTCTTTTTAAAATCTTTAAAATTTCAATTCTCGTAAATGAAAGCCAAAAAACCCTACTATTTTTGACACTCTTTTCATTGATCTAATTTGATTAATTGAAAATCAGTGGAATAAGAAGAACGCGTGCGGTAATAAGAAGTTTTCTTATCATGTAGGCGTAGATAACATAGAGAACATGTTTACCATCTGAATAAAATTTCAATGGAACACGATGCGTATAATTTGTTTCAAAAAAAAGATTGAGAATGTGACATCCATTTTTTTCTATGTTCTATAGTTACCGAGTTTCCCTATACAAAGGTCGATATTTGCCCAACCTGTACAATCATAGTGTGAAATTCATACAAATTTTATTAATTACCAAATTGTGAATTTCTACGTACTTAATTATAAGTAAAGTGAGGCAAATATGAAGAAGAAAAAGTAGGAAATATGATATATGATATATATATATAAAAATTCTCGGGAAATAGGTCACAATAACACTTTGTTTTAATATTCGTAAGACGAATATTAAAACAAAGTGTTATTGTGACCTATTTCCCGAGAATTTTTATATATAATTCATACTGGGTCAAGAATCTTATTAATATATGATATATGAAAGAAATTTAGTTGAAATATGAAAAAAAAATGTAAATATGAAATTATTTAAAAATTAATATTTTAATTTTCACAATCAAAAAAAGATTGAAAATTATTGTTTGACAGTTTTGATAAGGGTATATTTGACGTCACCAATGCTCTACATAAATCTTGCCTGAATTCTTGCTCACTTGAAGTTTTGGCAACATTAGATTGAAAGCACTTTGATATTGACGGTTGCTTTTTTCTTTCAGATGTCACTTTGTTTCGTTCAGCCACATGTGATGCAGTTTTAACATTCTATTAGAAACCTTATCTCAGATGTAATCTACAAAGACGAAATACCATATGTAGAGCAAATTTTTCAAATAGGTACCTTACATCTTTGACAAGCCAATTCATATAGTGGCTATCACCTATTTGCCACAGGGTGTAAAAAAACTTAAGTTTGCTTCCACATTATATTGTTCGTAACTTCTCAAATAATATTGAACTACAGGGTGGGGTAAACCTCGGTCATAGTTCTATAACTCCTTTGAAATAAAACATAGCAATTTGTTTAAATAAAACTGGTCAATTGTGGACGAAAACACGTATTCTATAATTATTTTCATGTATACAGGATAACCCAATAATAAATTATGCAAATATAACCTACTTTTTCATAAATTATTAAATGACCAATTTTTTTTATTGCCGTTATAATTACCGCTACGTAACCCTGAAATATTTTCTTTAGAATATGTGCCTTTGTCCACCATTGACCGGTTTCATTCAAAAAAATTGTTTCAAAGGAGCTACGATCAAAGTTTGCCACACCCTGTATGCCAGGGGCAAGGAACACTCTTTATAACGAAAAATTCTAATATTTGAAATCTTAAAAAGTTACGGAAAATACACCTTGTGCATATTTAATAAACCTTCTTCATGACACACCTTGTCCAATGTCCATATACAACTCTGGAAATGGTTTAATCCACATAGACACTTTGATACCACTTGCCATTTCAAATAGACACACTGGCATACTTCAAAATCTAAATTTAAATTAACTCTAAAATTGTCGACACACATTTAAAGAAAACTTTTAATAATTATGCCCCTCCTCGTGCCCTTAGTTTGGCAACAAATAAATGGACCCCAACGGTGTCGGGTAATTAATTCTTAGTACCTACTTCCGGATTAGGTGAATATTTTAAACATCAACAATATTATTGGGATTTAGCAGTAATTGTCCTTTTCTTAAAATGATACCTGCTACATGCAAAACCAGTCAAGCAACACAAATTGAGAGCTTTTGAATTTATTTTGCTCGCAAGAATAATAAAATGTTTTGGTTGGATTGTATAGGGAGGAATTGTTTGTAAAATTGTTACAGATATGCTAAAAATTGAAAAATAGTTAAAAATAGGAAAAATTCGGAAAAATTTCATATAATATGAAAAATATGCCAAATATGAAAATTTCATTAATGCCTCACTTTAATTATAAGTTTAGAATGGTGTACATATAAAAAGCTGATACAAATCAGTAATATTGATACAGCAGAAACAAGTGTAGTTTAACAACTTTTGAATACTAGGTTCCTTATAATGTGTTTTGTATAAGTTATTTTAACCTATTATCATTATCTGTTCCAGTATTCTTATGAGCTATTTTAACTAGCTTGTTGTAAGATATTTAGAGGCTGAATAATTTTGTCTTCCCGCTCTGAGCCAATTATTTTCCTTCTGTCTGCCTTATCACTACCAAATTTGTATTGAACATAATCAAATTAGACCATTATATTGCTAAACAAGTATACAAATACACGAATGTGCCTGGAAATATATATGTCTATGAGAAAGACGAGGATTGTTGGGGCAACGCGGTATTTGTCGATTATTGTCTTTGCGATGTGCCTTAGGCTTTGAGCGGTTGAAGTCAAATATTATTACTATCCAGGATGCTTCAAGAGAAAATAGTAACTCAAAAATGTTATGAAACACTGCAGCTTAACACGCTTAACAGTTTTATGCAGTTACCTATTCGTGCGACACTTTACGTGGGAAAACAAGCATTATCTTTCCGTGAACGTCGTGAAGATCTCCAATAATCGCTGAAATGTTGAACAACCTTTGACCAACGATAAGTGGATATAACAATCAATATTGCTCTCGTTGTCTATAACTTCTCATGTCCATTTGGGGCGGAAAATGAATTTTTATGCATTTTTTGTTTGTTTCATTCACTACTAAAAGTTGATTACTGTTTTGTTATAATAATCTCTACTGGTGAAAAACCACGCCGAAAAAACGATGAAAACCCAAAAAAATACATAAAAAATCTAATTTTCTTGCGCTGAGATTGCTTCAGCTATTCTTGAACCCACGACCAACCACTGGGGAGACGAAGTATTTATTGTAATCCACACTCATACATTTAGTACCAAACATATCTTCGCGTACTTTGTTCGGGATAGTGATGGTAAATAGCATTATAATTTAAACTGTAACAACATACCTCCTTCACTTGGATCAATAATGTAAGTTCTCGTCTTGTAAATAACTAATGTAAATGCATAACAGTTTCCTGGTGCCATCAAATGTAGAGGGATTTCCAATATTTCGTATGGTTTCTTATGGTTAATATCCCGGAAATCATGTCTGTCAGGATGACACATATTCAACTATTTTCGTTTTTGTTGCGATCTTTACCACTACAAAATCATCGATATGGAAGCTCCTATCTATTCCAAATTCGTTCATACTCACTTCAACTTTTTCTCTCTTTCCTATCTCAAAATTTTTCGTCATATTCTTTTTCAGCGATAACTTTAACTCCTCAGGTGTATCCGTGAGAATTATAGTTTCCCTGCCTTGCGTCCACTAATTTTACGCTTGGAAGGAGCTAATTTGGGTAAAGGGCGAATGAACTCTGGGCTAATGCAGGATGATGTTGGTGGATGTGGCACTTCGCCCACTTGATTTACATCTTTAGGTTGTTTATTGGAAACACCTTTAATTGTGAAACAAATAATAAATTAGCTATAACTTATGGATAAAGGAGGTACAAAAAATTGTGTTTCCTTTTTTACGATTGATTTTAATATTTTGTTTACCCTTCATAATAATTATATAGCCCTAGCTGCCTAAAGAAAATAGTGATCATAAAATACTAAAGAATAAAAAACTTCCAATAATAAACTTAGAGCTCAACTAACTCAGAAATAAATTTTTATCACATAACTCCGTTGAACACATAATCCATCAATTAATTAAGAATTATGAAAAAGGCGACAAAATTCAAGTTCCATTATCTTATCCTGATAATTTATTGCGATCTTTACGGGTGCAAGTTCATCTTTTTTAACATTTGTCCGTGTACTTCGCTCAGTAAAATCCAAACAGTAGCATGTTTAGCAATAGACTTTTCGGTCTAGTGCAGGAGTCTCCAATTTTTCCAGCCTAAGGGTTCACTTCAGTAAGTTCCGAAGGCCAAAACCGTTTTAATTTTCATGCTATTTTCTATAATCTCTACTAGTCGCCGAGTACACAACTTGAAGGCGTAATTGCAGTAACCGAAGAAATATGCCCCGAAAAGGTAAATTTATTCAAAACTGTCAGTTTGTTAGCAATCACCGCGGCTCCGAGTGTAGAAGACATCGCAGAAAATATATCATCTCAACTGTCTGACAAAAATAAACATCTTAAGTGGTTTTCTCTGGCCGTGGATGAGTCAACGGAAGTGTCAGATACAGCTCAGGTGTATTATTATTCGAGGAGTAGATAAAAGGTATGAAGTGTATGAAGAACTCATTGATATTGAAAGTATTCACGGCACGACTACTGAGGAAGATATTTTTAAGGGACATGAAGATGCCGCTAGTAAAAAAACCTTCGATGAAAAAACTTGAAATCTATTGCTACTGATGGAGGCAAAAACATATGTGGTAAAAATGAAGGAGTGGTTGATCTTGTGTCAAAGACTAGAAAATGATGGTGGTTTAAAACCATTAGTCATACATTGTATCATTCATCAACAGTCATTGTGCGGGAAATGTTTGGGTATGTCTCAAGTTCTAAAACCAGTCATATCAGTTGTTAATTTCATCAGAGCCACTGGGCTTAATCAACGACAATTCCGCGAGCTTACTTAAGAGATTGGAGAAAATGGCTCACCATACCATACTGTTGTACGCTGGCTTAGTTGCGGAGAAGTCTTTCGGCGCTTTTTTGAACTTCAAGCAGTGATCGAAATTTCTTTGGATGAAAAGCATCGCCCTCTCACTGAATTACAAAATAGCGAATGGCGGTGGAAGTTCTATGTCGATTAGACAGAACATATGAACGAACTGAATTTGAAATTGCAAGGAGAAAACCAACTTCTCCCTGATTTATACACCAATATTGAATCGTTCCGGCATAAAATGATACTGTTTCAAAAACAATTACGTAAAACATGTTTCACACATTTTAAAATATGTGAAATATTCAGCCACACTACTAAGACTTCCCGGTAGATTTTGCAATCGAAACTTTGAGTGCTTTGAAGATAAATTTTGATACTCGTTTCTCAGACTTTGATGTTATTGCGAATGAAATTAAGATTTTTCAAAATCTTTTTGATACTGACATTGAAACCATAGCCTCGGAACTTCAAATGGAAATTATTGATTTACAGTGCAGTATTATAGCTGAGAACAAATATCAAACTCATATTTTATAAGTCTTCCACTGGTACTATTTGATAATTTGAATAAATTTGCTAGTGGGCTGTTTTCTGTTCTTAGTACTTACTACTCACTTGTGTGAGGAAACATTCTCCAAAATGAAGTACAAGTAAAATGGGTTTCCATTACAAACTATTGTCAGTTGAAAATCACAATTACGTAAATCTCATTAGTATTCTATATGTTATAATGTTTGTACGTTATATATTTATGTGTTTATATGTTATAATGTTTATAAAGTTATTGAGATTCATTTCAATTATTTGTTAGTTATTATACCCAAGTAAAATCTTCTGCGTATCATACTTGTCATCAATCTTTACCTAGCAAGTAAATTAAATCGATGTATTATCATTCTGTGTCTTTTTATCCAACTTATCACAACAACAGTAATAACAATAAGTCATTAACTGTCGCGGGCCGGATCGATGACACCGGCGAGCCGGATTTGGCCCGCGGGCTGTAGTTTGGAGAATCCTGGCTCTAGTGTATTGCAGACAGACCTTGACGTCCGAAACAGACAGATTTGAACGAATTAGTCCAGTCAAATTAGGCAAAAAATCACTTGATTTCAGAAATGATGGGGATAGCAGCCAAACCTATTTCGTTTGGTCGGGGTGGTATGTAGGAACATTTATGCACAATTTGCTCTCTTTTTTTGGGGGGGCTGCTTGCCAAAAATGCAATTGATTGAATTTTTTGGACGATTTTCGCTGTTTTTGAAGTGTAGTTTGATTAGTTTACGTCTGAGATGAAAATGACCAATGTGAAAGTTGTTGATAATTTTATGAGCTACAAAACCCTGCCAAGAAAAAATTTCGAACCATTAATAATTTTCCGCTATTGATTGATTGTGAACAGAAATGTAAACAAAATTTTAGAAGTCCAGATATCAAATAATGTCAACTTTCATATTTCGCGAGATATCTGGACTAAGATTTTGTTTACATTTCTATTTATAATTTTCCATCAATAGCGGAAAATTATTGATGGCTCAAACTTTTTCCTGGCAGGGTTTCGTAGCTCATGAAATTACCAACAACTTTTTCATCTCAGACGTGAACTAACCAAACTACACGTCAAAAACAGCGAAAATCGGCCAAAAAATTTAAACAATTGCGTTTTTGACAAACAGCCCCACGAAAAAGGGGGCATATTGTGCAAAAATGTTCCTACATACCCCCCTGTCAAATGAAATACGTTTGGTTGCTATCCCCAACACATCTGTCACCAATGTCTAATTTGACTGGACTAAATATCATTGAATTCTGTTAGCCAACGCTGCATTTTGACAAATCTCAACAATAACTGTAACATGATCTCCAAACTTTTCCAAAAAATATATCACCATATTGTGTGGATGATAAATTTTTCTGTTATTAATGAAGTAAAATAGGTAATACATTTTGCCGGACCCTGTATTCGAAAACCAAATATTCCATTTGGAAAAGGGATAAATCAAGCAAAGTTGATTTAAAAGGGTTTTATTCAAATTGTATAAAACTTGGATGATCATGGAGCGAGTAGCAATCTAACATTACACAGTTGAATAGTTTTGTCGTGTTTCAAGTTTCAGAAGTCACTGGATACTGCAATATGAATTATGTGCCGCACACGACTGGAGATTTGTAGGCCGTGAAAATGCAATAGTAATAAAAAGTGCTATAAATTATAAATATAAGTGCAAGATAATATTAATAAGCAAGTAATAAATAGCTCAGAAGTTGTGCCAAATAATTCCGTCATATTCAAGATCTACCCAAAGTTTCTTGCTCGTACCGGGCACGAAAAATGCTTTTTCATCCCGAAATTATTTAACAAACCGAACTTTCAAAAAGACTCATAGTTGCATGTTATAAGCTAACGGAAACGTGCTGAAAAAATACGAAAATGGAGTGACATCTCGTACCAGGCGTTGCGCACCAAAAATCTTCAAACCGTGTGAATAATCGTCCATTTCCACGGTAAGTTAAGATTCCATGACGTGAGAAGCGGACTTACGATACCAAACTAAATTAACTTTAATTGGCTGCCTTTGCCTGTTAATCATGCCCTTTTATATATAATTCAACTATTCTAGTCTGCCGTGTAATTAAAGCAGTTTGCAAGATTTAAGAACGAGGACGCAAACTCTACACAGTAAATTTATTAACAAGGACACAAATAAATTTGTCTCGGACTATTCTGCACGACAATACCAAAAGTTATCTAATTACCTTGTTCGGTAAACTTCATTATAAACTTCTAATATTACACGTAACAGGATTTTAAGGATTCGAAATGCATTCGACAAAACACGAAACACATACCGCCTCAATACTATATATTATTCCCCGTCCATTCCCGTAATTACCGGAAATTATTGTCCTTTTTGTTTTAATAGGTATATTGAGCAAATCTGCTGCGATCCATAGTTATCCGGCGCGTTTTGTCATGCCGATGAGTGTATCGTATTAGTACATCAGTAGAGCAAAATTAACACAAAACTAGGGCAAAGGTCCGAAAACCTGTGCAGTATGATGGATCGAGATGCGGTTTTTTGCATCAGATTCCTTGATGGATTCACTCAATTTGTCCACTCATACAAAGGAGAAACTGCATTTCTGCATTGAAAAAAATACATTTTTTCATGTGCAATTTTTAAATCAAATGAAAAAATTCATTATTCAGTAATACATTATGGAAATCGACCCAAATTTGTTACTCGGGGGTTTTGGGATCGCTGAACACGAATATAATGTCAGACCAATCGTATAATGTACCTGGAGACCAGGAAGTTCTGGTTGTGACGGTTATCTACGAGGTTTTCGCTAAATTAGCACGAAAATTGAATGAAAATGTTTACTCGGCGGTTTTCGAGGTCGCTGAACACGATTCTGATATAAAAAAATTCCTCAATATACGTGGAGGCCAAGGTGTCGTGGTTGTACAGGTCATCTCTAGGATAGGTGAATGAGTTCTCATAAATAAAATCGATTGTACGATAAAGTTGATGCGATATAATAAAATATGATAAGAATCGATGGACAGGTAATAGTCCAGTTGTAGGAGGAGAAAAAAATCTTGTTTCCCGCAATTTAAGATCTGAGAGTCGATTAACATACATATTGGGGAGCCAAAAAAGACCCACACACTTAGAAGGGGGCTGGATTCCCTCCTCCCCCCAGCTATGAAATACTGTTTTGACAATCAGTTTTTCGAAACTAGCTTTTATAGATGACGTCGGATCGAAAACAGTTTTCCATAAAAGTTATAGGTATTATCAAAATGAATAACCCTACACCAATTGCGCATGCGCAAAAAGTGTTTTACGGGCCCTAGGGCCCAAATCGAGTCACAACTTTGACAATTTTTTTCTCACCGGCATTATAGGATAGAATAATGAAACCTATGAGAAAAGTTGCTTATTACTGGGCTTGATTCATGGTTTGTTTTTTTGGAAAAAAACAAATTAAACGTTTTCGCTAAAATTGAGGTTAAGTGGCAGTTACAAAACCTTGAATATCTCTGCAAGTACAAGGCCTAGAGGATCGTACTTGGGCTCAAATTATTTGTGATAAAAAGTCCTACCTTCGATTATATCGATTAGTCACTTGTAATCAGTTTATGATTAGTTCTTGGCCGTTTTAATTTTTTTGACCATTATATAACCCGATTTCTCGAAAGCTATAACAGTCATTGAGATGAAGCTTTTTTCATAAGAATACATTTTTTTTTACCTAAAATTTGAGCATAAGCACGTTAAAATCGGTCTCATAGGTTGTGAGCTATGCGATATTTTTGTTGTCGCACATAACCTCAAAAATTCAAAACCAATCGACACAATTCCTGGTGCATTTTAAAGAAGACACTTTTTTGAATCGAAGGTTGAAATCTCGAATTCTGAGACATTATTTTAGATGTTTTTTTTCGACTTTAAAACTCAAACTTTACTCGCGCAAGTTCGCGCATGTACTAAGAGATCATATATACAACGCGCAACGTTCAAATTTCTTTCTCGCCGCGTTCGTTTCTATTACTTTATTATATGATAAATGTTGCATATAAGATAATAATAATAATAATACTAATAATAATAAAAATAATAATAATAATAATATTTATTGATCATTAACATTAAAATTTATCTTGAATTTTTTTTATAATATGATATATATAGCATTAAGCCTTCATTAATACCGGATGAAGTGGCGAAATTTTATGAAAAATGTCCAAAAAATGAAGAAAAATTTGAAAAAGATCTAAAAAAAAATGGTACTGAGATAATTAAAAAAATGTATTCACTTAATTTAAAAACACCTATTAGTCTTGATTATTTGAGATATATATTTCGCAAGATAACAGCCAAAACAGCGTGTAGTCTAGCAGCTCTTCCACCAACCGACGAGGCTGCTCAACAGCATATTTTCCGAGTCTATCCCCAGTTACACATTTGGTTGAGTAATACTGAGATTGACTCATTAAAATGGGGGTGGAAACGCACACTTAATGGCTTATTTCCTATTTTAAATACCAAAGAGGTCATTCCACTGTCATTACTAAAAATAATTTCCTGTGAATATAAGAAATCATGTAGTGGCTGATGCTCGTGGCAAAAATTAGGATGAAAATGCACTGTCCTATTTGGTACTTGTGCAGGGAAAACTTGTTCGAATGTAGAAGAGCCACAAGTAAAATTGTTAGATGAAACTGTCGATCTTGAGGAAGAAACAGATATAATTACAACTAATATTGACTCCGAAATGGATGTAAATTACGACCATATAGAACATATTGAAGTAATCAAAAGTTATTCTGATGATGATGACGTTATTTCGAGTTCAAGAGAAACAGACGATTCCGATAGTTCTGATGTGTAATGAATATAAGTTGGCTCAAATAATATAATCTTTTCAACTTTTCTCGTAGGTTTCATTATTCTATCCTATGATGCGGGTGAGAAAAAAAAATTCTAAGTTGGGACCCGTTTTGGGTCCTAGGGCCCGTAAAACATTCTTTGCGCATGCGCAATTGGTGTAGGGTTATTCATTTTAATAATACCTATAACTTTTATTTCAAGCTTTTTTCGATGCGACGTCATCTATAAAAGCTAGTTTCGAAAAACTGATTTTCAAAACAGTTTTCCATAACTGGGGGGGAGGGGGGAATCCAGCCCCACCTCAAAGTGTGTGGGTCTTTTTTGGCTCCCCAATATCTATATAAATCGACCCTCAGATCTTAAATGGCGGAAAAAAAAATTTTCTCCTTCTACAACTGGACTATAATTGAGTTTTAATTGCGCATTGAATTTTATCATTTAAGGGTGATGAAAATATTCGTCAATATTTCTGGAAATTCAAATTAAACGTCAAGTCAAAGATATTTTATACCTGAAATATTGTGATATTTGAAAAGATTTTATTTTTAAGCGAGTAATCGAAAATGTACACCTATGTATAATTCAAAAAAATGTTATTGTATAATACAGGTTGATATTCTGTAAGATATAAATATAGACACATATATGACAATAGGATAAACAAATGTACTGCACAAAATTCATGAAATTCAACGACTAAAATGTTATGTAAAAAATATATATGTTTTAAAAAAGCTTAATCTATTGAATGGAAAAAATGTATTTTATATGTTTTTTTCCAAAAATCCATTTCCTCAAAATATTATTCTATTTAGTCAAGGAAAGTTTTGTATATTGAATGAATTCAAATTCGACAACTTTATGATAAAATCAATTTTATTCATGAAAACTCACTCACTTCTCCATCAATTCTTATCATATTTTATCATATCGATAAAATATAAATTCATTAACTTCATTTCATTTATCTCTTTTAAAACTCTTAAAATCATAATTTCATTTAAAACTGACCTGTTCAACAGATGACCTACACAACCAGGAAAACCTGGCCCCCAGGTGTATTGTGGATTCTATTCAATATCAGTATCGTGTTCAGCGACCTCGAAAACCCTCGAGTCAACATTTCCATTCAATTTCCAAAAAAATTTCGAGAAAACCTCGTGGATGACCCTCACAACCAGGACTTCCTGGTCCCCAGGTACATCATATGGATTTTTCGACATCATATTCGTGATCAGCGACTCCAAAAACTCATGAGTAATCAAATTTGTTGCATTTACATAAAAACTCGCGTAAATGGCCAGGAGACGATATTTTCGGGAAACAGTAGGTGAGGTTAGTACTGGTAGGTTATTTGGAGGTGGATTTTTGTAATTGTTAGATTCTTGTGGCCCTTATACACATGCGCAGGAAAGTCCAAGCGGCAACGTTGTCGCAGGTTAGTTTGTTAAGTTTTATATATTTTTGGGAACATTAGGCTAGGTTAGTACTCGTAGGTTATTTGAAGGTAGATTTTTTCATTCGTTAAATATTCCTGGCCCTTATACGCATACGCAGATAACGTTATCGCAGGTTAGTTTGTTGAATTTTGATATATTTTTGGGAAACAGTAGGTCAGGTTATTACTGTTAGGTTATTTGAAGGTGGATTTTTGTAATTGTTTGATTATCCTTGGCCTTTATACACATGCGCAGGAAAGGCCAAGCGGCAACGTTATCGCAGGTTAGTTTGTTAAATTTGTATATATTTTTGGGAAACAGTAGGTAAGGTTAGTACTGTTAGGTTATTTGAAGGTGTATTTTTGTAATTGTTTGATTATCCTTGGCCTTTATACACATGCGCAGGAAAGTCCAAGCGGTAACGTTATCGCAGGTTAGTTTGTTAAGTTTTATATAATTTTGGGAACATTAGGCTAGGTTAGTACTCGTAGGTTATTTGAACGTAGATTTTTGTATTCGTTAGATTTTCCTGGTCCTTATACACATACGCAGATAAGTCCAGGCGACAGCGTTATCGCAGGTTAGTTTGTTGAATTTTCATACATTTTTGGGGAACACTAGATTATGTTAGTACTGAAGGTAGGTTTTGTAATTGTTTGATTATCCTTGGCCTTCATACACATGCGCAGGAAAGTCCAAGCGGCGACGTTATCGCAGGTTAGTTTGATAAATTTTCATATATTTTTCGGGAACACTAGGTTAGATCCAATGGTTAATCGTAGTAATAGTTCAATTGAACTATAAAATTCCATTAGAATGGAGTACGGTTATTTCAGAGTTCGACTCAAAAGAGATATTCTTGCTAGGCAAAATAAGTATTGTAGATATTCAGTTTGATTATTTCATACAGGTATGTTTTTTTTTAATGTTTACGTTTCTTTAATTGTTTACAGTTTATAATCTAGAAATTAAGATTAGTTTGAGTTGGTTTGGGATGTGTTTCCGCAAACTGATCCTTCTATATGTATATTCAGAATAGTATTCAGAATATAAAGATAATTACAATTTCTGTAGAATTAATTTCAGTTTTTCTAAAGTTTACAATAATTTATCTAAAAATGAAAATGACATATTTCCGCAAGAAGTTTTTTCTACGTGTGAAGAATGTGAAGCAGAAACATGTTTTCATGTAACTTGTTTCAGTTATTCTGAAGTTATAACCACCTAGAAAAATATTGATTCTGTACAGTTACGTCAATTTTTGTTATAGCATTTTGTTGTGTCGTTTGAATATAACATGAGTGATAGTTGTACTGTTCATCTCGATGAAACGGAAAGTATCTTAACTATAAAATCGCTTTGGCTCGGACTGAGACATGACGTTGTTCCAAAACTATTAAAATTCTGGCGTAATATTTCTGTAACGGAATATGAATTAAAATTTATGGATATTCAGTGGAATACAAGATTTATCACTAATTGTCTCTTACATTGTTAGATTGACCGATGAAGTGAGAGCTGATTCCACTTCTTGAATTTTCATTGATTCACATTATATGTAACAGTGCCGAGCGTATATTTACCAAATCTGAAATACTGTTTGACTGAGGTTATTAACTCCCAGCAGTTCCAATATGAAACCATCCGCTTTATGCTCTTACTTCCAAACAAGTAAAGCACGCACCGCAAGTTATAACCCCACTTTCCAAACTTCTGATTTCTCAAGCTATAATGCTGCTGTAAACTCCAAATTTAATTTTTCAGGTACGTGAATAGGTTTGAAAACCTATCTCACCGCTGATCCACCACTTGTAACAGTCGACTAGGTATTATTATTTCAGGTGACGTTAATACTTCATCGACGTGTCATAATCCAGGCAATGAGCCGAGATTTCAGCAATAATAAAAAAAAGACATGTAGGTCAGAATCGAAAAATTTTTGTCGTATTGAATTCGTGTGATTATCAGGACCATTCATAACACATAAAATCTCACTGGTCACCCTCCCCCTGTGGGGGTCAAAAATGGCACGCAAAAGGGTAATTTCGAATTTGAAATGCAGAGTTTTTTGGGTCGCTGATTACGATTTTGACTTCAGATTTACTGGAAATCAATTCAGGGGGTGGAAAATTGATCAAATTGGCCATGTTTAAACCCTCATACATTATTTTGGTAGTATATATTACTTTTGGATTTTAAACCCACCAAGGAGGTTTCTTGTGTCGATGATCACGATTTTCACATCAGATTTATCTTAAATCAATTTTGGGGGTGAAGGTTCCGGCCATTTCTGGCCCTCGAAGGGGGGGGGGGTGACTGGTGAGGTTTTATGTGTTATGAATGATTCTGATAACTCCACGAATAGAATCTCACAAAAATTTTTAGATTCTGACCTACGTTTCTTTTTTATTTCCTGGTCCATTGCGACTATCTTATGAATTGAGAACTCTCTCTTTCTCTCTCTCTCGCTCTCTGTCTCTCTCTTTCTCTCTCTCTTTTTCTCTCTCTCTCCCTCTCTCTCTCTCTCTCTCTCTCTCTCTGTAACCTGGGACAAGCCTAACGACCTCATACTCTAGCATTTCCTCTAAGTGATCTCCGATGAGCGGACTAGCAATTGAACACTCAAACTAGTTTTATGGCGGGAAAGAATATAAATATTAACAAAATAAAATTGGCGGGCGGAGCATTATCTGAAGGTTAAATAACCACATTTTATCATCTAGCCGTCTCAGAGGTTGAAATGAATATAACAATTGTTCTCTGCCAATCAAAATGCACTCACCCTATAGCAAAGCACAGATTATCAACACACTCGAGTGAAAGACGCTCACAAGTCCAACGCTGCTTTACCCTTAGGAATAAAAAGCTCCGTTGCACAAACACTACGTTCAATATTGCTTCACAACTGGATTCTTACTGAGTCAATTCAATGCTCCAACCTCTACGCAAGTACCTACAGCTCCGAGTTTCTTTCTTCTACAATACTACAAGGATGCGCTCTTCTGGAATCATCATTGAATTTGAAGAATTTCTTCCTTGACTTACTGACACACAGGATATTAATTGATTTAAAAAAAAATGATATTACAAAAATTAACTTGGGTTAAGATTCTATTTGTCTTGACTAGAAAATTACTCATAACTTCATAGGGATATCATATCAACAACAATGAAAACAAAACTAAAAATATTTTGATAACTTTGAGTATAATCTAGGTAAAATATATGAATTAATGCAAACATTGAATTATTCCTTATTAGGGAGTAAACATAGTCTGGACAAGAAGATTAGCTTACCGAACTAGTAGGTACTGAAAAAGTTTCCTTTTTTCTGAAGGTAATTAATTTTTGGGAAACCATCGAGCGGAGGCCACCTCACGCACTATCCTTGGAAAATATGTTTGATTTTGAACACCGGGGGCAAACCCCGCCAACATGTTTATGAATAAAACTAGGCACAAGCACAGTCCGTGAAAGTTCTTATCAACTCCACGTGGATTTTCCCTGACTCGAGGAAAAAGTTCCACTGACCTCGTGCTGTACTTACGTCGCTAAGCATACTTTCTTTCTGACCCAGAAGTTGTGTGTACCAGATAGGAGATATCGAGTCACGAGGCCGATCGTCGCTAGACCTGATTGCCATCTCGTATGTTCTATCAAGATGCAATAATTTATAAAACTTCATTAAATTGAATTATCTCAAAGAACTCAAAAGTAATAATTTCTTGGGTATATTACACATAACAACATGCTGGATGAATTATGGAAGATCTCGGAGCAATCTGACAAATGAAAATTGAGGTTATTTAAAGATAAAGCTTCGATTCATAAACGCTGTATTTCCATGGCTGTCATCCACAATGCTGGTTAAGAAGTTCTCACTTGACTCATGACTATATCACTTGAATGTCCAAATTGTGGAAAAGGTCCAATTTCCAGATCATATAGAGGGAAATAATTTTTATTAACTCCTCAGCTTGTCTAGTAAACGAAATACCTCATCGAAATAGCTGGATTATCCAGTTTGACCTGAAATATCTGACTATTTGAACATATAAGTATACACAAAGTATACAGATGAATCATCACATTCGTAACCACATGATGAACCTAAATGTGGTTTTTAAAGGTCTTCAGAGCTCTATAATGAATTTCATGGTAAGCACCCTAATGTTCTCAGTGTCCTTTATCGACATTGAATCTTCGACTAGTTGCTGCAACAACCGCCTCCAAGAAATGTGATATACAATAATTAAGAAGGAATGATATACTATTAAGGAACTCTTTACTGGATTTTGTTTGCCCCTTGTTGTGGAGACAATTATTATAATACTCATATTGAGTTTATTTAATCTTAGTGATTATATTTGAATTCTAATTTAATTTTATTCTGGCTAGCTTTTTCTATATTTTGATTTTAATTTTAATTTGATTTGTTTTGATTGATTTGAATGAATGATTTGTATTATATGTTATATGGAATTGAACACAATACTTTGTTTGAATGTTATAAGTTTATATTTCAATATTTATGAATCTGTTTTTATGCTCACAAAATTATTCAATTTGAATGTATGTTCTGAAATTTCTATGTCAACAATAGTTCTTTGTATTTTTGAATTTTCTATGTTTCTATTATAACCTCAAACTACTCAATTACTACCTGCTCACAAATAACACTCTTACATTCAGAGACACAAATACAATGAGGATATTATAAATAAACTTACTTTTAGATATATCCAATAATACTTGAAAGAATGTTGGCAATGTTCTGTTGATTTTATATGTCTTCTTGGTTATTTGATTATTCACTTTAAAAACAATACTCTGCTATGACACATACACAGGTAAACTACGTTGATAGTTCTTTATAGTTCAGGAACTTGTTGTTAATAATTGTTAATTGTTTTATTCTTTTAAGATATAAAACTTCTTCTTTAATAAACTGGAACGGCTATCGAAGATTGAATATTCTACGATGCTACTGGAATAACTGTGGTTATTATAACCTTAAACGTTGATACGAAGACTCTTGAACACTACTTGCTTCGTAGGAATAATTTATTTGCTTCGGTTATATTAACTTGTCGAAGCTACAGAGACTGTTTCAGTTCTCCGATGTTACCAAAAATTAAGGTTATGGAAATTGAGCTGCTGGACACACATTCAGTGTCAGATGTAAATGCAAACTGTCTAGCTTCCTTCCCTGTTTCCATTTCATAGGACCCACAAAAGGACGCCAGTTTATGTCAGATTCAACCAATAAGGTACTTCCTTTCCATATCTAGGGTGCTATTCCCATTGTTGGATTTGACAGAACTTTTTAATTGTTGTCCTTTGAAATATATGAATTCGTATCGACCAATGGAAATTGAGTGTTCTTGAAATTTTGAATTATTGAAGATTTTTAAATTATTCAAAATGATGGTGCATTCTGCTATTCAAATTGATATTGCCAACAATTTTTCCCATATTTTGATACATGATAGCCTATGATTAGGTTCCTATTAACTTGATTATTCTAATTCTTATGTCAATTTTGACATTTGTCAATTCTTAAATCTAATACATAATATAAAATATAACTAACATTTACATAACATTGTAGAACTCAAATTTCTTAATACTATCTTAAATCTATAACTTATTTTACTAGTTTGTGCTATCTTCTGATAGCCTTTGAATCATTTTAATTATGATTTCCTCTTTCGTATCACTGTACGTTTATCCACTTTCACTGTTTCTTCTTTACACTTCTTATATACTATTTTACATTTTGGTTTATGTTATTATACAATGTTTAATATCTTATATTACTTATAATTTAACTTTGAATAATGTTTTTAATTCCATATTTTATATTCTTTTGAATCTTTTCTATTTTAAATGTTACAGTAAATTCAAATTCTATCATTTTATGTTATGTAGGAAATGAAATCATAACAATACATTATAATTACACTTTCTTGAAATCGTAGAATGTAGGGCTTAGTTAAAAATTAATAAACCACAACCAATATACGTGGCTGATATGTTAGTCGAAAGATGATATCTTATGATATGCTGCTTCCACACTATTGCATTTTCAACCCCATTGAATACATCTGGCTTATAACTAGAAGTTATTATAATAGGGATCACGTTGGTATAGATAGTGGTGTGGCCGAAAAATCATTGGCTATTCTGAAGAAGGTTCTAGGAAAAGCAACACCAGAGACGTTATAAGAAACTTGACTCTATAAAAGTTGGTGTTGACTTCCATGTGCATTTCAATGACGCGACAGATGAAAAAACTGATACTTTACTAAACTTATTGAAAAGCTACTAGTCCGCGAGCCCGTGGTTCATCTTAGTGTCCAATCGTACCAAGGGTGATTTTTATTTTTTTTGAAAGATCGTACATAGTAAATGAACAATTCGAGCCTCAGCTGCCATTCTTTGGGTGGGGTTGAGAGAAATAGAGCCACCCGCGTAAGAAAACGTAAATAATGAAAAATCATCTTCAGGGCTGAAACGTCGGAGGGGGGTATTTGTTTCGGCCTTTGATTAGAGCAAGTAGAGGCATGTCCCTTACACGAACTTTTTAGATATTCCGTTCAATTTTGAAAATATAACACACTGCATTTTTAGATCTTGAAATAAATGATTCGAATTTTATACGATGGAAATGATAATAAGTTCATTTATACTATAACTTACAATATCAACCTAATATGCAATGTTTCTTTGCGAAAAAAGTTAATTATTTAATGCTTACAGAGCTCAAATTTTACAATATTTAAGATTTATGTATAACGTAAATAAAAACACTAATCAGCTGGCTAATTTCAGAGGGAGAAGTTTTCAGCTGTGCTGTTAGATTGTCAAAACACAAGGTCTACTACCTACTTGACTAAGAGTTAATGGCCTTAGGTAAAGGCTATTCCCCAGCACAGATTCCGCTGAAGCTTGTTTTTAAGAGATACATTTCATAAACTATCATTAAAATCAATTTCACCGTTTGTACGATATATTTTTATTACTTTAATTTTTACACCCATTAATACGTCCAGCTGAAGCGTTTTTGATCGATGTTTTCTCAGTTGAAAGTGATTTTTCAATATTTATTATTATAAATAATCGATACATCTTCTTTAGCTTCGGTACTATTAATTTTATTTTCACGTTTTTAAACGCGGGGATTGTAGCTGAAGCTGGATTCGCTTATTCACTACGTATAACCTTTCAAAGAAATAAAAATCAGCTTTGGTACGATGACCACCCTCAAAATGACACGCGCTCTCGGAATATAGGCCTGTGCCCGCATATTCAGAGGTACACTAGTACTGGGTATTGGGGTAAGTGCTCTTTCTAAATCGCATGTCGACAATATATTTAGTGACAACAAAGAATTATAAATAACTCTGATGTGTCCTATCTCAGACTGTGATTCACAGTTTATAGATTAGAAAATACACAGCCTCTGCCAAAAGCCAGTGTTTATTAAAAGACGCTACTTTAGCCAACAAAACATATCGAACTTGATTAATTATCTTAATTATGAACGTTGGGAAGATGTCCACAGAGCACTAAGTGTTGAAAATATTTCATATCTATTTTGATTTGTCAATTCTACAAGTACCTCGAACAACAACAAGAATATAAAACATGTAACAGTACAATTTTCTCTTATTTGTGAATGAACTAATAACTCTATTTTATCACTGATTGCTGACAACTACAGTGGAGACAGCTCGTGAGATGTTAGTTTTTGAGTGCAAGGATATTTAAACCAAGCAATCTTGACTTAGGATTCAAATACCCAAAATCCCCCAGGCTATATTATTCAAAATGCAACAACTGAAAGACTCCTACCAAGTGTGATTGAAATATACTGTTTGTCAAACGACTACCTATAATTTAAACTGGAAAAATGCTATAAAATTAATCAATGTAAAAAGAGAATGGTATTTACTCATAATTGGGAAATGATATCCTTGAAATAATGAAAAAGAGAATTCAGAATTATGAGTGACTTTCTTGATTCCAACGGAAGGGAAATTCCGAAATTTGGTTTTAAAACATAAATTTTATATGAACCTTCTCGTTGAATACCCCAATACGCTACGTGACTTCTCTCCAACAAAGATCTAAAGGAAAATGCCAACCTTTTGACACATACACTCGTTCAGAGAACGTCATAGAACAAACTAAACTATAGAAGGCAGAATGGAATTCTGATATAGAGATACTTGTCACAAATATCACACACAGATCGCATATATAGTAATTCTTAGTCGTTAGGTTGGATTTATTCTTTACAAACAATAATAGTAAGTATGTCGATAATATGTATATTATCTACAAAATAAATGAAACTCGTAAAGCTGACGATATTTTCGAATCTAAGAGGAAGAGACACAGGACATTCTTATTTACTCACCACGAAATTGTAGATGACATTGATCAATTTTATAAGTAAAATTGAAAGATTAATCTAGCCAACAATTTGATCTTCTTCCAAAATTTCACAATTATATCACAAGAAGTATTAACAACTACTCGAGACTGTTTCTTTGAGCGGTAGAGAATTAAAAAGCTGAATAGAATCAGGGATTACTTGATAAAGATCTATTCTAATTTAATTTCCACTAATTACTTAAATTAGAGAAAATCAAACTTGTAATAGTTTTTTATCGAAATATGTAAAATCTGTATATAATAAACAAATTTCCTAATAAATACTCCTCAGGTTCAAATATTCCTACAAATGGCTTTCGACACAGTCAATCATTAGCTTCTAACTGAACAGCCTGTAAAGCTATGGTATGACAGGAACATATGCATCTCCTTAAATCGTATCTATGTAATAGCAAATAGATAGTGTGCATTCGTAATAAAGACCAAATCTGCAATTCTAATAGCGCCACCGTATCTCAAGGGTCAATTCTCGGCCAAATACTACTGAATATCTACTATATAGGTACTAGTGCACTTCCAGATAAAACTGAACTTATAAGTCAATATGCCGATCACACCTCAGCAGTACTCAGTGAGTCTTTAAATCAACTATCTCCAAATTGTTCTACTACAACAGAGCAAATCCAAACACTGAATACAAACAAAAACAGTTCTTATATATTTCATCAAATTTTCTGTCAGTTCTTTATCTCTATACTTGAAACTTGATTGGCTATATACACCCTTCGTTGAAAGCGTGAACTTTTGGGCCTTTATATTGATGAATCCTTGAATGGCATGCAACATATATCTGTATAGTTGTCAAAACTTAGCAAACCCTGTAATCTTTTCCGCAGGCTGCGTGATGTAATGCCTATAGACACATTGGAAATGTTTTGCTTTGGAAAAAATTCAGGCAGTAATAAGCTACGGATTTCATTTTGGGAATCTTCGAAAGATGCTGTAAATATGTTGAGGATGCAGAAACGAATTCTTAGGTGTATATTGAAACTACGCCCTAAGACCTCAGGCAAGCCCTTTAGCAAGAAAAACACAATGCTAGCAGTGGTGGGAGAGCTATTATTCCAATGTCAATTTATTCTTATCTTTAGAATCTATTCTCTTTATTGTATGTTATTAGCACCTACGTTGGTGATGTAAAAACTTACTGTATTGATTATATACAGTTCGTATACAATTAGTGGAAACAGGAAGTAGGTACCTACCTTATTTTTTCAGGTAATAAATGCAATCACTTTTTCTTTTCAAATATTTGGCAGACAGTTTGTGAACTACATTTATAATTACAAATCATATTTGTATTATTTAATATGATAAGTAAAGAGCTCCTAGTTCAGTTTATTGAAACAAATGGTTAGTTGTATTCAAAAACATTGGAAAAAGTTAATCTCACAATACTGTATCACCCTCAGTTATGAGGTAATTTTTTTATTTAGACGAACATACATACTATAGAAAATTCTACATGACAACTTAGAAGCTAATATCATTAAATATTGAGATGCATACAATTCAATCAAGGAGAATACTGAAACTAGATATTCTTCTGGTCACTTGATTCACTTGGCATTCGCATATTTTCAATTTGGTATGGTCTATGTATTGAAGATGGATTTGTATCTATATTTCAATTACCAAATGCTAAACATTTTGACTTGCCTCACTATACGTATTATATAGTGTTGGGGAAGTATTGTAATCGGCCCAAAAGAATTTTCTAGGATTTTCGCGGATATATCCGTTTTGAGCATTTTTGAATCGATGCAGACTATTTCTGACGAAAGCGCGCGCATTTGCGTGTGTGCGTCTTGAGCGGGTGCGTGAGCGTTTGCGAGTGTGTGTGCGTGTGGGTGTGTGTTCGTATGTTTGGATAGAATTTCATTGTAACATAGAGTATAATTCAGTGTCTTTCATTAGCGGTTTCTTCATTTCCAATATATTTTCTGTTCCTATAATCATTTATGTTTGAGCAGCAGGAGAGTCCGAAAGCTATTTTGCTAACAAAAGCTAGAGAAGTCACGTGTTCAATTTTAACAGTGTTTTTAATTATGAGATATTGAAATGTCGACATACGTTGCATTATATGAAAAGTTTCTTTTACACATGGTTGTTCGATCACGGGAACTGTGAATTTGAAACCGAAACGAATATTTCTTATAGGGTACACAAACACATTAACTATAAAGTTGGTCTTGAGAACAGCAAATGAATCAGTAGTGCGCAACAAATTCGGTGTAGAAACCCCAATCACTTTCACCCAATTTTATGAATAAATAAATTTTTTCCGAATTTCATTTGTTATCAGATCGAAATGTTTTGAATTGGAAGTTTTGTGAACTTGAATAATATTTCGAATTAGAGAAGCACAGCAATATGTCAAATATTCTCCACATCATTGATTAGACCATTCAAACACCTTCAAATGAGATGCCAGTCAAATCCAATGCCATTTGAATTCTTTAAATGGGTGGTTGACACGCACTGGGTCGAAAGAAAACAATGTGTAGTTATATTGTATCTGCGCTCAACTGGAGCATGTATTTAAGTGAAATATTCACTGTGCAGATTGAAGCAAGAAGTTTTATATTGGATAGTTATTAATGTAGGATTTAAAATAAATTACAAATGGTGATGCATTTCTATTAATGCAGATCTGTTGATATTCATTAACTCATCATGTTATAGATGAAATAATTAATGTTTGAAATGAGTGGTTTTGAAGAACTTCGGAGCCGCACCAAGTTTGTCTGTGAAAAATTATTTGGAACTTATTGCAAAATTGAAAGATTTCAAATTTGAACCTGGTGATACTTTCGTTTCATTTGATGTTGTTTCATTATTTACAAAAACCTCAATCCCTCAGTCGATAAACGTATTAAAGATAGTTAGTTAGTTTATTGCATAAAGATAGAGAAAGCGGAATTCAACGGTTGATAATACAATAAACAAGGGAGATATCCACCTAAGTAAAAACTTGTTGGTGGTTTTTGACATAATAAAATAATAACAATAAAGTAATAACGATATTAAGAAGCGAGTATAATAATTTAACAATAATTTAACTTTCAATGATGGAATGGATTTTCTTCCTTTCAATCTGAAATATATATTGCTTGAGGTATTTTTCGAATAGCTTTCCATTTTTAATTTCGATTATGTTCTGCGGTAAGGTGTTGAAAATTTTTGGAGCTAAGTAATCTAAACTTCGCTGGCCTTTTTGTGTTGTCCGAAGGGGTACTTGGTAGAAGTTTTGATTTAAACGGGTATTATAGGAATGGGAAACCAATTTTGTGCTATCCGTTCTAGAGTGTGTCCTAATGGCAACTTTCGAATAAAACAATTGTCTAATGTCGAGAATACGTGGTTCTCTAAATAATCTGTCCGAAGGATATCTAGTTGGTTTGCGATATAACATTTTTAAGATCCGTTTTTGCAGGCTTTCAAATATTAATATCCCCGGTACAAACTGCACAGAATACGTGATCTTTACATCTTTATGTATTGAGCAACATTTTTCACTTTAAACAAACAAGGGTATATGCAGTGGGCAAGCCACACCTTTTTTGACCAATATTTTTCCAAGCTCCTTGAAATCAAAACTACATCAGTTCCCAAAACTTTGGTAAAGATATGTCGATGATATATTCGAAATTATAGGCATAGATTTTGATTTTCATGGCTAAATAGCCAATTTCATTCACTGTCGAAATAGAAACAGATACACAGCCTCCTTTCCTTGGTATTAACATTATAAAAGATGGTGGAATTCGACATATACAGAAAGCCCACTCAAATAAATAGGTATATTACGGATTCAATTACATAATTTAATTATAAAATAACTCCGTTTAATATAATAGGCTTGTTCATAGATTATTGAACGACACTCTGTACCAGCCAAATTATAACAACGGAGTTAAGAAACTTCAGCAAATAGCGTTGAACAATGGTTACGACAAATCCTTGAGCAACAATTTAATTTCTAAACAAAAAATGAAATTGTAACGCAACCAACAATAAAATTCGGAGATTTTGAATTTTTTTTTCAACTATCTCGCATTATGACCAATTGAGCATCCAGGAATCTGAAAATCACGAAGCAACTGTTACAAAATATATATTGCCTTCTTACAATATAATCCTGCCAGTACAAATTATTATACATTATTATACTATAATTCTGACAAAAATGAATGTCCTTTTCAAAAGACAATATTAATGTGCATTGCTATGAACATTGTATAATTCTTGTCAGTTATTTTAGTTAAGAACTCAAACTATTCAAAAAAAATTAACATTGCGGCGGAATAATGGATGATGTTGTGCATTTTCCACCAGAAGGGAAAATCAGTCTTTACTCGATGATTCCGGAACTAAACAATTATCAATTGACCAATAGTTCGGAAATTGTGTTGTTAAATCATGACAAATTTTTGTCTTTTTTCCTACAAATGAACTGAATATCGCGAATATGACATAAGTAAAGGTAGCCATATAATGATCAATAATGGTGTTGATTATTAAAATTTGAATCAGTTTCCAAAAGTTTGGTGTAGACGATATTCTCGCGATTACAAGTAAAGATTTTGATTTACATGACTTTTTGAACACGCCTAATAGACAATTTGATTCACCGAGACTCACTGTCTAAATATGAACAGATAATCAGATCCATTTCCTTTGATATTAACATTATAAAAGATGGTGATCTCTCGGATTTCGAGATATATAGAAAATCCACTCAAACAAATAGAAATACAACGGCGGATTCAGCTACACCATTTAGACATAAAATAACTCCGTTCAATATTCTAGTTCCCAGTCCCCTTGAGCCAGCAAAATTATAACATTGAAGTTGAGAAACTTCAGAAAATTGCCTTGGACAGTGGTTACCAAAAATATCTGATCAATAATTTAATTTCGAAACAAAAAAGGAAATTGGAACGTAGCCATAACCAAATTAGAGCTAGTACCTTCAAATACTTCAATAAAATTCAAAATTTTCACTTATCATTCTTCAGTAATTTATAAATTCCATAGTTTATTTTCTAAATTTGAAATACAAGAAGGTTATAGATGTAAGAACCAACTAAAACACCGTTTAGGCAACACCTTTGATAAAGTTTCCGATTTCGACAAATCCGGGAATTAGAAAATCAACTGTGAGTCGTGTTGAAAATGCTATGTGGGTCAAACATTTTAATTCGTTATAAGGAAAATGTTGCTCATATAAATAGAAATAATGTTAAAAAATCAACGGTAGCTGAACACATTTTGAATACAGGTCACATCATCTCTCAAGAATCACTTCTAAAACACAGTACAGACAAATATCTAGGTAATTTAGAAACAATGGAAACGTATAAACGACAAAGCAATTGATTAAATTCCGATTTATCTCCGGCGGACCGTAACCGTTTGTTTACATTATTATCCCCAAATAGTATTCAAACAGGAACATTTTGTTTACATTATTATCCCCAAATAGTATTCAAACAGGAACATTTTGATTTATAATTTAGTTTACTCCGATGCTGGCTACTTGGTAGCCGAAAGGTGATTATTTCTTATCGATAGTGTGATAAAAATGTGTAGGTAACTACTGTAAATTATATATTGTATCGAAGATCTAGTTAGTTTTCCGTAAGCATACTATTTCCATAAAAAATATTCAATAAAATGTATTCGTCAATATCACTTATGCGAAGGACATTGCTTTTCTCAGAATCTATTCTTGCAAGAACGTGTTTCGTATCTTTGTGTTTGTTACTCGAAGACTAAATAGCCTTAACGCAGATCAAATAGTTAAAATGTGGGACAAAAAATATTCAGTAGCTAATATCTGGTTTACCCTAGACGAGGTTATATAATTTCTATAGGCACTTGAATCTCTCTAACCTGTTGTCATAACAGATAATGCAGTTGAGTGAAATTAGAGTATAATTGAAATCAGTTCGTGTTGACCTTCTATTAACAAAATATACCACGTGTGCGCTTTTCGCTATTCCAGGTATTATTTTACCATTGCATTCTCTCATCACACACAGTATAGTATAAAAGTCGAGACAAGTCGAGACGAGACTAGGTCTTCATCTCGTCTCTAGGTGTCTCGTCGAATTGACATAAGGAATTGTGTCTCGAAATCGAGTTGAGACGAGGCTGCCCCTTTATCACATCTCGTTTCATCTCGCGGCAACACTAATATTTTATTGGGGTCCTTACTTCTAGTGGGGCACTTCGGGGGTCACATTTAGGGCCATTGTTGTTTATTGCTTTTTGCCGATGATTTGAAACCTTTCTATGTCATTGAATCTGTTTTAGATGCTCTAACAGTTCAAAAAGAGTTAACAGAACTTTATATATGGTGTAACGAGAATGGGATGGAGCTCAATGTTGATAAATGCTTTGTAATGAGGTTTTATGAAACCAATAGCTTTGTGGATTTTGATTATCATATCAATAACAATAAATTAGCTAGTAAAACAGAAATACGGGATCTTGGTTTTATTATGGACAGCAAGCTTACTTTCAATGCAAATTGTGATTATATAGTTAATAAAGCACTTAGGTCTTTAAGTTTCATAAAAAGAGTTTCTGTAAGTGATTTTCAAAACATTGATTCTATAAGATATCTTGAGTATTGCTCTTCTATATGGTTTGCTTCTCATATTTTTCATCGCAGGAGGATTGAAAGGGTTCAACATGAGTTCTTAAGATTTGCCGCCTATAAAATGGATAGATTTCGTGACTACAAATTAAATTACGACTTGGTTGAATATTTTCTAAATATTGAAAAATTCACATTACGTAGAAATCATGATGATCTAAAAATTTTTATTCAATCTTATTAATGGGTTAGTTAACTGTCCTGATTTACTATCACAAATCAATTTCCGCATTCCCCAAAGGAATACCCGCTCGACTAATAATTATATGTTTCCCATACCATATATCAGAACAAACTACCTAATGCATTCTCCAATTTGTAGTATTTTAACTACCCCAAATCATTATTCAAATAATCTCATTGTTTGGAATGTTTATTGGGTTGCTTTTCAAAGGTCTTCAACTGTTTCAACATAGATAAATTATGTAATTACGAATTTATGTATATTTCAGTGTTATTTGCAATGTGAACTCTTCAGTTTATATTCTTTTTACTATACATTATATTCTACTAAATTTGTTATGCAGTAAAAGGGTTCGTCCCGTTAATAAATAAATAAATAAATATGAATCGTCGCGTTTTCCAATTATGCCGAACGTTCTCTCATAGAATGACTCTAAAGGTCAAATTTCTTTCACGATCCATATTGTTTATGAAGTGGAACAAAGTTTGAAAATTATATGGGTTCCTGAACGAATACCTATATTTCTGTAAAATCGATTAGGTAATCACTTTTGTGCACGAATTTGAATTTACTCGGTTCAGGAGATCAAATTTATTGGCACATACATTTGAGGCTGAGAGGAGCATCCTTCTTCATACGTATAATTATTAATCAGCGACCATTGATTGGGTCGTTCGAATACACACACAATGAACATGATTAATATTATTATTTATCACTATTGGATCCTTTGGTATGTGTTCATATGAGCTTGCTTTTCAACAAAAGAAGTAGACAAGATTTACGGTGGATACAAACTCAATTGTACTAAAGATAAGCTGAATACGACAAAGATATGTTCAGCGACATTTAATCACAATAAAGCTGGTAGCATTGTCTTTCACTTCGCTGGCTTTTTCTTTATGACTGAAGTGAACGCAGTTGGATTGGATTCAGGAGACGTTAATTTTATATAAATACGTGACTTCATTCACTTAGATTCTACTAATTTGTTCTTACATAGAAGCTTAGATTATTCTGAAAACATTATTTCTCTGTGTATAACCTCGAAGAGGTTGTTGTTTGTAGAATTACAGTCTTGGGATGAATTGTTTTTGTACTTTCAAAGTTTAATTCTATAGAAATTCAGATTTACAACGAATTATGAACTGTCAACCTACTGTTTAGTCGATTTAATGAATATAAGGTTTATATCAGTTGCTCTGTAATGTGTTGCCAACTGTTAAACTGGGTCTTCAACAATGCCCATTTTGTGTAGATATCTATTCAGATGAGAGTGTCCTGTGAAGAGTGCTGTCATCAGTTTTAGGCCTCTTCCGCTCATAGAGAGTAAGGTTTTAGAGAGTTTAGGCAATAACTCCTCAATGTGAAGCTGCGCCGGCCTCATGCTAAGGGCATCACGCCAGACCGAGAGCCATTGTCTATCCAGTAGCTTCTCAAGGACGTGGAGCCCGGTGGTCGATGAGATTCCGATCCTTAAATCGGTTCGCTCAAGGAATTCACACCAGAGTGGGCAGGTACTCACACTAGCTGTGTTTTGTTCCTTCTGGCTAATTCAGCCAGAGTTTCCCTGCACTCCAAGATAAGTCTAGAAGTCACGCTGTGGTCGCTCCGGTGTCAGTGGAGATGTAAACCCGCCTACTTCGGTAGCTCAATCTTAAGTTTTCCAGGGCACATGTCCTTATTACAAAGACCTCAGCCTGGAAGACGGTTGCGTGGGCACCTAGGTGGACTGGAATCTCCCTCCTAAGTGTACACGACTAGACTCTGGGTTCGCTAGACTCGTCAGTCCTAGACCCGTCCGTGAATTGCACTGTTTCCCTGGTGAAAAGCAGACTTCTTTTCTCCCAGTCCATCCTCTGTGTTTCAAACCTGACAGCAGGCACTATCGCATCCTACGTCATTCGGAGGATCGGGTAATTCTCGGCCGCCCAATTCCAAATTTTGCCATGACCACGAGGCACAGACGATCTGATCCACTGGACCAGCCAGCAGATACGCCGTATTCGCGGCCATTGCGTTGATATGGAGCTGTAGAGCGACAATCCTCACCAGAACCTCTAGATCCCTGGTGGGAGCGGACATCATAGCCACCATTATCCCCGCACAGGAAGTCGTTGGGCCTTGTCCAGTGCTAGACGGGACAGAGCCGTTTCTGTCGCCGGCCACCACACAACGGATGCATAGGCTATATGATAGGGTGGATCACGGCCGTGTAGATCTAGTGCAGAATCTGTGGTCGTAAACCCCATGTGTTCGCGAAGACTGTCCTGCATGCCCATAAGGATGCAACGACCTTCTTCACCCAGGTTCCGAGATGCATTTTCCAGCTCAGTTTAGCATCGAAGATAACTTCACTAAGCATTTTATGAGCAGGGACTTTCCTATCAGACGAATGTCTAGTAGGTGTCCCAGTTTCCGTCTTCTCGTGAAAATAATCACATCGGCTATTCAGGATCCACCCTGAATCCCTCGACCTAGCACCAGCGAGCCACAATCGCAAGTGCAATGTTCTGAAGCACGCACAATGTAGCCGCGTGTTTGCCGGGGGTCACAGCAGCCAAGTTGTCTGCCAAGGCTTGGGCGTAAAAGTCAGCCTCACTCATTTCGACGACTAACAAGCTGTTCACCACCAGGCACCAAAGGAGCGGAGACGGTACTCCTCCCTGGATGTTGTGTGTTCATGTGACGCTGCCATCATGGTGCGCCGTTGTCAGTCTCTGCGGAAATATGATCTTGATCCACTTGACCAAGGTGTGAGTTGATTCAGCAAATAAAGCATACAAATAATAAATTCATGAATTTAGAACTTGCAATGATTATGCTTTCAAACTTGAGATAAATTCTCAGAATATGCAGCATTTTGGCAGAACTACAGCAGGAGCACATTTGAGCTGAACATTAACAGCTGCATACATTTTAATGTCACGTCTCCGTTCTTACCAAATTCAATTATTACCAATCTATAATTTTCTTCAATATTGTAAATTATTTTTATTCCTATTATGATCTTTCAGAAAAAAATGTTTCAATGTATTATCTGATTTCAAAGCTTACTTTGTATCATTTCCTGTCGGATGTTGCCAATTCCATTCTCAGATACTTTTATATTACAAATAATCAGTAAAACAGTCATGTCAGCATTAGGGGATCATTATTCCGCCGGACAAGTTCATTTATCGTGTGAATCCTAAATTGCTTGATTCCATCAATAAGGTCTATATTATAAGCCATCGACAGAGGGAAAGTGGGATATTCGAAGTTTCTTCTCCATCTGAATAACGTAAGTATTGTTTCGTTCACATATAATGGAGGATTAATGATTCTATTGAACTGATTTTGAAACTATTTATCATAATGTCTTTTGAATTAACTGAACTAATTTTGAAATTATTTATCATTGTGTTTTATTAATCGATTTATGTATTAACAAATTTGCCGCACCTATTATAAATAGCGTCAAATTTTATTTTATTTGTTAGCATGTCTTAATATATCTTATTATGTTAGTTTTATCAATGATGTTTCTTCCAAATTACATTTAGCTTATCTCAAACAAGAATCCTCAGGAATACTCCATGCCTCTCGCTCCCAAACCAATATTCACTTAAAACATTCTGCTCCACCAAAAACTGACGCTTGGCAGTTGGCACTATAGGTGGATGAAGACATTTTCTTCGATTTGTGATATAGAATATTCTCCGGCAAAGTTATAGCTGGTTCACGAAATAAGAGTACTGAAGGTTATGCTTCCTGATTGAAAAATTTGTACATACAATGAAACTAAGTTCTCAGAAAGCAGAGCCTAACATTTCGACAAAACTATAAATTCTTCGTTGGAAACATCGATATATACAAGTACATGTGCCTAGGATTTATCACATGAAACACCATATTTCAGGACGTTGGATTAAGATGTGAACAAAATGGTTTTAAATAATATCGGCATAACAGAGTGTTCTATAAGAACCGAACCGTGATACATGTTAATGTGATATGCCAGAAAATAATGAAGTCCGGTTTTGATCTATTCTTTGATAGATGCATTGACAAATATTCCATTTGAGAAACATACTGAGACCATCAGGTTCGGAAGTCAAATAACTCAAAAATTATATCAAGGATTAGGAAGTTATGTACACTAGCTGAGCATATGCTAACTGAGAACGGTCATCATTCAGTAGATTAGGCTGACGCTTAAATACTGACAGAGGGATAGGGCATTGCTGGAGACTATCCGCATGTTCTTGAATAGTGAAAGTAGTTTACTTGTGAAATGGTTGGAAACTTATACCGAAAACAGAGGTTGTTAAGTCCAAAATCAAATTACTCACAACCATTGACGATTGTTAAAGTTTATTTTAAAAAAAATTCTCACCCGCACTAGCGTTCAATTCACATCTCGTTTAATAATAGCTGTGAACTAGTCTCTTAACTTTTATAATATCACCATTAAAAGTTCGATTTCCACTTGTTAATTAAATGTGATCATAGTTTCGCTAACACATTAGCTCTTCAACCAAATATTGAAAAATACTAACTCACTACAAAAGAGCTACCTAAAATACAACTTCAAAGATAATCTTAGCATAGATGGTTATTGAAATTTTACCTAATTGCGTTCAACCCATTGAGGGATTGCGCAATAAAGTGGTAGCAAACGAAGAATCTAATTATACAAATTTAACAAGGAAGAATAATTATGTATTTGTTGATTGTTCAATAGGATATCAGACTTCTTATATTTATTAATTTCTATAGAGATTCCTGCAAATTTAATTTATTACTTTTATTCTGAATGTGTAAAATGTTGAAGTTATCATCAAAGTTATGGTTTTCATTAATTTAATTTTCTGCAAAGGTTGAATTCGATTTATTATTAATGAAACTACGCCTATGTTTATTGACCCGTTTTTCGGAGGTCGTTCCAGTACCATCAACGAATATTGTAGGGTAAGACCCACATGTCAGCTTGTAAACCCCACATTTGTCTTCATCGGATAATTTATGTTTATTATTTTTGATAAACTTGAGTAAATTGTTCTCCGTTTTATACACTAACTACGTGGATATTTAAATTAAGAAAATTCGGAATTTTAGTAGTGGGTGGCCCCACATATGTGATACTTACATAACAATAGTTTTGTTTTTCTGATAGCTAAGTAATACTATTGTTTTTTAGATAAGAGTTAGTGCTTTGTAATATTTGTTTGAAGAAGCTACTGTATCAGTGTAACTACAGTCACATTTATTCATCAAAGTAGTGAACATCGAACTTTTAATAGTTACTAATATAAAGATTCTTGACCCAGTATGAATTTATATAAAAATTCTCGGGAAATAGGTCACAATAACACTCTGTTTTAAATTTTCGTCTTTACGTACGTTTCGGTGTCACGACCTTCATCAGAAGACTTATTATGTAAAAAGGGGTTAATTAAACTAATTAGCACAAGCGTTCATATCGCACAATTTTCAATCAAAAAGCCCACGCCGTCGAAACGAACAGAACCACGAATAATCAAAAATTGTATCGTTAATATTAAAGTATAATTTTTTGTAACAAAAATCCACTGTTCAGTAAAATTCTCATAATATACAAACGCATATTGCTATGGTCTCAAAGCAACTAAAGTTCGAAGCTATTTGTTGATATTTACTCGAAACCAGATGTAGATTTATGACGTACTTGAAAAGGTTTTAGACCTGCATTGGAATTTACTTTAAGCGTTCTTCCTAAAATATACTTTTAACATTATAAAGACGCATGTAGGAATTTGCAAGAGTTTTAATTAATCAATCCCTGAATATCATTCCTATGGTTCACAGAATTGGAATCCCGTTTTATGTGAATCATTTCCAGGATAGATCTTTTATAATAATTGGTTTCTTTAGTTAAAATATTAACATTTTTGTAATCAAACTGATGGTTATAATCAAAGCAATTCCAATTTTGAAAACAAAATGGGAAACCTTTTAAATGATGAAACAACTTATAAGAAATTAAAATCTGACCCTACTTTATCAGTACAAAATAACATGAATAAATTGATAAATAAATGGCGTAAAGATAAGATAATCCCTATTGAATTAAAAAATAAATTAATTTGCCATAATGGGCTAGCACCTTATATCTATGGGCTTCCGGAACTACATAAAAATGATATACCCCTAAGACCCATTGTAAGTAATATTGGAGCTCCTACTTACAATTTATCAAAATTTCTATCAAAATCTATCAATAATATAATAGGAAAAAATGAATTTTATGTGAAAGACTCATGGCAATTTAATGAATTTATAAAAAATCAATCAGTACCAGTAAACCATCAACTAATTTCCTTGGACGTTGTTTCTTTATTTACAAATATACCGGTCGTTTTGGCATTGAATTGCATCAAAAAACGTTGGGCAGAGATTAAAAACCACACACCTCTTGATCAATCGGATTCTATAAATGCGGTAAAGTTTTGTTTAGAATGCACTTATTTTCAGTATGGTGAGCAATATTTTGGACAAATTTTCGGCACAGCAAAGGGATCTCCTATTTCAGCTACCATTGCTAACCTCGTTATGGAATGCCTACAGGAATCCGTTATAAATTCATTAGATTTTCAGCCTGTATTCTTTAAACGATATGTAGATGAATGCCTTATGTGTGTTCCCACGATAAAGTTCAATATGTGATTAATAAATTCAACAATTTCCACTGTAAACTTCAATTCACTTGTGAAATAGAAATAAACAAAAACATAAATTTCCTAGATATGAACATTAGGCATGATGCAGATGGAAAAATAAAAACTTCTTGGTTTACTAAAGAAGTTTGGCTCAACGTTATCTTCATTTCAATTCCGTTGCACCAGCTTGTTATAAAAAAAAGTGTCATTAACAGCCTTACAGACCGCGCGGTGAAATTGTCCCACGCAGAAGACCGTCCCAAAAATTTAAAACTTGTTCGTATCGTAATACACTAGAAATGAATGGCTACCCAAAAACGTTCTTCAATCCTATCATTAAAGAGAGAATAAAAAAATCTATAATGGTTCTTCATATAAAAATAACATAATAGGTAACACAGACAATTATATAACTTTACCATACATTCCGGAGACCTCAGAAAAAATTTAGAAATGTTTGAAGAAGTACGATATAAATGTTGCACATAAACCTACTAACTGTGTTTGGAAATATTTCTCAAATCTAAAACCTGTAATACCTAAAGATAAACAAACCCACACAGTATATAAATTGAATTGTTTAGATTGTGATGGAACTTATACTGGAATCTCTAAACAATATTTACAAAAAAGAATGTACGGCCATAAGTATAGCACAAGAAATAATAACTTAGAAAATTCCACCGCCCTTGCTAAACACTGCTTTGATTATAACCATCAGTTTGATTACAAAAATGTTAATATTTTAACTAAAGAAACCAATTATTATGAAAGATCTATCCTGAAGATGATTCACACAAAACGGGATTCCAATTCTGTGAACCATAGGAATTATATTCAGGGATTGAGTCAGATTTATACTAACTTGATTAATTAAAACTCTTGCAAATTCCTACATTCGTCTTTATAATGTTAAAAGTATATTTTAGGAAGAACGCTTAAAGTAAATTCCAATGCAGGTCTAAAACCTTTTCAAGTACGTCATAAATCTACATCTGGTTTCGAGTACATATCAACAAATAGCTTCGAACTTTAGTTGCTTTGAGACCATAGCAATATGCGTTTGTATATTATGAGAATTTTACTGAACAGTGGATTCTTGTTACAAAAAATTATACTTTAATATTGACGATACAATTTTCGATTATTCGTGGTTCTGTTCGTTTCGACGGCGTGGGCTTTTTGATTGAAAATTGTGCGATATGGACGCTTGTGCAAATTAGTTTTAATTAACCCCTTTCTACATAATAAGTACGTAAAGACGAAGATTAAAAACAGAGTGTTATTGTGACCTATTTCCCGAGATTTTTTTTATAAATTTAATAGTTACCAAAGTTGGTAGATAATTATTGACCCGTGAGAACGAGAAAATAATATTCCGTTTATATTTGCCTATCTATTACTATATATAGCCTAGTATCTTCCCCAGAAAGACTTGTTAGAATCCAGAAGGTTTCAGTAGGAAACTCAGGTTCAAAATGGAAATAATTACATAATATCGAGATATTATTTTAACGGAAATTCCGAGTAGTGATTTTGCATTCTGGAACCATTCAAGAATTATATACGGAACACTAAATTAATAATTACTGTTACCATCTGTCGTTGAGATCAACCCTGTATTTACTATGTGTATTACCACTAATTTGATGTCACAAATTGCAACTTTGACAGTGTTAGTCTAATAATTATCAAATTATGATAAAGGTATGAAAGAACAGAAATACAGGTTATGTTTATGTATAACGTACTGGGAGTTAAAATTACTAAGTACAAATATTGCTGATGTTATACATTATTCTTGGAGCTGACTTACAACATTGGGAATACATGGTTGTTCTGAATCAGATCATTATCAATATGAATAGGGTAGAACAAATTGAGTCAAATTGGTCCATTACTCATTACGAAACAAGCTGTGGAATTATTTTTGTGTTTAAAAATAATTTTCCACTGATTCTGATAATTTCAATTTCAAACTTCATTAGCAATTCTGTGACATTTTGCTTTCATTTATATCAGAAAAATCATGTTTATTTCCTATAAAATAATCATTGACGGATGTTTCATGTAAACTGAAAGTTTTCGAAAGTTCTGTAAAGCTATTATCTATTGAGCGTCTGGCCTATATACTGACTATAAAAATTAACTTCTAAACACCTGATTTTCAAAATAGGTATATTCTATCTTTTGTATTGAAAAATATGAGAGCTTTTGAGCTGTGTTACAGAGTCAATTATCAGATTCTGTGTAGAGATGATGCTAGCTTCATTTATTTTTATTAGAATTGAACCAAAATATGTAATAGAAGAAAATTTATGTTTATTATTATTCTCAAATTTAGGGTACGTTCTAGCTAGGCCAATTTTGTGTTGTTTCCTGGAAATTTAATCATGACTATAACGGTAATAATTGGAACCAAAATCTTACATAACTGTACAAAATATTTGTATTACAATACCTTAGATATACATAACTTCATATAGAAAGTCACAGAAGTCATCTATTAGTACATAACGGAAACATATTGGTTTGATCGTGTAACCATTTTCGTGAAAAAAAAATGCTGATAACGACGTAACCTCAAATATTGTTGATCATTCCGATTGAGTGGTGCGCATGATTTTAAGGTAATCACATTTATGTTTTGTTTGTTGCTATTGTTGAATATTTTAAATTGCAAAAAGGTGCAGACATAATTCTGCTATGATTTTTGAGTTAATATAGTAACTCTTATATTTTTTATTTGGAAGTAACTAGCAATGCTAAAGATATATCTCATATTAGCCTCCTAACATATAAAAATATTGCGTAGTTGAGACTCCTAGACATGTGGGACCTATTCCTTGGAACTTGGGATAGTAGTCATGATAAAACTCCATCAAGCGTTTCAAGCTCTCTTCTCTTGAATATGACAAATAAAACCTGAACGTAAAAACTGGGATGACGATCGTGTGATAAAAGCGTTAACTGCTGTACAAGAAGGCATCTTGTGGAAAATGACTTGCAAACAATTTTTGTTCCCTTGGCTAATTTATCCACTGATAAAATTATTTTTGACGAACATCACACACCATCTGAAGATGCAGAATCTATTTTTTGCTTCGATTCAGTTTTGCAAGATACAAATAGAGAAATATGAATAAAATGCCTTGTATGTAGTCTAAGGACCCATGAACTATGTCCTGGTGTGGAAGAAGACGTTATACGTGTGATTTTTGTCGGTACTAAAGTAACATTTTATTGGTTATCTCTTCTAGTTGTATTCAAATAAGACAACCCAATGTTCCATATCACCCCACCATTTTTTTAATACTTTGACTACACGAGAGGGGAACCTATAAAGTTCGAGGAACTTCGTGTGAGCCAGCGGTGGAATAATGGGGAATAAGATAGACATCCGAATTCTTGAAGGTTTAGAGACTATAAGTATAGGAGAAAACACCTCACTAGGTGAATAATTCCAGAACTTCGCTGTTCGATGAGAGATTGAAGTCTGATAGAAATAAGTTCGGCAGTTCTCGAACTTGACAAAGAAGAGGTGACTAGTTTAAGCTCGTCGAATCCGCCTATCTGGAATCTTCCGTGGTGAAACAAGAGGCGAGATTTCTGATGAAGAGTGGTCAATGAACTCGTATGTGTGACAAGAAAAAAAACTAATTTCATTTATCTTTGAATAACTTTGGAAAGAACTTATTGTTTATATGATTCAAATGGAGTAAAGTGATAAACTTCTTCAGGCAATAGTAGTTGTATTTGTTTTTTCTAAAATCAATTCAGTTATTGTCATTCGATAATACACTCCGCTCCTCTACAGTGACGATTTGTAACATATTAATTAACATAATAGGAGCTTTTTTTCAATAAAAGCATACTTTTCTTGGAGCAGTGTATGCGAGGGATATCTCTTAGCGCTTGCTTTTCGGGTTTGATATTATCTTCGTCATCGATCATTTTTTGTCTGTTATATCATTCGCGTGATTAATGGATCGAGAAATGGAAAACCTCCGAGAATATTCGGAAATAGTGTTTTCCATTAAATTTGAAAATTGGAAGTTAATGAATTACATTAGTGATTCCGTTCATATCATACGAGAACGTATGCATAAACGGACTAGAAAGTGAAATGCCTCGTGAATATTAAAATTCATCTGGAATATTTCACGTTAACCACGAATTTCATCCATTCGTGAGAGATTGATTTCCAATTGTAAACTCATCATGCGAAATGAATTCTCAGTTGCTTCTCTGAAATTTCGTAAAACCTCATTTATATATCCATTCTATAAACATCAAAGCGAATTTTATACATTGTGTCAATAATGTCAATAGGTACCGCTCAAAGTGAAATACGAATTCGATAGGTTAGCAAATTTCGATAATATCATATTGAATGAATATGGATGATGCATGATTTTTATGCATATTCCCTGCTTCATATCTCTCCATGTTATAACAATTTGGTCAACCAATACTAAATTCCGATCTTCTTTTGAATATTTCGAAATATCAATTGATAATCTCAAACTAAAAGAATTGCATGTTCATATATTATACCACATTCATTAAAATGTTATAAACTCAATACTTCCAACTCTGGCTAATGGTCGATCTAGAGCAAGCTTACCACTATTTATCAGAGATCTTCGTTGTATTTACCAATTAATTGGTTCGGAGTCGCTAGCGGTCTGGTTATCGAACATTCAACTTCACTTTATTGGAGTGCAAGAAATCTATGATTTAACGCTTTGCATCGCAAAGATTTCTTAGCGGGGCATCCAGGAGGGCAAAGTGAAAAGTCCCTGAAAAATTAAACAGGAATGATTTATACGGTTAAAACTTATTTCATTTCTCAACATAATCTCCTTGTGGCCCGATATACTTCGTCCAACGTTTTTCTAAAATCCTTCAAAATAGGCATTTGTTCAAGTGAAGACCTCATCGTTGGAGCCAAATCTCTTTCACGTTTGGAAATAAAAAATCGCATGGGTCAAATCTGAAGAATATGATGGAAAACTAACCATTTCGTAGCGCAATTCATGCAATTTTGCCATTGCGACTGCGGAACTGTACGCCGGTGCGTTGTCTTGGTGGAAAAGCACTTTTTTCTTTCCCAAATGCGGCCGCTTTTGCTTCAAATCGGAGTCGAATCGATCCAACAGCACTGCATAATATACGACGGTTATCGTTCTGCCCTTTTTAAGGTAACCGATATCGACGATACCGTGTGCATCCCAAAAAAACTGTCGTCATAACTTCGTTGTCCGATAAACTCACTTTTTTAGCTTCAATTCGCCAGAAGAAGTTCACCGTTTCGACTGATCTTCGGTCCCTGGTGTGTTCTGATGGATCCATGTTTCGTCCACGCAAAAAAAAATCCTTCTTATCGCGCTTGAACTGCGCCAAACACCCGTTTGAAGTTATCACACGCTTGTTGTCAACAAAGAACAAATGCGGCAACCATCTGGCAGATATCTTTCTCATATTCAAAAATTCATGCAGAATGTTTCGTACCCGTTCGGTTGAGATTCCCATAGCCTCAGCAATCTCGTGCACTTCAACTAGTTCAACGTTCGGCGTCCTTTGTGTTCATACTACCACAACTAAAATCAGTAAATCACTCGTAAATCGTTCCAATCGATGGTCGAGAGTCCCCGTAATGCTTAACAAGGGATGCTTTGCGTGATGTTTGTTCCACGCAAGAAATAAAGTTCAATTAGGACGCGGCATTCACTTTTTTCCATGTTTGCAAAAATCTTCAAGGTTGGTCGATGGGTGTCAAAACAGAACAGAATAACATATAACAAAATTTTAATGCGTTCTAGTTAAAGATGGTACATCACGACCGTCACAAGGGATATTCGTTGTGGTAGTATGACCACAAAGGACGCCGAAAGTTCTAGTCGTTCAATGCCAGAAAACGTCGATAAACTTATGGTATGATGTTGGATGATCGACGAGTTAAAGTGCACCGGATTGCTGAGGCTATGAGCATCTCAACCGAACAGGTACGAAACATTCCTCATAAATTTTTGAATATGAGAAAGCTATCTGCCAGATGGTTGCCGCATTTGTTCTTTGTTGACAACAAGCGTGACTATGTGACAACTTCAAAGCAGTGCTTGGCGATGTTCAAGCGCGAAGAGAAGGAGCTTTTGCGCCGTTTCGTAACCGTGGACGAAACATGGATCCATCACCACACACCAAAGACCAAAGAACAGTCAATACAGTTGTCTTGTATTGGCGAATCCAAGCCGAAAAAGGCCAAAGTGAGTTCACCGGCTAACAAATTCATAGGGACAGTTTTTTGGAACGCACACGATATCGTCTATATCGATAGTCTTCAAAAGGGCAAAAAGATCACCGGCGTATATTATGCAAAGCTGTTAGATCTATTCGACGCCGATTTGAAGCGAAACGGACCGCATTTTGCAAAGGAAAAAGTGCTCTTCCACCAGGACAACGCGGCGCACAGGTCCGCAGTCTCAATGACAAAATTGCATGGACTGCACTGAGAATTGGTTCGTCATCCACCATATTCTCCAGATTTGGCCCCCTGCGATTTTTATTCTTGAAGAAATGGCTCGGCGGAAAGAGATTTGACTCCAACGATGAGGTTATCGCTGAAACAAACGTCTATTTTGAGGGATTGCCAAAATCGTATTATTTGGAAGGGATCGAGAAATTTGAAGAACGTTGGATCATGTGTATCGGGCTACAAGAAAAGATTATGATGAGAAATAAAATGAGTTTTGACCAAATAGTTCATTTCTTGTTTCATTCGTCAGGGTCTTTTCACCTTGCCCTCATACCTATACGTTATTTTCTGTAATTTCATTAGATACTTACTAGATACTATCAATTATTATTTATCTCTTAATATCATTCCATGATACTGAATTATTATTTTTTTTTCCAGTGTTTCAAATGTTTCAGTTTGGTTCATTCATCGAATTTCGATTCTTGAACTTTGAGCTTGAATCGTTTCAGTATCACGAATGTTTATTGCTTCTTCCGATTCGGATGAATAATTCTAATTACGGAACCTTATAATCGCAATCCGCAGGTTATTTCAATAATCGGATGAACACCGATTCATGATCCGAATTACGCCCGTCACTAGTTTTGACTCATGTAGAAGTTCTTCAGTTCCATTTTTCGACTCTAACAAGAGTTTTGCCGAGGTACATGTGAGGAACTTCATTCCAGTGCTCTCTTTGTTATTTGACCTAGTTCCGTATACAATGGCAAGGTGAGAAGTCCCTGAAAATGTAGACAAGGAATGATTTATTTAGTCAAAACTTATTTTATTTCTCAACATAATCTCCTTATGATGACCTCATCGTTGAACCCAAATCTCTCTCCACCGAGTCATTTCTCCAAGTTTGGAAATGGATAAAATCACAGGGGCCAAATCTGGGGAATATGGTGGATGACGAACCAATTCGTAGCGCAATTCTTGCAATTTTGCCGCTTTCGCTTCAAATCGGCGTTGAAACGATCCAATAGCTCTCCATAATATACGCCAGTGATCGCTTTGCCCTTTTTAAGGTAATCGATATGGACGATACCGTGTGCATCCCAAAAATCTATCGTCATGAATTTCTTGACCGATTAACCGAATTTGGCCTTTTACGGCTTTGACTCGCCAGAACAAGTTCACTGTATCTACTGTCATTTGGTATCTGGTGTGTTGTGATGGATCCTTATTTCGTCCACGGTTACGAAACGGCTCAAAAAGTTCTTCTTATCGCGCCAAACACTCCTTTGAAGTTGTCACACGGTCGCGATTGTTGTCAACAGAGAGAAAATGCGGCACCCATCTGGCAGATAGCTTTCCCATATTCAATAATGCATGCAAAATGTTCCTAGCCATTCGTTTGTGATGCCCATAGCCTCAGCCATCTCGTGCACTTTATCTTGCCAATCGTCCAATATCATACCATTGATTTTATCGACGATTTCTGACGTCCAGTTCATTTAGAGTTAGGTTTTTGAAAAAATGCACGAATAAATGAAGTAAATGGAGGACGTGGGTAGATTATTTTTTCCCAGGAGATACATACGTTTTCTTGGTATGCTTGTTTTTAGATATGACTGAAAATAAAATTAAAAACTCTCTTCTTTTATTTTATTTTCAGTCATATCTAAGAACTAGCATACCAAGAAAACGTATATATCTCCTGGAAGAAAATAATACACCCATGTCTCCCTTCCACTTCAATTATTCGTGCATTTTCTCAAATTTAAATGAACTGGACACATGATCCACATAATTATAATAATACTATTTTAGGTGTTGCCAAACTCGAACACAAGAAACTGTGCATGAAAGATTCAATGGACTATTGAATTGATATTTATGAATGAAATAACGTTTATCATTTGTCAGAAGCAAGCTCATTTTGGAATGATAGATTACACAACTCTACAAAAAAATTTTTTTTTGTTGCCCTGGATATCTTAGCAAATTTTGATGTTTTCAAGTGCCCAGATTACGAATTTACTCATGAAATTATTGAATGCGCTTTTGTTTTTATGATTATTGCATATCTTATATTTCGATCAATTATCGGCTTGTTAATAATATTTACTTTTCCAATCATGATTAGGGTTCTGCGCACCTTTTCCGCGCATACAAACATCACGTGATCCTCGTTCTCAGGCCCCTTACCCAGCAGAACAGCTGAGATCTGTTATTTGGCAATATTGAAGTACTTACACGTGAATCTGTATAAGTTGTCATGTGTTAACTCTTTGTTTCATTTACTGAATGTTCATTCTAATATGTTTGTCTTGTCTTTTGAAACATGAGTTCATCACGAAGAAAGTGTAAATATAGTACTGATTTATTTTGTTATATATGTGGTGTTTATATAACAAAAAAACAAAAGAGAAATATCACAGACTTTGTCACGGATACTTATGCTTAATATTTCGGTTTTAAAATGGATAAACTAGATAAACCATGGGTTCCTCATAAAGTTTGTAAGTCTTGTGTTGAATCTTTACGGTTTTGGAAAAAAGGAGAACGTGCTGCATTAGATTTTGGTATTCCTATGATCTGGATGGAGCCTACAAATCATTTTGATGATTGTTACTTTAGCGTAGTAGATGCGAAAGGTTTTAATTGTACTCAAACGTGGAAATATCCAGACTTAAAGTCTATAAAATGTCCTGTTTTACACAACGAAAATCTTCCTCGGCCTATTTACGTTTCAAAAGTAATTCGCATGCCCTCAGAAACAATGATGTTGCCAAATTCACAGAAATCAGTACAGTCTACCAGTGAAAGAGAATGGGAGGGTGAAACATCTACGCCAAAGTTATTTTATCAAAATGAACTCAGTGATTTGATACGTGATCTCAATTTATCAAAAAAGTATCAGAACTGTTAGCTTCAAGATTGAAAGAAAGAAATTTATTAGCACCAACGGTAACAGTTACCACATATAGAACGCGAGAAAGTGAGTCATTACAATTTTTTAGTGAAAATGAGGAACTGGTGTACTGTAATGATATCTCGAAGATGCTTAAAAGAATACAAACCTACTGAGTGGCGCCTATTTATTGACAGTTGTAAAAAAAGTTCAAAATGTGTCTTACTGCACGATGGAAATAAATATGCATCAATTCCAATTGCCCATTCAACAAAACTCAAAGAAGAATACGAAAATATAAAATGAGTTTTGGAAAAAATTGATTACTCGGAGCATCAATGGCCGATCTGTGTGGATTTGAAAATGGTTGATTTTCACTCGGTCAACAAAGTGGATACACGAAATACTCTTGCTTCATTTGTATGTGGGACAGTAGAGCTAAGCAACTTCATTGGAAACAAGATGATTGGCCTGTAAGAAATTTTTTATCGGTCGGTAAAGCCAATGTAATAAGGGAACCGTTGGTAAGCAGAGACAAAATTATACTTCCACCATTACATATCAAGTTAGGAATGATAAAGCAATTTCTCAAAGCATTGGGCAAGGAAAGAGATCGTTTTAATTACATTTGTAGAAAATTCCCGAAGCTTAGTACGGAAAAGTAGAAAGGTGGAATATTTGATGATCCTCAAATACGGCAATTAATGAAAGATACAGATTTTATCAAAGTTATGACTGTTCCGGAAAGTGAAGCTTGGAAAAGTTTTGTGTTGGTAGTCAAAAATTTCCTAGGTAACCATAAAGCGCCAAATTATGAAGAAATTGTGCAAAATATGCTGACAAATTTTCAGATTCTAGGATCAAATATGAGTATCAAGTTACACTATCTTCGCAATCATCTGGATAAATTTCCGGATAATTTAGGAAATTATAGTAAGGAACACGGAGAGCGGTTCCATCAGGATCTAAAAGTGATGGAAGAAAGATTTCAGGGTCGGTGGGATCGTCACATGATGACAGATTACTGCTGGTCCTTCAAAAGAGATTGTCCACTGGAAAATTATAAAAGAAAAGCTCATGAAAGGCGTTTTATTGAAATATAACATATGTGTTCGACATTTTTCTCTCTGTTTACTTCGATGTATCCTTATTTTTCAAAACAAAACTGACATTATTAATATATCTGTTATTTTGTTTTATGTTTTCTGATTTTTGTAATGTAAAATGAAAATAAAGATTTAAAAATAAACGAGAGCAAATCTTACAAAATCATTGATAGTTTCATGAATTGCGAGCATAAATATATCGAAAATCGATCTTATATCTACTGCAACAAAACCACTGTAGACCAGTGTTATTATTATATGTTGCGCCCGTCAGCCTATCCATTTGAATATTATAAATTTAGTTTTGTATGTAATGTGTAAATAACGGCCCTGCAAACAATTGCATATTGAAGGAATGCATAATGTATGATCAAATTTGTTAGACAAAGTTGCTAGTAAATATACGCCATCATGTGTATGAATAAAATTTGAAAGTGTTAAAGAAAAGTACTTTAAAATTTCATCTTATTCAATACTAAGAGTCATCAGTCATCGTTAGCAAGATGTGCCGAGCATCTTCAAATAATGGCGTTACAACATTCTTTCACACATAAAGTTTTAAAATATTTTTTATTCAGAATTGGGGAAGTGAACTTAGCAGAGCTTCCTTCTCATACCAGCGCTCCATGAATAAATTCAATCAAACTCGTTTCCATCATGAATCCAGCATGTTTGTTATTTATGATACTCCTTCTGTCTTATAGAAAAGTATATATTCTCCTCTCAATAAGTGGTAGAGAGTGTACTGATGAAAAGCTCGAGAACGGTACGTCAAAAAGCTAAGAACTTTGCTGAACTATGTGGAGAATATGAAAGAGTCTTGAGTAACCAAAATCATTCTAAGAATTAAAGGAAGTTCATACGTGAAACAAGCTTACATAAATAACTGGAAACCACGACAATATCGGAATAAAAGGTCAGCGTATGGGTATATGGGCATTGATCAATAGTTCGAATACAACGAACAATTATTTAAATTCTGGAATCTTCTACGTGGAATCTGCAGATTTCAATGTTCCTAATTTTGAACACATTCATTAACACTACAAGACTGAAAATAGTGTCATAAATTAAACTAGGTATTTTAGGCCCTAAAATAGGACGAAAAATCTATATGAACATGTATCAAAAATAATTAATATTTCGAAATGTGTCTGAATGAATTGATGATATTTGGTAAGTTACCATAATGATACTCATGATAAAAATCTACATCTGGAATAGTTTCCGAGAAAAATGAATTTCAATGCAAGGTACAGTGATCGCCCCAATTTTATTAAATATGTATCTTAGCAATATATTTTTACTAAAACTACTGGTTTCAAGATAAGCTTCTCATATGACACGATAATATTCTACGAAAACCCAACATGGCATGATCTAAAAAGTAAAGCAGAGTTAAATTTATTGAATATAAAAAAATGGTTTGATCAAAAGTAGCTCACTCACCCAGATATTAGCCTTCTGGAGAGTGAGAGTGATACCCATCCTACCGGGAGGCCTGGGGGAGCAAGTGGTCTCCGGTAGGAAAAGTGCTAAACTTTGAAAAAGTAAGAAGGCGTTCAAGTCACCGGACCCTGAAGGATTGTTCCCTGTAGTTCTGCAAAACGGTCTGAACTCTATCTTGGTTCCGCTGACTGGGGTGTATTACGGTAGGATACATGGTCAAGGAGTGGGAGAAAGCTCATGCGATCTTCATATCTAAAAGCGAGTGAGAAGAGCTAACGTCAAAGATTACCAGCCTATAATTTTTAAGTCGTTCTTGTTGAAGACCTTAGTGATGCTTGTAGACTGGTAGGGCCTCTGAAGTATTACCCCCTTCATGAGGAACAGTATGCTTATCAGATGGGCAGATCTGTCAAGACGGCTCTCCACTCGACTATTGACTTGGAAGCCCAACAGCTGATGTGGAAGAGAGCCTGCATTGGTTTCTTCTTGGACATGAAACGGGTCCTGTAACAACACCTCCAAGAAATCTATTAAACAAGCGACAGAGAAACATGGTATCCCGCGGGAGCTAATAGTGGGGAAACCGAATGAGAGACGGGGCCAGATTGGACGGTCCTCAAGACCCCTTTACTGGTATCCCCTACAATGAATGTACATATCTTGTGGAATCATCTGAGATATCAACGTGTCTCAGCATGGTGAAGCATTGAGGGCACGCGATATACTCTCGCTGATAAGGCAAAGCATCAGGAGATCTTTACAGGTTACGGAAATCTGATGAAATTGAAATATACAGAAGGGAAAAGCGACAACCCCTTCTTTATGAGGAGGAGGGAAACAAAAACAGGTCTATCTGGCTAGGTCCGGTGACATAAAGGATCTGAGCGTAAAAAAGATCTTAGGATTCTGTCGAGCAGCGGGGTATCCAAATATATAGTCCAGGAGATAAAGGTTTTTAAGCTGAAAATTTGGGGTAAGAGACCCATTTTGATGTATGAGGGCTCATTCGATTCGTTTTGGCCTCTAGATCAAAGTCTGCAATAGCTTCAAAGGGTGAAATGTCTCAGATTGTTAATAAACAATAAATATTGGCCAAACAATGATGTGTTATAACAATATATGGAAAAAAATAAAAACGCTATTTTCCATCAATTTTTAGCCGGTAAAGTAGAAAATTGCAGTTATTTGATCAATAAACAATGTAAATTTAAGGTTTATAACAATTTGTTAGTTATCTATTTGTTAATAAACAACAAAATGGAAAATTTCTAAATAATCAAGATCAGATTCATTCATCAAATAGTTAATACTAGGTGAGTGCCATGGAAATATCCAAAAAGCTGTCAGACGAAACGTGGAGAAATTTACTGAAAGTATCGATCCACATCGAGAGACAATTTTGAGAGTTGAACGGCGTTGCCACTAGACTGGGTTTATCAAACCGAAAAACATTAATATCGTACGAAGACGTAAGGAGCGGACAGTACAGTAGCTAGTTCCCGCTCCACCTTCCCCCCACCCCGCGCATATAAAAAAAGAAAAGGAAAATATCAAATATACTTTGAATTGTAACTAAAAAAAAAATAATCTACATAATGTATGCATACTTGATATTTATTTGAATGATTTATTTTGATTATTATCTACGCCACTGGGTGCGGACAGTTGGACAAAAGAACCGGTTCTTCAAATTTTTCTGAATAATAACGCAGTTTTACCAGTCGAGCAGCACTTCAGACAAATGCTTCGCAATGCTTCAGTACCCCTCACTCACCTATTCAATAGGTGTCTTACGTCCTGTACTTTCCCATTAGTATGGAAGCAGACGAAAGTCTGTCCTATGTTCAAAAGTGATGATAGAGCAGATGTGCATAATCATAGACCTATAAGCATCTTTTCAAATTTTGCTAAGGCCTTGGAGATTCTTATCTACGATAGAGTATATTTCAAAGTTCATTCACGCCTTCTTAATATACAACACGGTTTTGTAAGGGGTCGTTCCACATCCACCAACCTGGCATCTGTCACACAATATATCGCTGAAAATATGGATTCCGGCTTCCAAGTCGATGTCATATATACCGATCTGTCCAAAGCCTTCGACAGGGTTGATCACAGACTTCTGCTAAGTAAACTTGATGGTATTGGTTTCTCATTGGAACTCTCATCTTTCATCGCCTCATATCTCAGTGATAGGCGGCAATTTGTCGTGGTGAATGGGCCGAGATCGGTTGAATATCTTGCTACTTCAGGAGTCCCCCAAGGATCAATTTTGGGACCACTATTTTTTAACATCTTTGTTAATGATATTTCAATAGGTCTCAGTGTACTCTGTCTTTGATATGCCGATGATTTTAGAATGTTCTTCGTCATCAAATCCACATTTGATTGTTATCTACTTCAGAGAAGTCTTGATATGATGGTTGTTTGGTGTTCAGCGAACAAGCTGTCTCTTAATGTTAACAAGTGATGCGTTATGTCTTACACAAATAAGACCAACTTGACTATATTTGATTACAACGTAGACGGTACTATCCTTAAGAGACCATCAACCTATAAAGACCTCGGCGTAATTTTCGATCTCAAACTATCCTTTATTTCTCATCTGGAGTCTGTGATGGAGGCTGCTAACAGACTACTTGGGCTTATTGTACAAAACTGTCGTGATTTTTCAGACATAGACACGCTCAAATTGTTGTTCATAACATTTGTGCGATCGCGGCTTGTGTACGCATCTGTGATTCGGTTCCCTGGTTATGCCGTTGATAGAGATGCCCTGGAATCTGTTCAGCGCCGCTTTTTGAAGTACCTGTCCTTCAGGACAGACGGTTTTTATCCTATCAGGGGCATTCCTCATTTTTTCCTGTTAGATAGATTCAATATGTCATCCCTTTCTCGCAGAACTAATTATGTACTCCAGGCCAGTTTCTACAAGTTGCTTAATAACCTAATTGACTGCCCCATGCTGCTGGAAAGAGTCAATTTCCTAGTTCCTCGGCTGAAGTCACGGTCTGTAAATACTTTCTACTTCCAAACTCCTCGTACTAAAAATTGTCACTATTATTTTGCATGTGCCATGCCCACAACATCAATGACACTTGTACTAAATATGATATTTTCAATTCTAGCCTGAAACAGATTGCTGGCCTACTGCGATGAAACAATATTCATAATTTTTCAGTTCTTTCTTTCTTTTTTTCTCTTTGTTCATTGCTGTGTTAAATATTCTTGGCTATTCTTTCTATTTCTTTTTGATTTTGTCTCCTCTCGGACTAGAGTATAGTGCTATTTAGATTTAGTTAATTAATAATTGTTGATTTATATATTTTCGTATGTATTGTCCTGATCTTTAATTGGGTTTCTACCTGTTGATCAGTTAAATAAATAAATAACTAAATAAACAAATAGTACCATGCATAATTGTCAAGCAGCAACAACTCCATCCATTCCATCTGCGCCAGGTAGAAGAACTTTTTCCAGAAGATTTAAGTCTCCGGTTAGAATTTTCCGAATGGTCATTAGCGCAAGATTTTCAGGACCCTGATTTTATATCAATCATAATATTCACACATGTTAATACTTTTACACGGAATGGTATTTTTACTTGAACAACCATGTTGTTTGGGCAGAAGAAAATGCCAAACGAACAAGAGTTATGCATTCCCAGCTCTATTTCACAGTCTGAGGTTAAATTAAATAAAGTGGACTGAACTCCATTAGAGACCCTAGAAGATCTATAAGGAACGATATCGAACAGGCTTATATGTTAAGTATCTGATTTTATTGTAGCGATATACTCTTTCGATGCATCTATTGTGTGATTGCAGATATTCCTGGTCTCAACTTATTCAGTTCTGGTCTTCAGACATGGGTTCCTGTGCCAATGCCGGTTTACTGTTTGATTAGAAGCTACGGCTTTAGAATATATTCAATTGAACCATTGGCAAATTGTGTTGAGATTCAAAACATACGCTTCTTCAACACACCTTGGAGATAAATATGCAAAGACCATCCCAGTCGGCTGAGTGGTAATGCCACACTGTGCGTAGATGTGTTGGATTTGTTTGTTAAGTGATATAGGGACATATCGAGGAGATGAGTGAATGATCAGATTTCCCCAATGGTGCACTGACTTTCACTTCATATGGATCTGGATTTTTAGTGAGCAAGCGTATGTCAAGCGTATTGGCGTAACATATACTGAAATATGTCGATTACTACTAATCGATTACTGATTTATCATCGACATTAGCCTGTTCAAAATAAATCTCCTCTATGCTACTTTCACACTTCAGAAAATAACATGATTCGCTAGTTGCCCGCATAATGAACATCTATGATTTATTCTGAATATTTCCCGTACATTTCTTTCCTAAAATCGAATTGATATTTTAATGTGTCTAATGAGTAATTTTTTTTGTTACAGGTTAGTAACGTATTCTGTATTGGGGTTGGTGAGTATAAGTGAGACGTACTATAGATTCTAAAAGATCTAGATAACCCCAATTTCATCTTTCCACGTTTATATGGAAAAGTGAGATCTAAATGAAGGAATGCATCAATGTTGATACCACGAGTACTTCTAATTGTATTGATAAATCTTTATTTTCGTTGAAAACTTTTTCCTTTGGAAAAAATATCAAAACAAACTGATACGGTTGCTTGCATGCTTCTGCCCGAGAAAAAAATTGTCTGATAGAATTTGAAGGACGAGTTGTATATGGAAATATTATTATAACCAATACGTAAAAATCCAAATTAAGGTGTTAAAATAAATCTTACCCGTTCAATTGGAATAAGGTTTTATACGAGGACGAGCCAATTAGCTTCCTGCATTAATCCCAAGTAGTCCATGACCGTCAGGGGTGTGTGCAGTCTTATTTTGTCCGTACCATCAAGAATCCCTGATTAAATTGCATTTCATATGGGAGTTTTCAGAGTTGAGTAATGAAAGTTAACGGAATTTGAAGATGTTATCATTGCATTTAACAATGCAAGCACATGAAAAGTGAAAATGAGGAATTTGAAGAACTGTTAGAAGATCTTGAATAGTAGACTTCCGCGGATAGCTAATATTTAAAAATCTTGGCTTCCGGAGGAATTTCGCGTCACAATAGCTCGTCTTGAAGCCGACGTTTCGCCAACCATTACAGGTGGCATCTTCAGGACAGGCTTGAGGCTTGAACTGAAACTGGTTCTACTGGTTTCTGTAGCCGTATTTATTGTAGGAAAATCCTTCACGCTACACAGTTCACTGCCTTTATTCCGGTGGTTAACTCCGTTCAGACACCTGACCCTGCCTTTGTGGGACAATGTGCGAAGTGGAATTTCCAGAAAAAACAGAACCCTGGGAAATCTTCGCGCCAAATTCCAAAACGTCATATTCAAGAATTCAATCAACTTTTTGCCTCCCAACACCCTCAGCACCAACCTTCAAGACCAACTCCTGTTGTAAAAACTGTGGTTAATTTATCTTCACATACCCTTACTGAAACAGAACAATCAGTTCTATCTAAAGGTTCTAATTTCGTTTCCTCCTCCAAAAATATTCCTACGACATCCATTATTTCTGCTGTAGAAGCATCCCTACATAAAGTTCTCCATCTCGCAGCAGATTAAATTCGTTTCGAAACTGCTAAAATTCTTCGTCATTCCAAGATTCCTAAATCCAATTGCCCCAAACCTTTAATTCAAGCTGTCAATTTACTCAGATCAAATCCTGATTTGGCTATTTCGAGGGCTGATGAAGGAAACTCCACTGTTGTCATGAATCGTTCAGATTATAATAACAAAATCCTGCAACATCTGCAAACTAATTCCTATAAGCTCCTACCAAAAGATCCCACCTCTTCTATAGAACGTTCAATTTCACAAATTATCCGTCATTCTTCCCTTCCTGATTCAGATAAGAAATTTTTCATCCCCCATTGTTCAAAATGTCCCCGTTTATATGGTTTGCTTGAAATTCATAAGCCCTCAGTTCCCCTGAGACCAATTGTCAGCATAATCGGATCCCCTACTTATAAACTCTCTCGTTATCTCTCATCTATTCTCAAACCCCTTGTAGGTAATTCCAATAGTTTTATCCTAAATTTCTTTCATTTCGTTGAAAAACTTCAAACTCTAAAAGTTGACCCAGGCAATTTGCTCGTCAGCTTCGACGTCGAATCACTGTTTACAAATGTTCCCATTCCAGACACCCTTTCCATACTTTCTGAATTGTTACCCACCAAAAATATTTCAACGGACTTGCTACCGTTAACTGATTTTTGTTTATCCTTAACATATTTTCTATACGATGGCAACTTTAACGAGCAGTCCTCGGGAGCCTCCATGGGTTTCCCACTTCCTCCGATGATAGCTAATATCTTCATGGAAGCCTTTGAACAAGATGCCATTGACTCATAAGTTCTCAAGCCGAAATGTTGGTTTAGATATATCGACGATACTTTTGTTATTTGGCAACATGGTCGCGAAAAGCTTGTTCCCTTCCTCAATCAATCAAATTCATTATATTCCAATATCTTTTTCACCATGGAAGTCGAATCGCATGGTTCATTCCCGTTCCTGGATGTATTGGTCATTCGACAGACTGACGGTACTTTAGGACATTATGTGTATCGAGAACACACTCATACCTGTAGATACCCCAATGGTCTTTCCCACAACCGCCCTGCCCAAAAGTAATCTGTCATGAACTCCCTGGTCCACAGAGCTGTCAACTTATCTCAACCTCAATCCTTAGAATCAGAATTGAAACATCTTTCATCTGCCTTATTATCAAACAATTTCTCCCATTACAACATTCAAAAAGCCATAAAGAAATACACCTCACCTAAAATTTCAAATCGGCCTGAGCTAACTCCCCCCCCCCTCGCCTGCTTCACCCACGGCCTATCTTCCATATATTGAAGATGTAACAGATCGAATTTCCAAAATCCTCAAAAAAGTTCCAAAATTATCTCAGTTTTACAAACCTATCAAAGATCCCCTTCCTCCTCTTCACTTAGAAGGTGTTTATATCATTCCCTGTTCTTGCGGTAAAGTCTACATTGGTGAAACAGGTCGTACAGTAGCTACTCGTGTGGAAGAACATGAGCGCTGTACCGGGCTTCGTGACACCAGTAGATCTGCACTCGCGGAACACAAGTTTGACACTTATCATCAAATTTTTTTTGAAGATACTAAAATCCTAGCCCGAGCCCCAAACTTCTATCAGCGAAAAATCCTTGAAGCTATAGAAATCCTAAACATCCGAATAATCTGAACCGTGACTCGAAAATTCCACTTCGCACATGGTTACACAACGGCAGGGTCAGGTGCCGGAACGGAGTTAGCCACCGGAATAAAGGCAGTGAACTGTGTAGCGTGAAGGATTTTCCCTACAATAAATACGGCTACAGAAACCAGTAGAACCAGTTTCAGTTCAAGCCTCAAGCCTGCCTTGAAGGTGCCACCTGTAATGGTTGGCGAAACGTCGGCGTCAAGTCGAGCTATTGTGACGCGGAATCCATTCGGAAGCCAAGATTTTTCACTGTCAGAAGATATAAGACGACCAGAAAAATTGTAACCACGTTTAGGAAACAGTTCCACTGTACAATGAAGATGACATTTTCGAGCATTTAGTGTCGTCAATTTGATAGATAAATAATCTGACTAAAGTCAATATTTCAAAATGCAAGCTAGATATTATGGGAAGCTGTCTTCATTACAAGAAACAGTAGAACCAATATTTTCATCCATATTGTAAAATTAAACACTTCTTAACAGAACATATACATTTACAGGTAGCACCCGGCAAATAAATTCATTTCTTACCAATATTAACAACTTACGTCCAAATATAGAATCCATCTTCGAAAAAGAGAACAAGAACTCCTTACACTTTTCAGGTCTGACAATTTGACTGAGGTGTGATGACTGTGATACATTATAGATACAACAAACTGGCCGCAGTTTCAGGGTAAGGTTTGACATACATTTGGGAAGTTACAGGCTCAAGAAAAAGACTATCAGTACGCGAATCACCTATTGGAACGTATAATCTGAAATTTATAAAGTTTGGCTACCAGCATAATACAATAATTACTCTTACCAGTGTCACAGATACTCTTGAATGCGTGAATAACTGTGCTTTTCTTGGTGTAACAATAGATTCTAGGTTTGGCTGGAGGGTCGGAGTAGACAAAGTAGCAAAGTCACTATCTCGATATAGATTTGCCCTAAAAATTTGGTAATCATAGACGGCCGCCTTGATGGCATATCATGCTTTTTTATAGCTTTTATACACTAAGATATGTAAATACCTTTTTGGAGTAACGCAAGAGACGTTTCTCGAATATTTATGCTATAAAACAGGCGAGTCAGGAAATAATTATTAGGTTAGCCCTAGAGAAAGTAAGTCACACTTTGCCAAGAACAAAATACTTATGTTATATTATCTGTACATCTACGAAGCAATATTATTTGTGTCTAGAAATAAAAATACTTGAACAACTAAATGAATTACACTTACCTTAGGAAAAATGTTATATCATAAAAATATAGAATACGCTACCAAATGAATTATAAAATCATTTACTATTAATTTCAAATTTAAGCTAAAAATGTTGTTTATTCAAAAGACTTATTATTCGCCCAATGAACACACTATTAGAGATTTAAAATGTACTGTATATTTTTGTGTCTTTCACCCGACATTTTATCGCACATGCGTTATTAAGTCACAAACAGTCAGTCAATATCTTCACCAACAAAAATCATCGCAGCATCAAATTGTGAAGCCAAGCCTTTTGCAGTGAATAGGAAATTCGTCATCAAGTATAACTATTTCATGATTGTAGAGTTCGTAGTAGTTAATCTGAGAGTGGTGACAATGCTGCAAACAAAGCTGATTTGGTGTCCCTTCGCATACCATCCTCTGTGAAAAGGAAATTGGGAACGCATCAAATTTGCAATAAAACCCATTTATTGATGTAAGAAGAAATTGAAGAACCGCTTGGACAACATCTCCGATAAAGTGTCTGACTTCGATAAATCCGGGATTTATCAAATCGATTGTCATGTTCAAAATGCCATGTGAGCCAACAAGAAGGAACATTCTAATCGGTATAAAGAGCATGTGGCCCACATGAAGAAAGATATTGGTGAAAAATCGTCGTTAGCAGAACATATTTCAAAAATAGGTTAAACCATTTCTCAAGAAAGTTTATAACTCTTGAAACTCAGTATATGTATATGCGAAAAGCCAATTTAATGAATTCAGATGTATCTCCTGGTGAAGGTCTTATATTCCCCACTAATTCCAAATACTTTTTAAACAGGAACGTTCCGATTTCTAATTTAGTTTACTCTGATGATGGCTACTTGGGAGTTGGAAGGTCCTCAGTGTTCCAACAGTATTTTCAGTGGATAAGGGTTATTGTATCTTACATTTGGTGTTTTAGTGTATTCACAGTTGGAACTTATAGTTTATTGGAAACGAATTAAGTTCATAGGTGAAATATTCTCACAACTCTTCTAGCGATTGATTAAACAACTTGCACAAATTCGAAACAGTGTCAACGGCTGTACAGCAACCCACACCTCCCAACATGATCTTCAAATCATTTGTTGCAGATGCTAGTGCAACCACCTTGTCCAGCTTTATAAATTTCACATGACGGATGTGAATGGCGATGCGGCCTATGATTTTTGAAAATTCTGTCACACCGTACTCCTGCGCTGATAATTGCGATGTTTACTCCCCACACTACCAGAGCTAATACTCGTAAATAAATCTGGATCGAAAACTACTTTTTTATATTTGTAACTAACTTACAATCTATTATATTTGTACGAGTATAACTACCAAGAAATATTTCTATTGTGATGTATAGCCAAATGATAAATAAATTATTATTATTCAATATTATCGTTTATTATTATTCTCAGATTCCCCTTGAGAACGAGAAGATGATAAAGACCCAAAACAGAAGCATTAAAACAACATAAGCCCAGTTTTTCGTTTCCACTCAAATTTACAACCGATAAGCAATTAATTGGTTATTGAATTATCTAAAAGATTGATTATCTCAGATTTCATGCTCAAAAGAAGTATTATGAATTTATTGCTTTGTAAAGTGGAGAGCACTGAGCATTTTCCAAGGTTAGCAGATTTTGCCAATTTTCGTAACTTCAGTGATCGGTTGATGCTATTGGTAGTAGAAAAAAAATTTCATTCGCAAGTGTTGTCTTCTACAAGTCGGCGTATAACTTATTTTGTACTACTGGCACCATAAAGCAGTTGTAGCCCAAAAACTGGGAAAACTCTCGATTTTTGCCATTTGCCCAAGATGACGGATCCGCCTGAGGATGAGGGAGGGGGGAAAATAGGACTTCTCTATACTCTACCAATATTCACAACATATCAAAAAATTAGAACCTCCCCGACTATTTGAATGGTATGATCTCTTCGTGCTTGAAGCCATCCTTTTGTATTCATTGTTCAGATTGATTTGTGGACATCTCTTAATTGCATGTACCTTCACTTGAAAGATGTTGCTGTTTGATATCCATAGGTTCGGTGTATTCGATTATATTCAAAGCTTAATACTCCGGCCCGCCGTACCTCCTGCTATGCTGATTCTGGATCCATCGGTAACATAAGTCAACATGGCTTTCTTAGGGGCCGAAGTACAATGACAGCTGTTTTCGAGTTGTGTTAAAGGCTTTGGATAATCAAGAGATACCTTGTGGAATTTTCTCAGACTCATCCAAAGCCTTTGACTGTATAGATCACACAATTTTAATCAAAAAATTGAAAAATTACGGTATACGAGGGAAACAGTTGTCAATTATAGTCAGCTACTTAAAAGATAGAAACCAAGTTGTAGAAATGAACTCAGACCAGAACCAATACATATAAGAAAAAAAATATTGAAATGGGAGTGCCACAGGGCTCTATATTAGGGCCTCTTCTCTTCATAATATTTATCAAGGATTTGCCTATAATAATATCGGAAAGTGGTCATACGTCTATAAACTATGCGGACGACGAGAATGTTGCCATTAAAAGTAATAATATTGAGAATTTAAATCAGTAGTTGATCCTAGTCCTAACAGAGATTGAAAATTGGTGTCAAGTCAAAAGCAAAGTGTGTGATTTTTCAAACTAATAAGTCGAATATTGAAATTCCAAAAACTCTTACTTTGAATAATCAAATTATTGACGTAGATAATAGTACTAAATTTTTGGTACTTATTATAGACAAAAATTTGAATTGGTATGAACAAATAACATCTCTCTCAAACAGACTTAAATCTAAACTATAAGTATTAAGAACTTAAAAAAAATCGGTGGACAAGGAAACTCTAATGGTTGTATATTACGCCATCTTTCAGTCTCTAATAACTTGTGGGATTACTTTCTGGGGCAACAGCTCTCAATCTTAACAGATTTGATTCTACAAAAAATGGCACTACGCATAATTTATGGCCTGAAGCATCGAAACTCCTGTAAAGGTACTTTTCGCAAATTCAATATTTTAACTGTTCCGGCACTTTATTTCTCGGAATGTCTCATGTTTAACTTCAGAAACAAACACTATTCGACAGAGTATGAAAACGGACAAGTATATGAAACTCGTAATATTTTATATCTTTACCCAGAGGTTGATTTAACATGATATCAAAAAAATATGGAATACATGAGCCTTAAGCTTTTTAACAAACTTCCAAATGAGATTAAAGAGATTAAGGAATTAAAAAAATTCAAAGCAGCTGTTACTAAATTGCTAATGACTTTAGAACCTTATACAGTTGCAGATTTTTTAGAACAATGAAGTCTGTATATTAGTGCTAACGTTTTACGGTGATAGTGTTTCTATATTATTTATTATTTTATTTATATATGTATATACAGAGTGTCCCAGGTTTTAGTATCAGAACTTCAACAGTCGATAGAAAATTTGATTTTGAGAAAAAAAGTTCCCATTAACAAATATACACAGACGCTTAGTTTTTAAGATACCGGGTGTTGAAATTGAAAAAAAATTATGGATTTTTGCAAATATCTCCGAAACCGTTGATTGTACAGAAAACATCTCTTGCGAACATTTTCTACTCATAGTAAGCTATGTTCTGAGCGATAAAAATTTTTTTTAGTCATAATTGTTGAAAATTTTGAAGGCGTGGTGAGTTTTTTCTCCCCCACTTCTACGCCACTGAAAAAAGTACCATTTGAACCGCCAATGTTTTCTACACAAAAAAGTACTCCAAGTTATAAGCTCTAAAGTTGACCGTTCTCGAGAAAAATCAACTTTTATGTTGAAAAACATGGTCAATTTTTTGGATTTGTTACTTGTTCTAACGTTTAAATAAATTTTGTTTAATTAGTAAGAATTGATCATGTTTTTCTGAAAAACGGTCAACCTTAGAGCTTATGACCAAGAGTACCTTTTTTATGCAAAAGACATTAGCGGTTCGAATGGTTGTCTCAAAATTGTACTTTTGCCAGTGGCGTAGAAGTTATGGAGAAAAACACCCACTACCCCTTCAAAATCTTTACCAATTACGACTAAAAAAAAAATTTATCACACAGAACATAGCATACTATGAGTAGAAAATGCTTGCAAAATTATTTTTCTGTACGATGAACGGTTTCGGAGATATTCGTAAAAAACTAAATTTTTTTTTTAATTCCAAAAACTAAGCGTCTGTGCGTATATGTTAATAGGATCTTTTTTCCTCAAAATCAAATTTTCTATCCACTGTTGAAGTTCTGCTACTAAAACCTGGGACCCTGTATACATGAGAAGTATTTGTATATGTATTGAAGTGTATATGTTACTGTGAATGTCCGATATTAGTGAATGTTAAGATGCACCAGTGTGTGTCGACAATCACCAATATTAATGGTGTAAGTCCAAAATCATTTCAATATTTTGTTTGTTTTGGACATACACCGGTGAATGTTAACATACTCCAAGGCGATTTTGTGTGTCTCAGATACTGCAATTTACTAATTACGTGAATGTTAACCCACGCCAGTGTTTGTTCAAAATGAAGTGAAAAAGTTAGAGTTCTATTGTTCTCTCTTTTTTCCACGACGACCACCCGTTGCCGCACCGCTAATAGGGCAGAATATCAGAATCCGAAATATGTTTACTGTGCAACAGAAAAGAGGCATCTAAAAGAAACATAGAATTAGCGAAACTTGGACTTCAAGATCAAGGAAAAAAATGCTTGAAGTATCGCAGGCAAATTTTCCTCCTGCAAAATTTGGAGATACTGTAAGGTTGCGTGCAGGGCCGGATATAGAGAGACTGGATGCCTCGGGGCAACAAAGGAGTGGAGGTCCCCTGGCCCCAAATTATTTTCCAAATAAAATGAACAATTTTTCAGTCGAGTTTTTCAATAAATAATTTATTGTGAAACCAAGTAAATTCCTTTAGTATTTAACAAACATATGTAACTATAATCGGAAACAAGAATTAGCGAGAAAAAATATCAAAGGAAAAGTTGTTTACTAGTGTTTACTAGTCGGAATTTAAAAGATTTCTTTTCCGAAGTCTATTGTGGGGGCCCCTCTTTGGTGGAGGCCCCGGGGCTGTAGTCCCCGATTGCCCTCCCCTAAATCCGGCAGTGGTTGCGTGTTCCTGATGTTGATAGAGGTCGTACAGATTCCAGAAATATCCTTACATGTGTTACAAATGTGGATGGTGACTATTATCAACTGGCTACAAAACATGGGACGTAATCACAGATGTATACTAGAAATCAGTTTTCCATCAGTAAGGAAAATTTTATCAATATATCTGAAACTTCTTCTACAAAAATATCAATGCGTGAAATTGTTGCTTTGGAATCAATATTTGGAGGACAAGGATATAAGCGTTGCAATTGCGCACAAAGATGCAACACCAAGAAATGTACCTGTTAAGTTCGTGGAGTTATTTGTATTTCTAAGTGCCATAACAGTTTGCCATGTACTAATAAATAAGTTTTTTTTTATTCTTATAGCGAAAAATGCTGTAATACCTAATTACCTATGAGTAAGTACGTTGTAACGAATGAGTATTTTTTAAATTATATAGCCAATAGGGCAATAGCATTAATGATGTGTAAGTGTACGTTATTGTTTACCTTACTTGGCAGGTAATGCTATTTGTATTACTGATTTAAGATTTCGATTAATAAACAAGTTCTATTTGTTCTATTTATTATAGTTCTATGATTTTATTTATTGTAACAATTTGTGAGTTCATTTTAATTCAGGCTTCTGTTTTGCAGATATCTTTGCTAAATCATCATAATTTAACCCATCATGAAGAGAATGAAGATTAACCAAGTCATCGTGGTGTATGATAACATTCACTGGTGAATGACCGAAAACATAAAGAACACAATAAATAACAAACAATCACCAGCTAGCTTGGTGGTTGTTAACATACACCAGTGTATCTTAAGATACACTCCGCTTCGGACATTCACAGTAACATATATACATATAGTTATTATGACGTTTTTTAATATTTTATTGTTCATGTTTATTTTTTAAATGTAGACAAACCATGTTGGAATAAAGATTATTATTATTATTATTATTGAAGAGCGGAATATATGCACGTCAATTCTGTTAAAATATGCGCATATATATGCATAGTTTTTCTTTTAAATATGCAACAATAAGCATTTATTTGTCAAAATATGCAATTATATGCCTTGAATATAACATGGAGAAATGGAAATAAGGAAACGCCGACTCTTACAAAAATTATTTATTTTAAGTAAAATTAAAAGAAAAATATAATAGGTAAAATTTTTAACCTGAAATAGTATAAAATGCATTTATAAAGATATGTTTCTCGAAATTTTCCAATAAATGTGTTTGCCTTCTGTCTGTACAAATATGTTTGTATAAAGAAAAAGATCTTTCAACATCTAGCAATATTTTAATTTGGGTAGTAAGTTATAAGGCCTAAGTATTACTTCGTTGGATGGTTTAGTATCAAAAATATGTTAGACTTCCATTAAATACTTAAAGCCTTCATTCTTTCCCACAATAACTTCGAGTTTACTTCTTACTTGATTTTCTACATCACCGGGAACTTTTTTGCATTTGTCGGAAAAAGTTTCAACAATATTAATTGATTCTCTTGAACTCATATTCCTACTTTCTAACGAAGTTATTATATCTGGTATAAAACTAAAATTAACCTTAATAAAAACAAGTTCCTTAGCTAAATTTACATTTTTGAATACTGCTTGACTTTGCACTACACACTGTGAATTGTCTTCTAAATCTAAAACTATGTCTTTAATGGCTTCAAAATGGTCTGCGTAGAATATCGCGGCCTTAATCCATGTTCCCCATCGAGTAATTACGGGCTCTGGAGGTAAACTAACTCCTGGCAATTTCTCTAAAGATCTGCACTCATAGAGGTGCTTTCAAAAACACTTTTTTTACATATGAGATTAATTTGTTCACCAAGGGATATGCTGTTCTAATAGTTTCTGCAACTCTGTTTATCCCGTGTAAAAGGCAAGTGACACGTACTATATTACTTTGAAATTCCTAAACATCCAATAAATGCCGGCAATAAACCATATAATAATAAAACCTACCCTCCTTTTAAATTATTTCAATTATCTGCAAGGGTGGCACTTAATCTTTTGATAAAACGAAAAACATAAAAATATGCACACAAATTTTATTTTTGCTGAAATATGCAATTTTTTATGAAATTTGTAAAATATGCAAAATATGCAAATATATGCACTTTGCATATATTCCGCTCTTTAATTATTATTATTATCGGTATATGAACAGATTGCTCGTTTCTTAACCGGGTGAACTTTCCTCAGTCTCCACTCTTCATGGTTGCTAAGGTGAGTTTGAAAGTTTGATGTAAACATGAACACCTTGCACATGTGTAGACCATTTTTTCACAGGATTGATACGCCAATCACTTGAATCACGGTTTGATATTGGAATGAACATTATCAATTTTTACTAACTTGTATTCATAGCATTTCATTCTATTATAATAATATTGCACAAGTGTTGATGTGGTATCACGATCAAGGAAACGGAATGTGGGAGTCTGAGCGCGTGACTCGATTACCCTGCTATTATATCACCATCTACTAGACATGTAATCTTACGGTAGCGGTCATCCCCTTCCCTGTTCCACCTGCGGAACGGCCAATTTATAAGTTCTATTTAATGGAGAACTCTTTTCCAGTTAGAGTCTTGCTTTGTCCCGGCTTTTAACCTCTTGAACGAATTGGATTACGGATAAAACTTAATACAATACGCTATAAAGTAATTCTACGTAAGCGAGTCTAGATATTTTCATTACTCGAAATTTTTCACTGCTAAAATGAGATCTTGAATTAGCATGAGATTATCCAATTTATCTATACGCCTTGATCCTGAATATGAGAGCTCCAATATGAACAAATTAATACTATGTCGTGAATTATTACTATTACGAAGAACTGTACGTTATAATACGATCATGTCTCAACCTCTTTTTACGCTTTTTAAATTTTCAGAATGAAAGAAGAAATATTCAGGAGATGATCAAAACCTTTTATTGAGAAGGTACACACATTTCCGACTTTAGTTAAACCAAATAATGGAAAATAATTTGCTTATTATCCTATCTGTCGTTCATTAATAAGATTTTTCTAGTAAATATGGTAGAAATAAGTATTTTTTTTTTAATGATTCAATAATATCATTAAACGAAACATAAATTATCAACCTCAGTTGAACCAAATAAAGAAAATGGCTTGTTAATAGTTCTACCTGTCATTCTTTAACAACATTATTCTACTAAATATGCTAGAAATGAATTTTCTTGCAATTAAATCATCAGCAAAATCAGAAATTCTGATAGATATAAATGTTGCATTAAACAAAACATAAATTACCAACTTTAGTAAGAGCAAATAAAAAAAAATGGTTTGTTAATATAATTCTATATGTCATAGTTTAATAACATTATTCCACTAAAGATGGTAGAAATGTATTTTTTGAAAATAATTCTTCAATAGTATCAGAGAAATCCTAATAGGTGTAGCTATTCCATCAGACGAAACATAAATTACCAACTTTAGATGAACCAAATAATAAAAATGGTTTGTTAATAGTCCTATCTGTCATTCTTTGGTAGTATTATTCTACGGAATATGGTAGAAATGTATTTTATTTTCTAAATAATTCGACAGCAGTATGAAAGTAATGCCAATAGAATATATGTTGCATTGAATGGAACAGAAATTTGTAGCTGAATCAAATAATATGAATTAGTTTGTTGATAGTCCTATCTGTCATCCTTCAACGACATTATTGTACTAAAAATGGTAGATATGTTTTTTTTGCAAATAATTCATCAGCAGTATCAGAGAAATAGTAATAGGTAATACCTATTGCATTAAATGAAACATACATTACCAAAACATAAGTCTGCTAAAATTTCATCGGAAACAATATTCACACAACGACGGCGTCCATCACGATCACTATTCATGAAAATCCAATGTGACAGCTAAGAAATGAAACGAAAATACCGTTGTCATGGAAACGTATATGAGGTGATGCGATAATTACTTTGAGCCCCTTAATTATTTATTAACAGAGTCATTTTGAATTTCTTTTAGGGAGAGAAATAGACAGTATGGAATGATATATCATAGGATACGGTCCGTTAGGTGTTGTTAATGTACCGGAATTGTACTGTAAATTACTATCTCTTGATAGTTATTCTCTTTGTACATAGGAGAATTGTATTCTCTCCATTTTTTAATGTCATCAACATATTAGAATGATCAGAAACATTTGGGAAACGTATAATCATATGATCAATATTATCCTCATTACTTAGTACATAATACATAAATGATTGTATAACACCTATAATTTTTGGACTGCAAAATATAAATTCAGACTAATATTGAACTCACCAACAATCATAATAGTTGACTTATCAGATACCAATTCTTCAAATAATTTCTTCTAAATATTCTATAAACTTTGCACGCGAAGAATTTGAACAATCATGAAGAAGGCATATCGTGAACTAGTTTTATAATAATTTCATCTTCATTGCTAATACCCATAGATTCACATTATATATCATCTACTGAGGATGTGTCTAAAGTGTATTCCTTTCTTTACGTAAATTACTATTCCCCCTATGTGTATACTATTTGAGATGGATAAAACTAAGTTACAACTAACAATGTGAATTTCATGGCTACCTATTGCATTGGTAATATGACTTTCAGATAAACAAATAAGCCATGAGTTATAATAATGAACACAGTGAACTATGTTGTCTAGATTTTTCAGTGAAATGACAGTTAACATGTAATGTAATATGAATATGTGAGTGACAAAATGGAATGTGTTAGCCCTAGTACTCTCTAATTGTCGAATGTCAGCTGCAGGTATTCCAATCCTTGACGCTAGGTAGTTACTTGATTCTGAAACGTGGCTGGCCTCTGATAATTTTCCATCTTATATTCATTTGGGTGAGATTCTGATTGATCCATAAAGTATTGTCCTTGCCTATAGTTGAAACGTTTGAAATGAATATTTCGTGGCCAGAAACTTGGGTTAATACTCCTTCTTTTAACTCTGAACGCTTGATCATCAGTCTTCACATCTCACGTTATATGAGCTTTTTTACATAAACATCTGTGGTTTGTATGCGTCTCAATGTAATAATCTAATATTATCTGGTGTGGTGTTTTAGGGAACTTTCAGGATAAAAAACCAGATTTTCTTGCCTTTTAGTTGGAAACCATTTTTTCCCTCACTATTTCCTACCTTTTGATGCCTTCTTCCCCCCCCTTCTTTCCACATTACTATAAGTATCTTCAGTCATCTTGTTAAGTTATTTGTCAGATTTATTATCAAATTTGTTTTCTTTTGCGTCTCTATTCTCAGTATCTACGCAGATATCTGATTCACTGAAATAATTGAATAATCTGGTACCTATATTGGAATTCTCATCATTTATACAAACTGAGCTTGGAGAGGAATCAGGGCATTTGGCATTGATTTTTTGTAGTCTCACTTTTTCGGAGGTAGCCCATTTTGCCGGTCTATTTCTATCTACGATTTCACTTTTTGCAAAGAATGTATCATTGTTTGTGAATATCAATCTCATTCCTACAAATGCAATTTTCTCGTGCAATAGCTGGATCAATTGTTCGTTATCAACTATTATTATATTCTTATCTTCCAGCATTGGAGCGGAGCAGCTTGTTTTCATGAGGTCGGAGTTGTTGCTTGTGTTATTTCATGTCGATACTCGGCTCGTTCTTTTGCTCCCTTGATTGCTTGAAGCATGCAGGATGAAAAACGTCTCAAAATGTTGTCAACACTTTTTTTGGACATGTTCACATGAATAGACTTACTTTTATTTGGGAGCAAGTGACATAGAACCTGTGCCGCCCGCAATCTTTGTATGAAAATAATTGATGTCATGAGAATCAGAACCAAATTGTAGAAAAATAAATGAAAATGATGGTGGTATATATACAGCTTGCTTAGATGAATCGGTGAACAGCTTCAGCTTTATAATCGCTACATAGGTTGAGATTAAGTGTCCGATGTATCGAGATTTAATAAGTGTGATGAAAATCCGGAGAAGATAGATATATAAAGGGCTTGTACACTCAAGCTGTTTTATACCGATTTTAAGTTGAGTTGGAGCGAGCTAGATTCATTGTGTTGCTTCACAGGATACTAAGTACATCAATACCAACTATTTAGAAGGTCACCTGTAAGTGCGATGCCCTTAATTCTCTTGCATAAGGTAAGGCAGAATGAATTGTCTATTATAAATGTTAAGTCATTTCATAGTATAATGAGATATACATCTAAATCAAGTCGGTATGTTTTCGGCATAAATGTTGAATTAAGACAGTTGTTAAAACGTTTGTGAGAAATGTTAGTGTGTTTGTTAATATGGAGCAATGGTTAAATATACAACGCTATATTGCGGCTGCATGGACGCTTTAAGTCCATCCTATCCTCATCTTTGTCCAATCTTTTACGCACTTGTTAAATCTCAAATCTGTATATAATAAAAGTAATATTGATAATAATAGTATAGTTCACCAGTAAGTTGTAAAGTGAACTACAATATTCCAATATAAATAAAACGATACAGAATACCTAAATAATAATACAAAGTTATGAAAATCAAATATTTAAATTTAAGAAAGACCCTTAAATATTTTAATGTCCTTCTGGTTTTTTATTTTACTCACCTTATTTTGAGGTATATTACATTTGAGGTATTACCCTAGGGGCTTAAACGATTTACAATGCTTTACAAAGCAACAAATTCGCACTATTATTCATATCATCCTCATGCTATCGATGAACTCTTCCAGCCTCCTAGTCCCATCAAAATTTCTGAATCCCTCACAAAGGCCTGTATTGTATATGCATTAGCATCATAGCATCATGTTAACCTAAATATCATGTTAACCACATCTTCACACGCTCGTCTACATGTTCCGAATACGCCGATGAGTAACGCAACCTCAACCAACAAATATTTTTCAGTGGGTGCTCCTTTCAGAAATATTCGAGCTTCTTCGCGGTCCAGAAACTTTTTCGCGGTCCAGAAACTTTTTCGGTTGATGGTTTTTTCCAATTTGCTCCATATATTGGTGTAATGAACAAATTTTTCGGTACTTTTAATCTTTTTCTTGACTATCAGTTCTTCCCGCGATACGGAAAACTCTGCACAAAGTTAATTAAGCGTGTAACACTGAGCCAATATAATGATTTATTCATTGATGATACTTGTTCCCCAGTTTTCTCTCAGCCATTATTCAAAGCGGCGATATTCTTTCTCATATATCTTTTTGCTTCTACGAATCACAAGTGCTTCGGCCGCTCTGGCAGAACACTTCTTCAGGGAAATTGTCGTCTTCCAATAGATTAACTACAACTTATGAACACAAAACAGATAAATGGTGCACCGTTATTTACAATGAACACAAATTTATATTTTTCTTATATCCAATAACCATCTGTACTTTTATAGGATTCTTAGTTAACATAAATGTCGAAATTATGTTTTTACTTGAAAATCCTTCATTTTTCGAATTAAATAAAAGACTAGTAGAACAATAAACGTTGAAGGCACAACGGTTATAAGGAATATGCCCTTGGTCGACGTACACTACGCTCCACATTATTTTCCTTATAATACACTTTATACCTGAATTACTTTTAATATGCTCAATAATTCCATGAAATAAATCCCTGTCTCAACTTGAAATTAATTATTTGACTGGAACAATTACATTAGATTTGAAGTATCCATTTGAAACTTTTATAAATTTAATAGGTGTCAAATTGCGATTCCAAATTTTGAAATATTTGAAATATCTGTCTGTAAGTTACCGACCCCGTACTTCTATTAATTTACATAAGATCATCATGATACTAATGACTGTTTGCCAATACAGACTTCTGAAAACTAAAATGTAGTACAATCCGCGTATCGTTATGGCGCCAACTCGATCAGCATTTGGGTATCGTTATGGAAGTCATAAGCGTCGCGGAATAGCAATGTAATCAAAACAACGCTTTCGGCTTGCGCAGCAAACTTTCACACTCCAGCAAACTAGCCATTTACCTTTTCTATGACAAGTTACTTATTACCTTTAATATTCTAATGAATTGTAGACATGTTGAAAGAAAAACTGATGACATTAATTCCAATATTCCGCCGCTAGTGACACATTGTCAAAACGGTCGCCCTCTAGCCAGAGACCTGCCCCTAACACATAATGGTTCATAATGCATCGGTTGCTAGGCAACAAATGCATTATGAATCATATCGTGTCAGGTCCGCTATACAATATGAAGTTCTGTGCTAAATGTAGCTGGTCATGATTCAATTCACTATCGATTAATAGACTTATTTCGATAGAGTCATAGAAAAATATATTTACAATCAGAAAAACACTGTTATCATGATGGTTCAATAAAATACTATCGTTTAATTTGAACAACTGAAGATGGATGTCAAAAGTACCACTTGTAAGGGGACTACCGCACTCAAAACAGTTTCTATTTTCACCACTTGAAAGCGAATTGCAACATTTCAGATCCGTAAGACCAATAGCAACGGCACAATCGTATCCACAGAGAGTTACGCACATACATACATAATCTCAAAACTAGTCCAGATGGATCCACGAAAGTTCAAAGCGGAGATTCTTGCGAAAATCCGAAAAAATCTCTTTTCTGCCGACTACAAAAATCATGATGATTTATATAAGTTGTTGACGCACGAACAGATGAAAACAATCGAGATATTGTTTTGAAATCATTACAATCGCTTGTGTTTAGGTGAATTGGTTCACTTAAACTGGCAAATCAAGATATTTCACTGAATTTTGATTATCCATGGATTTATCATCGAAAACGATTTAAGGGACTGATAGTTTTCTAACCTACATTCAACGTAGAATTTTCCTTGATATTTTCTGATTCATTGGTTCGCATTCATTTGAGGTGGTATTAATGAAACCGGAAACAGTACGGAATAATATAGATAGATTGATCAGCGAGTTTTATTTACAAGTTAATTATCGGTTCAGCTCATAATAATATCGTTCTAAACATAACAACCAAAATAAACTCATTCAATGAAAACTATTACGTTTCAAAGTTCACAGCGTGTTTATTTGGTTTTGAACATACGTTTATTTAACGAATCTACATTTTCAATATTTTTTTGTACTCGTGTTTACATACGCTAATTTGATTTTTGTGCGGTGCCTGTTAAAAATGTATAAAACCTACTACGAGCGTGGAGAATGAATTTGCTAAGCATTGTAAGCTCTGGCTTTTTATACAAGACGTTTACTTGTGTTGTATTGTTTTATGAATCAGGAGCGTTTTTTATTTTCATGCGAAGTGGATTTTTAATTTACTTGGAGGGGGTTAATATTACCTATCCGCACCATCACGAATCCGTTAGTACGAAACTTCTATTCAGAATGTTCGAATTGTCAAGTAACCGCCACTTTGTTTTAAAGGGCAGATACAGTTTTGTCCAAGCCGCATTACTAGATGGAGAAATCCCAAAAAAATTTCACAACAAGTTTGGAATGGCTCATATTCCGCGCGAGCCAAAAGTTTGCTGGCGAGCGTGAAATATGCCATTCCAAACGTGTTAGTTCACTATACCTTGTCTAACAAGCGTGTTTGAATTGATAATAATAGTTTTGTTAAACTAAAAGTTCCGCAAAAATTGCAAAATATCTGAAAAATTCAGAAAATATGAATATCAATCATTGTCTATGGAAACCACTTCAAACGGATGAACTAACCGCGAAAATCAATATATAACCATAGCACATAGAACAACGGTCGCTGTTATCGAACAAGGCGTGGATCAAGATAATTAATTATTTCAAAACAGCAGCTAAACCGTTTACAATTATTGGAAGCAGAGATCGAATATACATTCAGACACAGTCTGTTAGAATGATATATATCATAATGAGTATGAATTATATATAAATTCTCGGAAAATAGGTCACACTAGTACATATGTCTATTGTTTCCGTCCTTACGCACGTTTCAGTCTCACCACCATCATCAGAAGACTTATTATGTTTAAAACAGGATTTCTTAAAACTAATTGTATTAGCACAAAGCGTTTTTATTGCACCAATTTCAAATAAAAATGCCAAGTCGCCGAAACGAACAGAAACACCAATAATCGAAATTGTAACATATCAATGATATAAGTATGATATACACTGTTTAGTAGTGTTCTTGTAACATACGAACAGATGTCAACGAATCTATGAACGACTAAAAACAAGAACATTACGTTCAAGTATCTACTTTCTAACCAGATGTTAAGATTCATGAGGTAATAGAAAAAGGTTGTCAGACCTTATTGGAAATATGCTTTCGACATTCTCCCTAAAATATACTTTGAACATTTTGAAGACGCATGTAGGAATTTGCAACTTTCAATTAATTAGATTAGTATAAATCTGACTTAATGTCCGAATATCTCTCCTATGACTTACAGATTTGGAGTCACGTTCTTCAGAATAGATCTTCTGTAATAATTAGTTTCTTTAGTTAAAATATTAACATTTTCGTAATCGAATTGATGGTTCTAATCAAAGCAGTGTTTAACAATGGCGGTGGAATGTTTTGGTTTCTTGTGCTATACTTATGGCAATCCATTCTTTTTTGTAAATATTGCTTAGAGATTTCATCGCAATCTGAACAATTTCATTAGCAGACTGTGTGGGTTTGTTTATCTTTAGGTATTAAAAGTTTTGATTTTGAGAAATATTTCCCAGCAAAGTAAGTGGGCTTATGCGCAAAATTTAAATCATAATTTTTCAAACATTTCTTAATTTTATCTGAGGTCTTCGGAATGTATGGTAATGTTATAAAATTGTATGTATTATCTTTTATGTTATTTATAAATGACTATTCATTATAGATTTTGTTTATTCTTTTTTTTATGATGGGGTTGAAAAATGTTTTTGAGTAGTCATTCAATTTCAGTGTATTACGAACAATTCTTGAATTTTTGGGACGGTTTTCTGGGTGGGACAATTTAACCGCGCCATCTGTAAGGCTGCTCATAACTTTTTTTTTATTTTTGTTGGTGCAACGGAATTCAAGTGAAGATAGCGTTGAGACCAAACTTCTTTAGTAAACCACGAAGTTTTTATTTCTCCATCTGCATCATGCCTAGTGAAATTTATGGTTTTGTTCACTTCTATTTCACAAGTAAATTAAAGTTCACAGTGAAGCAATATTTTGTACAAATATTTGGCCCAGCAATGGAATCTATTTCAGCTACTATTGCTAACCTGGTCGTGGAATGCCTAGAAGAATCTGTAATAAATCCATTAGATTCTCGACCCGTATTCTTCAGACGGTATGTAGATGATTGCCTTATGTGTGTTCTCAATAATAAAATTCAGTCCGTAATCGATAAATTTATCAATTTTCACTGTAAACTTCAATTTACTTGTGAAATAGATGTGAACAGAAACATAAATTCCCTGGATATGAACATTAGGCATGATGCAGATGGAAAAATAAAAACTTCGTGGTTCACTAAAGAAGTTTGGTCTCAACATGACCTTCTCTTCAATTCCGATGCACCATCATATTATAAAAGTGTTATAAACCGCCTTACAAATCGCACGGTTAGATTGTCCCACCCAGACGACCGTCCCTGAAATTTAAAAATTGTTCGTAATACAATGACTGGCTATCCAAAAGAATTTTTCACTCCCATCATTAAAGAAAGAATAAACAAAATCTATAAAGGATCGTCATATATAAATAACATAAAAGGTGAAACGGACAATTTTATAACATTACCATACATTCCGGAGACCTCAGAGAAAATTAAGAAATGTTTGAAAAAGTATGATATAAATGTTGCGTATAAACCTAACTAACTACTAACTGTGATGTGAAATATTTCTCAAATCTAAAACCTTTAATACCTAAAGATAAATAAAGCCACACAGTATGCAAATTGAATTGTTTGGATTGCGATGAGACTTATACTGGAAGCTCTAAACAACATGTACAAGAAAATATATGTATGGCATGTATAGCACAAGAAACAGAAACTTGGAACATTTCATCGCTCTTGCTAAACACTGCTTTGATTATAACCACCATTTCGATTACAAAAATGCTAATATTTTAACTAAGGAAACCAATTATTATGAAAGACCTATCCTGGAGGTGATTCACAGAAGACATGAGTCCAAATCTGTAAGTCATAGGACAGATATTCAGACATTAAGTCAGGTTTATTCTAACTTAATTAATTAAAACTCTCGCAACTTCCTACAGGCGTCTTTATAATAATAGAAATATATTTTGGGTAGAATATCAAAAGTATATTTCCAATAAGGTCTGACAACCTTTTTCTATTACCTCATAAATCTTAACATCTGGTTCGGAAGTAGATACTTGAACGTAACGTTCTTGTTTTTAATCGTTCATAGACTCCGTTGACATGAGTTCGTATGTTATAAGAAAACTACTAAACAATGGATGCTTGATATATTATACTTATAACATTAATATGTCATAATTTCGATTACTCGTCTTCCTGTTCATTTCGGTGACGTGGGCATTTTTAATTGGAATTCGTTCTATAAGGAGTCTTTGTGCTGATACAATTAGTCTTAAGAAATCCCGTTTTAAACATAATAAGTCTTTTGATGATGGTCGTGAGACCGAAATGTGCTCAAAGACGGAAATAATAAACATATATATTAGTGTGACCTATTTCACGAGAATTTATATATAATATATCACAATCTGATTTTTAATCATACAATAGATAGTTTCAAAAAGCGTGTTAGTGTAACTCTTCACCTGAATATATTATACAGTTTCGCTCATTCCTGATCCCTCTCCGAAATCACATAATTCGTCTTATTATTATGAGGTTATATTATTGCATACTACAATAAAGTTACAAATAACCTAGCAACCTAGAATTTCTACCCTGATGCAATATATGTTGTCTATGCGTTCAGTTGATGCTATTGGATCCGAAAAATAACTTACAAACGACTTACTAACCTAAACTTTACGCTTGATTATGATATGAAAATATACCCTCTCATGTGATCAGATAATATTATGCAATTTAACAATAACCTTCTAGCGTAGTTAGTACCTATAACCATTGACTGAAATTCTTCACATACTTACATGAACCATTCATATCGATTGAGAAATACCGTTAATATCTAGAGTGAACTTCATGCGACCATGATCAGCAGCATAGTTAAGATAAACTGACTGTTCAATATTAAACAGAATATTGGTTAGTTTATCTTCCCTCACAATACACCCGCGATTGATTGGATTGGTAATACCTAATCAACCATCAAAAATTATTTGGAATTATCAGACCAAAAATTCAGCCATCCGAAAAATACCTTATCAAAATTACCCCCGTCATAAGAACGCTCAGCAAGATGAGTGAGAAAGAAGAACTATAGGAGGATTTCGATTCGAACCTACAAGTCGCTAATTTTAGACCACCGACATATATCATGTTCTGTGCCAACACCTTATGCGATCAGTTAAACATATTCGCTTCTTGAATGGTATTTATATCTGTTCTTCTCTCGCATTGTATTATGTCCATCATGTTTTATTCAATCAATACTAATATCCTAAATTATAAATTTCCATCCTTTGACAATAATGAAATATATTTTCTGGGTTTGTAACGATCAAGATCACTTTTGTAAAACTATTAGAGGAAGACTAACATGTACCAGCTTTGTTCGATTATACCTTTCCAAAAGGGAAGAGATGATAATAATTGTTCCTCATCGTTTCAATATGTCCTTCTCCGCAACACTCCGAATCATTTTAATTTTCCAATGATATCCGAGCAAAAAGTTATATTGTATTGTATTATGTATAATGTTGACGGTATCTGTACCCTGCGACCTTGAGGGATCAATAATTGTGTATCGTTCTGGTACTGAGCCGTTCAGTGTCTGATCGACTTAAACAGTTCCTCCAATCATATAGCTTTGAGGAATTTCAGGATGTCGGATAGCTTCAGAAAGTAAGTCTGCTTCTTCTATTTGATGTGGTCCCAGGTGTAGGACCATCGGACTTTGCAGCGTAATGCATTCTGAAAAAATGGGTTTCGTGCTATTCCTCGCAGAATCCCATAACGTATATTTTCGCTTGGAAGATACTTGGGGATTTCTGATAACATAATCTGTATCAGTGAACAAATCAATGTTCATTGTATGGAATCGCGTCTTTACTAAATCTTGAAGTAGGAGGTATTGTTCATTATTTGAATTAATGATTGTACACCTTGAGTAAAGCGTTAACTAAAGTGGTTTAAATGAAATAAAGAAGATTAAATTGAATTTACATATAAATGCGAAAAGTGAGCGGTTATTATTCTGTATTTATACGAAATTAGAATATTTAATTTTTCGACTTGGCAATGTGTACATTCTACAGATAAATCCTTCCAGAATGATAATTGACTTTTTGAAAAGATAAGTGAATCAAGTTTTGCCTGACGTTGAATACAAAAACTCCCCTTGTATTGAAATTGATTAAGTTTCTGGACTAAAGACTTAATTAGACAATTGCTTGATCCTAATCTGATTAACTCCAATTCCAATTTCTCTTCCGTTCGTTCTTTTGTTTCTTTAAAATGCAAATCTGGCTATATCTTTAGCATTTCAAGTGATATTTAATACTAATTGACTTTTATTGAAGGGAAATCGGAAAATTCTCCACCACGTTGTATATCTTCAAATCCGAAAAAGAAATAATAAGAACCGTGTACCTACTAATGGATGTTATTTCTATTTTGTTTCAATATAACCATTTTTGTATATTCTCGAGAAACAGGCTTTGTGCACGATCTAGTAAGGTGATATCTTCATCATTAAAAACAACCGAATCAAGACAGTTTTCCAATATTTAATACTGATTATAGACAAAAAACAGAATAAGAATAAGAATAAGAAATTTATTTATCCGTCAAAATATACATTTTGTGGACAGGTCAAGATAAATGCATATACATTAAAAGATTAAGCTAATAAATTACTAAATAAGTACTATCACATGTTAAAACACTTAACATTAAAAAAATCTTCAACAGAGTACAAGCAATTTTCCAAAAGGAATTTTTTAATTTTTGTTTTGAATACTGAAATTTTATTAATTGATCGAATATCACTAGGCAATTCATTGAAGAGGGCAAGACCAAGTTTATTGCTTACTTTTAATTTAGTTTTCGGGTGTACGAGTTTGTCACAACCTCTCATTGAGTAAGAGTGATAATCTGAATGAGTGGTGTATTCATTTAAGTGGAGTTTTACATCCATAAGATGTTCATAAACAATTAGTGAAAATAATGACATTATTTTTAATTCTTTAAAAACAGACTCGCAATGAGTTTCTTGTTTTAATTCTTTAATAGCTCTTACGGCCGCTTTTTGTAATATGAAAATTTTTTCTAAATGAGTATGAGCAGCGTTGCTCCATGTTATGAGACCATACGACATTATGGAGTGAAACAGACTATAGTAAGTTACAAGGGCCACCTCCTCGCCAGCAATTCTGTACATTCTTTTAGTTGCGTAAACCGCCCGAGCTAATTTCTTACTAAGATAGGTAATGTGGTGTGACCAGTTTGAAGAACTATCTATCACAACACCAAGAAACTTAACAGAACCAAAAGAGTTAGGCCGACACTGAAAATTAAGTATTTGAGATTTTGCTTAATTAAAAAAAAATTCGTTTGAAGTAAACCAGTTGGATGCCGAAGTGACAACACTGTTATGATCAATGTCATTAAATGATTCACCCTTAATTAAAAAGTTTGAGTCATCTGCAATAAGCAAAGAAAGACATTTATTTGAAGAAATGATATTTGGTAAGTCGTTAATATATACAAAAAAAACAATTGGCATCAAAATATAACCTTGGGGCACACCTCGTAGTATCGGCATTTCAGTTCCCAGTTTACCTAAGTGATATACCGTTTGTGTTCGGTCTCTTAGGTAAGATGATAAAAGTTGAGAAACAACGCGTATTCCAAAATAATCAAACTTGTTTATCAAAATGGCGTGTGAAACACAATCGAATGCTTTAGTCAGGTCCGCAAAAACACCAACGCAACACTCCCCCTCTTCAAAGGCCTCAGCAACAAAGGCGCAGTATTGCATCGGTGGTTCTGCATCCCTTCCTGAAGCCATATTGATTGTTTGATAATAATTGATGCTTAATCAAGAAAAGTTGTAAATTATCAAAAATGTATTTTTCCAATATTTTTGAGAATATAGGCAGAATGGATATCGGTCGGTAATTATCTGGGTCATTTCCATCACCCTTTTTAAAAATTGCAACAACTTTGGCTTTTTTTAAGGCGTTTGGAAATTCACCCTGTAAAATACAAGTATTGAAGTATTAAGTATCGGCTAGGGGTTCCGCAATGTGCTCACAACAATCTTCAATAAGTTTAATATTCAAATCATAAATATCGCAGGATTTTTTATTTTTAAATGATTTAATTATTTTTATGACATCAAAACTAGTTATTGGGTTCAAGAAAAAAGTTGAATTACAGTTGTTAATAAGAAAAGTTTGAGAAACTTGTTTATTTGAAGAGCTTACAATTTTATTAGCATTACCAGTGAAAGCCAGATTAAATTGATCAGCTGTTATTTTTTCACCATAAGTGTTAGACTTAGACGTTCGGCCGGTTTCAAAATTTATTGTTTGCCAAATACTTTTGTTTTTGTTGTCGGAAGATAAAATTATTTGTGAATGGAAATTTACCTCAGTGTTATGAAGTAAACAATTATATTTTTGTTGATATTCTTTTATTTCATTTTTTTATCCACAGTTGGATTTTGTCGATAACATTCTTTTAGCAATAAAATAGTGTTTTTTAATTTAACTAACTCAGGTGTATTTTTAAACTTACTAATTTTTTTATTAGGGTATTTTTTTTCGACGAACGGAAAACAATATTCATAGTGATGATTAAATATATTTAGTAGATTATTCATCTTGTCATTTGACGATAACGCTGAGTCAACGGATTCCCATTGCTCATTTTTTAAAAAGTTTGAGAACATAATCATATTTTGAGCATTAAAATCCTAACTCTTTTGGTTTTAGTTTTGTTGGAAGTTATATTTTTTATACTTAAAATTTGAGGGCTATGATCTGGTACAGGTGCATTTAAAACTCCGGCATTCATGCTTTTAAAATTTACAAAAATATTATCCGGACAAGTACGGGTATTGGAAGTCACCCTGGTTGGTTGGAATACAGTCTGTTTAAATCCATATTTGTCTAAAAGTCTTTTTAATTTAAAAGTGTTATTATCGTTGGGGTCTAAAAATTTAAAATTGTTGCACCCCCCAATAGAAGATTACAATTTTCAAAATCTTCTAATTATTTTAAAGAATTTTCAAATATTTCAAAGAATTCCTTTAAAAATTTTTCTTGTGGAGATTGATACAGACACATTACAATTAAGTTTTGAGAAGGAATGTGAACTGCACATATTTCGCATATCCGTTCCTTTGAAAGATTTTTAATATTTAGCAGCGGTACTGCTTTAATGCTTTTATGAGTATAAATGCACACACCACCATGCGTGTGTTCAGTTCTACAAAATATTTCACTCTCTACGAAATTACTCAAATTAAAAGTATGAAAATCGTTTTCTTTGAGTAAATGTTCACTAAAAAGTTAAACTTTAATATTTAAATCTTTAATAAAGTGTTCAACCTCTAAAGATTTGTTACGAAGTGATTGCAAATTCCAATGTAAAACACGAAACATTGAATTACAAACAGTAATATTGACACGGGAGTCTAATCTAAAAGAGTCAAAATGCGTTTCAGCTACTTCACTATTACATTCGGGCTTCTGCGGTGGAAAAAACGGGATACATATGCACCCTCAAGCCAAATTTTTGCATCCATGGCTCTCTCAACATTATGCAGGTCAATAGTTACTTTAAATGCCTTATAATACTCAGGATATTTTGTGTCAACAATGAAGGATGGAATTCATATTTTTTTCCAGAACCGGAAAAATTGCTCTATTTAATATATATGAATTTTCGGTTTTTGAGTCACGTTTGAGGATGCAACAACGTTATAGACTTTTCTTAAAGGAACCTCTATACGAGTATTTGCAGGAATAACGATTGTAAATACGAACTAAGTTACAGATTCATCTGCAATAGTCTTGAGGAAAACTTTGAACATTGTCGAGGCAATAACAATTGCCAAATCACTCAAAAAGAGAGAGTATTTTATGTAAGGCATTATTTCAATTCGAAGATATTTAGAAAATTTTAATTTTCTTTAATGTTTCAATAATTACAATTTCGGGTATATTAATTGAATTCTCTTGGAAATCATCATCTTCATGAAAAGGTTAATTTGCAGAGTGCTCAACATCAATTATAGTTAATTCGAATCCTAAAGGAAGGATCGTAGCGGGCATGACTTCATTCCCATGGGGCCCTTGGAAATCGTTGAGACTTACAGCGCGCTGTTTGATTAATTAATTGTGGAATAATGGCCAAGTGGATTTTGTTCAAATTTACAGAAGAGCTAAAGACACTCATCACCATAATATGTCCTTGTAACATCCCACGAACCAGACCAACATACATACAGTTTGGCTCTACAACTCGACTGGACTGGTCTTCGCATGTTTTTCACCAAAATTTCTGGGAGACCATTATGTTTTGAATCTGAGACCCTTCGGAATGTTTCGAACAATGTCGGTAATCTTCATACTGAGAGGGAAAATTCACATACCCCAAAACCTACAAACTACAAGCCAAGGTTCAGTAATATCTGTTCTACATCCATCGCCGTCGCTTCAACACAAACGGCATACCGCCGTTAGCGCGAGAACCTATGTGTGGAGACTAGAACAGAATATATTGAAGCCAGGGATATCTGCCATTGAATAATAGACGCATCGAAGGAGGCCTCTAGGGTCAGAATCTGTCGAATGTCCAAGCGGTTCCAACTCGTTTTGGACCTTCGCCAACGCAAATGAGACATTTCTCTTCTTTAACCAGAGATGCACACTGGCTGTAACATCGCAAGAACAACATTTTTGTTCGAAGTTTACGACATGTTTTGGGTCTAACTTGCCTGGACCAACTGTACTGTCAGAGGAAAGTGCAGTATGAATGATCCGGATATCAGGTTATTAGTGTAAATATTAATGAATTTTTTGGACATTTATGGTATATAGATCATAGACCATTTATGTGATCTACATCAATGTTACATTTTTTGTAGGAACTATGAAATTGTTTATTATTCCAATGTTACTATATATATATATATATATATATATATATATATATATATATATATATATATATATATATATATATATATATATATATATATATATATATATATATATGTATATATATATAATAGTAAATGTACAAACATCAAATACAAAATTTTATTTTTGAAAAATATTTAAAAAAGTGTTCTATATTATACTGGTATATGCTTCCCCTTATTAATAATTCGATAAAAACGATCATCCAATGTTTAGGACCGCGCTTCTTCTTAATATAACAATGTCAATTAAGAAAAAAATTAAAGCATATTATAATATGTAATTTTTTTTTGGTAAGTTTAATGTTTAATTCCTTGTATAGTATGAATTTATTAAAGTTTTATAAAACCACCATAATAAATTTATCAATAACCTACTAGCAGAGCTAGTACCTATAATCATTGACTGAAATTCTTTGCATACTTGAATGAACCGTCTTTATCGATTGAGAGATACCGTTAATGTCTGGAGTGAACTTGATGCGACCATGATCAGCAGCATAGTTAAGATGAAATGACTGTTCAATATTAAACAGAATATTAGTTAGTTTATCTTCTCTGACAATACGTCCGTGATTGATTGGATTGGTAATACCTAGTCAACCATTGAGAATCATCTGGGATTGTCAAACCAAAAATTCAGCCTTCTGAAAAGTACCATATCAAAATTACCCCCGTCATAAGAACGCTCAGCAGAATGAGTGGGAAAGAAAAACTGTTGGAGAATTTCGGTTCGAACCTACAAGTCACGAATTTTTAGACCACCGACCTATACTATGTTCTGTGCCAATACCTTATGCTGATTAATATGCTGTTAGTTGAACATTTTCGCTTCTTGAATGGTATCTATCTATATCTGTTCTCTCGCATTGTATTATGTTCATCACGTTTTATTGAATCAATATTGATATCGTAGACAATTATGTTTTATGTACCTAATCTTCATGTTGAGGAGGAAATTTCCGATACCCCAAAACTAACAAACCACCATCATCTACTGAACCAGAGTTCAATAAAATCTATTCTAGATCCATCGCCGTCGCTCCAACACAAACAGCATACCGTCGTCGGCCCGAGAACCTATGTGTGGAGACTCTAGTCTACCAGCCAGGAATATCTGCCACCAAATAATAGACGCATCAAAGGAGTCTTCTAGGGTCAGAACCTATCGAATGTCCAAGCGATTCCAGTTAGTCTTGGACCTTCGCCAACGCAAATGAAAGAAATTTCACTTCTTGAACCAGAGATGATGGCACACTGACGTAGCATCTCCAGAAAAATATTTTTGTTTTGAAGTTTTTGACCTGTTCAGGGTCTAACTTGCCTGGACCAACTGTACTGTCAAAGGAAACCACAGTATAAATGATCCGGATATCATGTTATTAGAATAAATATTTACAATTGAACTTGTTGATAATTCCATATTGCCCAATTCGGCTTGCAAATCTATTAAACGTTTTGATTCATGTTTAGTGTTATTTTCCAAAATTCTTTGTCAATATGATTAATTGCATCTGACATCGATTCATCTCAAGCTTTTCTGGCGTTATTGTGATTTTGAGAAAGTGTTATTAGGGAGAGAATGAGTAAAAATTTGAAAAAAGTTAAGTGAATATCGGCTCTCAAACTAACGAGAGTAATTCATGACCGAGAAGAGGTTTTAAATTTATCTCATCAAATAACCGACGACTACAATTACCCACAATTTGTGAAAGGAATCACAACGAAACGGATATATCAAAAGTTGCTATTCATCAACATCGTTGATAAATTATTTTATTTACATTGTTATACACATATTCATTTAGCATAAAATAATGCAAATACGGAATAATACATTTAACAGGGTGTTTGTAAAAGGTATTTCCAACAACCTACCGCATATTCTTCAAATATCGCTGTAGAAATAATATCTTTTAAATGAAAATATCTTCAAAATGGTGATATTCACGGTTGTACCGGAAGTTGACCCTAACTTTGTTATTTCAAATAGATCACTCCAATTCTTTTCGGATTCTTATTTTGAGAAGATTTTGCTGAAGATTCTTCAGAATTTAATATATTCTGTGAAATACATTTATCCAAATGTTTTAACAAAACAGATATAGATAATCTTGAAAGATAATATCTCAATAACAATAACTGATAAACGATTGAAATTTTCATGCTGATAAAACAAATATTGGAAAAAATATCAAACCCTCAAGTTTCGAATCAACATACTAATCGAAAATAGCAAAAAGAGCTCCTAATTGAAACTTTTGTCACAATTTATTATACAGATCAACCATTTTCACGTTTCCACTTGTATAGCTCTAACTATTTAACAATTACGAACGACGAAAGCACTCGGCAAATACCTTAATAGCTATAATATCGTACTAATCTGTTATTCGTTAATAGTCACCCTATTTTGAAATTTTGAATAATGCCCTAGGGCGTTATCAACATTCATACTGCCTCAGAATGAATGAATTTATAACGCATTACTATGACAGTGAACGAATTTTAACAGTAACATTCATTAAAAACTAAATACAAATTGACTGTCAAACAAATACCGTACCAGCTATTTTGTGATATTAGAGGTTCAATTTTCCAAATGCCTTTCTGGTTTTATGTGGCATAAGTGTTGCGGCGGCTTTGCCAGTCTTTAACATCACTTTTCAGAAAGATTCTTTTCTGCTAACAATTTCACTATAACTCAACTCAAAACAGCTAAGTGGTCTAGGATTATTGACAGCAAAACATTATGTTGCATGGTTGATGACGTCATTGTCATAGACAATCTTCTCCCATTACTTCTGTAATGTTATAGAATCCATAGATGTTAAATAATTAATAATATATCCCAAAATTTAGTTTTCACTCGAAAATCCTAAATTCTTCGAACTAGTAGCACATTAAACGGATATTATAAGGAAAAAAGACCTTCGGCCAACGTACATTTTCTCAAGACAGAGGCCCTCGGTACACTGCCTACCTCAGGATGTTATTATCCTAATCACACACGTGATACTTCAATGAATATTATTTGTTACTCATTTGTACACATCAATTCATTGAACAGTTTAATATTGTGAAAATCTATCTTTTCAAACTAATTTGACTGCTGAATTGTAACATTTTCACAACTGAGTAGCATTGTTGAACTTCAAATCATGGTACACTTGTGATTCCCGGTGATTTTCCGACCAAATGTTTCAATTTGGTTATCACTTTTCATTTATTTACAAATGAGTACAACTAAAATTCTAACCCAGACAAGTATTACAGGAATCTGAGAGTCATCAACTGGAACCTCTTCAGAGAGGAACTAAGCGGTATGCTCTCCTATCTTCCTGCATTTCAAGGGGGTCAGGAAGAGACTGATGCCGCTGTGTGTGGAATCAGCACGGCCCTGACCGTCGCTTTTGAAGCATGCTGACTAGTGGCCTAGTGACTGCTTTTAGTATGCACACACTTGCACAAAACTGTAAGTTTGTTTCCTCATCGCCGAACGGCGAGGTGAAAGGCGAGCATCGAGGCGGTGTGCGCTGCTTCACTATGTTTTTACCCTAAGAGTGGCGAGTCTAGTGGAGCCGAAATCTACTCGTGTATACCCAGAAGGGATATTCCAGATCCCCTAGGTGCCCACACAACCGTTTTCCAGGCTGAGGTCTCGGCAATACAGACATGTGCCCTGGAAAACCTTGAACTACCGAGATAAGCGGACTTACATTTGCACTTACAGTTGAGCGGCCCTGAGCAGACTTCGCTTCCACAAAGTGACTCCTAGGCTTGTCTTGGGGTGCAGAGAAACTGGCTAAATCAACCAGAAGGAACAAACTCCAGCTAGGTGGGTACCTGCCCACTCTGAGGTGAAGGTGAACGAAGTGGCCGATGAATTGGCCAAACGGGGTGCCTTCAGCGCCCCTGGCCGCAACTCAACGATCGGAATTTTATCGACCTCTGGACTTTACGCCCTCAAGGATCTACTGGATAAACAGTTGCTCTGGGTCTGGCGTGGCGCCCTCGACATGAGACAGCCGAAGCTCCACATTAGAGAGTTCTCGCCCAAACTCTCCAAAATCCTACTCTCTATGAGCAGGAGAAGCTTAAAACTGGTGACAGGACTCCTCACAGGACACTGTTATCTGAGTAAATATCTACACACAATGAGTATTGTTGAAAATTCAGCTTGTAGTATATGTGGAGAGACGGACGAAACTGCCTCTCACATTCTAGTAGATTCTTCAGCACTGGCTTCTCTTAAGTTACAATACCTCAGCAGCACACATATGCCGCTTGAAGCCATGAGATATCCGTACTGCCTCAGGCCTACTGGACTGATTACTATATCAAGGGGAGCACAATGGACCCAATCAAGCGGTCTGAGTGCTCCAGACTGATCCGTCTCCGTTTTGAATGATTGATTGCTTGAACAAATAAAATATCATACGGTACACTCAAGGTACTGGTTTTGTATTCAAGAACTCGTCTGTTATATCCTCCTTTAGCAAGTGAATCAGGTATTATGAACTGACTATTTTCTAACGGAAGATTTCTTCTCATATGTGTGTCTGGAATTATTTTATGACAATACCTTCATTCTGAAATGAGCTTCCGAATGACACAGTTTATCTGCTTGACTAATTTGCTCTGATTACAATAAATAATGAACCACAACGAAACACATTTCAGAAATAAATGAATGTATTTTGGCACTGCTCCAATCACTGATTTTCTTTCTGAATCGTTTCCTCATTTTTTCAGTACACTGCAACATTTCACATTAGTTTGCTAGTATCGTATTTTGCAATAAAAATCGGTCTAACCTTTTAGTAAGTAGCAGGCGGAAAACTAATTTCACGTTAGTTCATGAGAGATTAATTAGAATAATTTTCTGTTACAAAATCATTCCAAGATACAAGCCCTCCACTATTATTTTCAGTGATACAATGATACAAAGCTGTATCAAATGATCGCGTGACTTCCTTCACTCGTTAATGTTGGTTGGTTGAGTTGGATATGGTTAAATACTGTTACTTACTCATAATGAAATTAACCATCTCACTCCGCTTTTCTCATAAAAATTATGGGCTTTTCATGAAATTATGTGAAAGAAGACGCTCATTAGGGTATAAAGGCAAGAAAAAAGTATGAAATGGGATGAAGCAATTCATGCACAAGGTCAAATTGCACATTTTACACATTACTTTGGTTCGTTTCTCCTTTTTTCGTTGCGCACACTTGTATCTTCATCTTCTCTTGTCAGTGTCTACGTGGAAATGGTCACCGACATTAGAAGTTTGCGTGGATGAACTTGAATGACGGTTCAACTTTACTTGCACTTTTTCCATGAAATCCTTTCTTGCCTTCGGCTATTAAACTTTCAGCTAGTGAAACTGAACACTGTATGAACGAAACTTTCTACTTACGAGTTAATTGTTTGAATAGAAGATATGAATTGTAGACTGCGAACATAAAAAATTTATAATATACCTTTCGCCACCACTTTTGTGACTCTCTGTTTAGTGTATATGTCGTACATTGATATCTTTTGGTCCGCCAAATATGCAGTACCGATTTTCTGGTTGTAAAATCTGATAGCTTGTGGACAGTCAATTTCTGCCATTGAACCATCTTTCATTTTTCTTTTTTCTCTTCTAGCCCCCATTCTATGGCAGGTTGATAAGCCTATGAAATTTGTTGTATCTTGCTACCTAATAGCAAGAATACCGTTTTGATTTATGAGTATTTGATATTCTCGTCTCTACCAGTTTTCTTCTAATTTTGATATATTTTTGCGATTTAACATACAAGTTCTTCTTGTCGGACAGTCAATATATTCTAAAAATTGGAGAGATATAAAAAAAATAATCAAGACAAAGTGTTACTTGAATTGAAGTAGAAGATAGTAGAAGCTAATTTTCACTTTCTTCACTATACGTCAAACACACCACTCGAAACGAGGCTATCATACCCAAAAACAGTACAATTCCTATTCTCAACACTTTGAAGTGATCTGCAGAATTTCAAATCTATACGATCTATAGGATGCGCCGGTCCTGTAGATCGTATAGATTAGAAATTTGAATTGTGTCCACAGTGAATTGCTCACATAAGCGCCGATACACACACACATACACACATACATACATCGTCTGCTTACTTGCAAAATCTTCAAAGTCTCTCTTTGGAAACTTCTCAGGAGGAAGGAAAAACTGTTTATTTTCACATTTTCATTGGGGAAAAAATGCTAGTAAGGTGAAGTTTAATTTCATTAACGGAACAAAGGAATGTATTATTTTCACATGAAAGTTTGTTTAACATATTTTTTTTATGAGACATAGGTTTTCACAGCAAAATTTTAACTTTGGCGTTTTAATTGTTCTTATTCATATGAAAATTAACATGATTTCTGATTAAAATAAACATTAATACTGAAAAAAAAGTAGGCAACGTATGGAAGCGTATCATAAAACAAATCGTGGTCAAAAGGAATAACATCTTCAAATTGCTCTAAGTGATCATACGTTGATTTTTTATCGGTATTTGATTTTTATACAAAGAATCAATCGGATTACTTGCATTCTGCCTCCTTGTACGTTTTCCGATAGCTTTCCATTTTCATGAAAATTCCAGCTTATACTTAATTTGTAACTCAGATGTATAGTGTAAAGCACATCTACAACCGTTGGATCGCCAGGCTTTGACCCCGGTCTTATTGAATTTTGATATTTTAGATCCGAAAAATTCTTTAAAAAAGTGTGGCGAAGATATTCCACTTCAAAGAGCTTCGGTTTCATTGGCGCTTTTGCGTCTGAGATTTAACAGGCTGGAGAATAAACTTCTCTATTACGAAGTCTTTGTTCCATGCAAGGGCATGCTATCGCACTTCATTTGAGTATGGCCAGGAACGAGGTACTTTCGAGCAATAGTAATATTTTTTGTATTTACTAAATGTAACAAGGCACTTGATAAGGTTGCCTTACGATTCAGATATGAACCTCCGTCATTGTAAAGAATTACTTCTTGACCAGGTGAAATTAGCGCTTTTGTATCTAGAAAGTGATATATTATCGAACTAAACTGATTTGTAGTCACACCTCATACCACTTCATTCCAAATGAAGCAAAACCCATCTTTATTCTTGAGGTTGTACACAGTAAAATTGTATATAACTAGTTTCTTCTTGTAATATATTGCTGACGCTTTCAACATGAAAGGAACAAACTTGATTTTAGATCCATTGTAAAAACAGGTTTGGCATTCTTCTTATCTTTATTTTTCTCTTCTTTAGCGGCACTTTTTGTTTGACTATGTTTCTAAAACTGCTTTTTCCAGTATTGAATCAGCTACTTTCTCTCCGCAGTATTTCTTATTCTGATTGTACAATGACGGGGATTATCAGTGTGCTGAGTGTCTAGTCTTCGACGACCCTCTCCATAGGGACTTAACCTGTCGCAATTTCCATGTTGTCAGAGCCGAACTTGTTGACGCACTTGGTTGGTTCCCCAATCGTGAGCAAGATCTACCTCGCCTAATAGAGCATCTCGAGAGATATCAGGAGCTCCTTGGTGCTTTTGCACCACCTTAAATCCAGCACTCTCTTGTCGATTGGAGTTTCTATGGTTGCCGCTTTCCTTATTCAGACGGTTTGACGCGGCGGCCACATGTATCACTAGTGTCATGTGATTTTAGATAGGTGTTTGTGACGTCTATGTACCTGTGCTAACAAAGTGATTGCGTCTTATCTTTGTTTTATATGTTATATGTTAATTTCTGACACGCTTTTTGCATTTTTCCGGATCGACAACAGATCGGCACGTAAGAGGGTTAAGTTTAAGGAACCTCTGACCTTAATCCATGTGGATGACTCCGCAGCCCCACTTTGAGATTACTCCGTTGTTCAAGGTCCATCTTTTTGAAGTACCATGTTAATCATTACTCTACCCCTTGATACTCCAGGCGGTTGCAACACCTGAGAGAGAAAACATCCATGATTTTCCTGTGAAACAATGGAGAAAAAATAAAAAAGAACACATTTTTTACTTAAGCCTAAATTGAAGTCTAGTCGGCAAGTCAAAACGAGTTTTTCTTTACTCCAAGACAAATAAGTACAAAATGCTGTTGTGAACTTAAAACGGTATTGCAGTTCAAAGATGTTACTCCAAAGCATTGAAAATGTTCAGAATCCTAAAAATCACCAAATGATGACTTAGTGAGGTTCTGCAAGTAAGCCGACGTCATGTGAAAAACAGTCTAACCTGATTCAGAAATGCTCTAAATGGATATATCAGAGAAAATCTGAGAAAATAGGTTAGGCATGATTACAATACCTACTTCCTTTACACTACATACTACGTATAGTGAGGAAAGTAAATAGTTGAATAAAACAGTACAGTGTATCAATTTTCTATAGAGTCACTAATCTACACACTGTTCATGGGCTGCAAAAATTATTTTCATTTTGTGAGCTTATGGGGTTTTTTAATTTGTATGATTATTATGTTCAAGTTGCCTATATATAGACGACAGTTTTTTGGAGATAGAGAAAGAATATTGTGAGAAGATACTCACTGTTCCAAAGTTGTTTGAATTTGGTGATAGGTACCCCAAGCTTCATAACATGCCTACAGATTGTGAATCGGACATCTAAGAATTCTAATCGTTTTCTACATTCTGATAAATTTATTCTAATATAATAAATAAGCTAACGTTATGCTCGAACAAGATGAAAGTAATGTAAACGTGGTGAGAGTTAAGCTTTTTGAAGGAAGTATAAGAAGTCTAGACGGATAAGGTAAAGCAGAGACACGTTCGGGGGTAAATCTGAATGGATCGCAGGATATCTCGGACAAAGTTCTCAGCCAGATGGATCAGGGTCTTCAACTGACAGCCTGTCGAAGTGTTTACAACTTTTCATGAAAGCTCTTGATTTATATCGACATTTAAAAGCAACTTTGTTCCGAATTATATACACAAACTATTAAATGCTCGACTTTATGGTCGTAGGTAATTGGAACACTGTTTCGAAATGGTCATTTTATTAATAAAACTACCATTAATCGCATCTATTTATAACGTCTTACATGGCAATAATTTTCATTACACCTAAACAGTATCTCACAGCATGACGACTTACTATATAATCGCATGTTGTCTTTGTAGTTTTGTTCGCGTTAATGAATTTTTCTTTTTGATAAAAAATATGGAAATGGCAAATGTGTGGGTTTTCTTAGGTTTTCCTGTAATTATTAACTCCAAATCTCAACGAAACACAAATAACACTTGAAGCGTTTCACCTTCAATTAATTAGATGTTTATGAATTAAGGAATAACGTTTTGAATTTGAAATGATAAAAACTATCAAACATAGGTATTCATATTTCCAAATGATAATAAATAGTAATAATAAGTTATGATTACAAAATAAATTCATATCTCGTTAATGTACGTATATGTGAGGTCTTTTTATACTTATTCCCTTAGGTAGTATATAGTGTAAGAAAGTATTGTAATCGGCCCTCAAAAAAACTTCCATTATATCCTTTTTGAATTATTCAAAATAAAATTTATGTTTGGTGTGATTCTCATGTTTTTCCAAAGCTGGTGAATTTGTTTGCTACTTGCAATCATTGATTCGTTCGTCTATGTTTTGCTTTGTTTGTCTGATATAAATGTTGTTACATTCTGTACTTGAAATTTTGTAAATGGAAAAGTTTTTTTTTTATTTCAAAATTTAATTGTTTTAGTTTATCATTTGTTTGTGCTATTGTAAAATCGCGTTCTTTCAGAATAATGTCATGTTTTTCAAATATGTGTTGTACGTAGCTTCGATGTTTCTGTTACGAATGTTTTAAGCGTCATCGTTATATTATTTGCGAATTCTATCCTAATGTACTCATACTTATTCTATGCTACTAGCAGGAATTTGTAATGTGACACATGTTTACAGTTTTTTTGCAACGTTCAGTCCCACATAAATAAGAACAATTAAAAAAAAATTCATCTATCGATATGTGTATTTTAGTATTTTCGTTATACTATTTAATAATGAATCCAAGTGGATAGATACTCTTTGTTTCGGATATTGCCGATTTGCGCATTTCAAGTTTAGTTAAGATCATTGCTCGAGACTACTTCAAATATCTACCTCACCAGGTACCTAGGTTTTGTATGTATATTATTATATGAATATTTTTATGTTGTTATTTATTAGAGTGAGGTCGTGTGAATTAATCTGTGTGTTGTTTTCTTTTTTTTTGGTAAATTGTAGTTTCGAATGATATTTGTTGAATGTGTTTGAATAAATTTTGTGAAATGTGTTTTTCGTGGTAAGTTGTGAAGCAATCATCGACATATCTTCTGAAAAATGGTAGTCAAAATTCAAATTTTCAATAACAATAATTTCTAAATCTTCCATGACTCGCTGGGTCATTACTGACGATATAGATTGCACATCTACATGCTTGAGGATACATATTACTTTATTAATTTTCCTAGTTTTTTCCTAACTTTGACGTTAAGATAGTTTATTACCTATTTTCATCAAACGTTTTTTTCGACAAGTGATTCCATGTAATTAAGATGACTATTATTAATGAAATGCTTCTGCTGACGACTTGTATAGTGAACATTGGGTCTGAAAATCATCGTTTCTCAAGTAGCCGCAGTATAAAAATTACGGGCTTCTTCATTCTACTATTTATTATATATTTTGGACAGTGGCCGTATTATTGTTGATTATATACTCAAGAAATAATTGGTTTAGTTTCCACCTCCAAAATGATACTTCTAATGAGGATTAGCTATAAGCTGCTCGATAAAATAAAATATGAACATTTCCAATGGCGGTATCTAGGAGTTATGAAAGGCACAAACATCATTTTTAATTTTACTGATTAATAACTAGACGAAATACGTTGAAATTCAAAGATAGAGATTCGTAATAATATTTGAGCTGCAGGGATCAATTTTTTCTCTCAAAAATGATTTACCACTTCTTCCGGATCAATCGGAATATTTCCAAGACAGAAAATGTTCACCAAGTTGATTGAAGTTTTAGGTTCCTCTTCTTGTGAATGGTAAATTTATATGTTTCATGCAGAAACCATCCGTACGTCAATAATTTTACTTTAAGATCATCACTTATTATTTTTTGATCGAAACAGCAACCAATGTCGAACTTATTAATTTCTGTTCCCGTTTCCTCCTTGTTCTGATTTTTCAGGCACGATTGGTTTTGAATCGGTTTCCAAATTGACAGGATAGGAAGAACTTGCAACTTGATTATCATCGTCAGCTGCTAATTTTCTCTTTTTGATCAAACAATCATTTAATGTACGCAAGAAGTTTCGTTTCGCCACTACAATAATATTTGAAATTTGGTACCAATACCAGATATAATGTCCTCTAAATGAACTGGTGTATCACTAATCGTTTAAAAGTAATAAGATTAGAATATTGGTTATAATATTTATCGAGGGTAATAATCATATAATCATACTTATATTATTTCATGGAATATTTAATGACTTAAAATCATTAAATCATATTTTGATAATATTGTGTGGTCACATGGTGGTACATTGGTCAAAATTAAAAAGTCTTTCCCTCACCCACTCGATGGAGGCAATACAAATCATTATACAGGGTGAGTCAGTTTTTTGTAGACAAACTGCAACAGGAGATAGAACAAGTGTTTTTAAGAAGAAAAGCTCCTATAAACATATGTCGTAGAAGGCTTCGTTTTCGAGATACAGGGTTTTTGCGAATATCTCCGGAACCGTTTATCGTACAAGAGACAGCTTTTGTAAGCATTTTCTACTCATAGTAAGCTATGTTATGTGAGATAAAAAAAAATTTTTTACTCTTAATTGGTGATGATTTTGGTACTCCTAGTCATAAGCTCTAAAAATGACCGTTTCCGAGAAAACTTTTATGTTGAAAAACATGGTCAATCCTTTGGTTTTGTTACTTGTTCTAACGTTTGAATAAATTTTGTTTAATTAGTAAGAATTGACCATGTTTTTCAACATGAAAGCTGATTTTTCTCGGAAACGGTCAACTTTAGAGCTTATGACCAGAAGTACCTCTTTTGTGTAGAAAAAATTGGCGTTTCAAATGGTTGTCTCAAAACCGTACTTTTTGAGTGGCGTAGAAGAACACCCACTACCTCTTCAAAATCTTCACCAATTAAGAGTAAAAAAAAATTTTTTATTGCACAGAACATAGCTTACTATGAGTAGAAAATGCTTACAAAAGCTGTCTTTTCTACGATAAACGGTTCCGGGATATCCTTCTACGACATATGTTTATAGGAACTTTTCTTCTTTAAAACACTTGTTCTATCTCCTGTTGCAGTTTGTCTACAAAAAACTGACTCACCCTGTATATGAGAAGTATTTTGAATGCTTACCATGTTTCAATATGCCGGTCCTAGCAATAAACATGGTTCATTCAAGTTCATTTGGTTCCGACTATGTTCGTTTTCTCTGATGGACATAACGGCCGCAAATAAAAAATTCAAATAACAACCTGGCAACCTAGTTCTGCATAGGACCGCGCGTAAATCCCAAAGTGTGCGTCGAAACAGTCAACTGAACTCTGTAGTTAACAAGTTTATGGACAAAGGCGTTCATTGGAGAGTTTCAATCGACGACAAAAAGAAGAGGCTATAGTACTGTACGATTATTTCTATAAGTCTGGGAATCTTTGTAACTCTTTCAATCAACGGCTTCGCTCAATCACATCCTAGCAATAGACTGAAGCCTGAGAAGTTAGAAGTGGATCGTACAAAAATCAGGTGATCTGAAATTAAGGACTCCGCTCAGTCTCAATCAATCTCCACATCATACATGCTGTTACAGAATAATGTGCGTTCCTTCAAGCAGTTTGTTCAAAAAGTAATTTTGAGGGTCTACATTCGGAGTTATTTTCATATAAAGAGCAAGTTGAAAATACAGTTTTCCCAATTTTTCTTAACAATGGCGGAACCATTTTTAATTTGGTGTGTGAACCCCACGAATCAAATGTCGAAACCTCTTCTGGAATATTATCCTGAAACTTTTTTATGGATCGACTAATTTCAGCACAAAAAATCTCCACCTGTCGACCAATCCTTCTAGAAACTTTTCCATCCACATATTTTTTGTATCTACATCCATTATCGAGCAAAATAATGGAATTTATTTTAATAACCACTTTTGAACTTCACATCAAATTGATGAAGAAATAAAGGGGCGCTGTCGTATTATTCTTATCAATACACCTTCAATAACAGACGATAAACATTTTATCAAAAAACTTGTTTGACATACTTCATGTAAACATGAACTCATTTACTATTGCATTTCATATACGGCTTATGCAGCCAGAAGATTGTATCACTAAACATTTCCCGATCGCAGCTTACCTAACGTCCGAAGAATAATTAATATACCCTGAATTTCGTGAAATAGGAGCATTGACAGGGAATGAAAGAAATGCAGGAAGACAGAAAGTGGAACGAGGGGAACAAGAAGTTGTAGAGCATTTTGAAAATATCCCAGAGTAAGCGTTAGAAAAGCTTCACGGCATTCGGGTATGCAGTCACAAGGTTTTTTAATAGGAATGGACCCTTATCATTTCAAAAGAACCCGAGGCAAATTCTGTTTGTATCAAAATTATTATTAATAATAAGGCGTTGTTCACACGGGATGTAATTTTCAATTTCCACAATATGCATATGTGTAAAGCCCCATGCTATTACGATGGGACGGTTTCAACAAACTTTTTTTATGTACTTATGGGTAGGTATTGTTGAGGGTAGTTTAGTTGGGCCATACACATTGCCCACAGTCTTGCTATCCGGCAGTGGTTTAATCATTATTCTGAAGGCCTTTGGGTAGGTAGATATCAAGACGCACCAATTAGTTGGCCAACGAGGTCTCATGACCTGAAGTCGCTAGAACCACACTGTAGTAGTCAACTCAGAAGAAAACCTACAACAAAGAATTTCGGTTGTTTGAAATGGAATAAAGAATTCGGTACAAATGCTACGTAGTGTAAATTTCAATTTTGTTCGAATGTTCCATGAATGAAGTACTTCATTTCGAACAATTCACATAGTTTCTTTCCAATTCTATTATTAATATTTGAGGTATTTATTTTTGATATTGCTTGTAATTTACAATGCCTAAAAATATGACAGCGCCCTATTTTGTTTTTATCAATTTGATGTGGCGTTCAAAAGGGGTCGTCTTTAAAATGGAAACTTTTTTTCATGCTCGATAATGGCTCTGTGTACTGAAAATATGTTGAGACAGAAAAGTTTCTAAAAGGATTGCCCTACATTTGATCTTTTTAATTATTCGATCCATGAAAAAGTTCTAACAGAGAATTCCAGGAGGGGTTGGTGAATGAACTCCCTGTAGATTGCAGATGCCAATAAGTATTTTACCTAAAAACACATATCAAATTTCAAATTTTCAAATGTTTTAACAGAAAAATTGTCGAAACTGGGAGGCCCCAAATTTAAAAATGTTATATGAAAGCCCACTTAAAACTATTTTGGAACATCCTGTCTAAAGGATCGCACATCATTCTGAAATATAAAGGTCATAGTAGGTGAGGATCAATCTTTCGTTGGGATGTATTCTTGGAAAACATGACTGTAAGAATAGATAATAAGTAATCATCGATAGAGTATGTTTTTTCAGAAAATGGTATGAGTATACTTAAGTAATTTCAAAGAATTTATAGAAGTGAATGAATAGGACAGCTGTAAAGACATAACAATCCAAATATAAAATATTGAACCTACATTAAGATAAACAAGTATGCACTGACATTGTACAGTTGAAAACGATGTCACTTTTAATAGAATGTGAATCAAGGTATACGAATTTCAATTAAGTGCTGGCATTCAACCAATTCAATGAAATCTTGGCGAGTCATGAATTGCTCCACCATTAGCTATAATCAGATTATTTTAATTCGATGATCAATTAGCTCCAATATTTAGGTATACAGTTTCCCTATCGGACGATTTCACTAATATATTATGTCTTGCACAGAAAATCGAGAGTAGAATTTCTTTTATTTCATCGGTGGCGTTGTACTCTCGCAACAGATATAGTACAATCTCTCAACAAAAATTTCAACATTGATTGAATGTTTCTATACACTAGTGCGCATTAATTTATTCTCTTCATTGGGAAATTCAATTTCTACTTCAGTCGTAGCCCGTACTCATTTCAATCATAACTTATCTGGTTCGATATAGTGGAGTCTCCCAAGTAACCGCTTATTTTTTAAAGTAATAATTATTGAAATCAATAACACACCGCACATTTTTAAACTCATCTTACTCCAGACTCAAAACAATACGCATGAACACAACATAACAACAAAAGCATAAACACCAACACATTTTCATGATCATAATATTATACTATATCACCTATCTACATAAATATCCACAAGACAAACATTCGGAATACAAAATTCTACAATCAGAGAAGAATAAGCCCAATACAAGTCAACCTGCGAAATGGAACACAAAAAATCATTTGGTCAGGCCCACGATCGTATATACAGGTCTGAGAACTCGAGGCTGTTTCCTATGTGAAAAGTGAGTCCGCTAAGCGTCAACTGTCGCGTAGTACCAAAAGGGTGGCGCATGAGTCGAGGAATGATCTCTGGCACGTATACGACCGTGTTCTCTGGCAACTGTCATTGTTGACTTGTAAACACAAGGAATACCGGCGTTTTCAGAAAAAAATCACGAAATCGTGCATTGTGCCGAAATGCAAAACGATGTACAAAAGTGTAAAGCAAAAAACTTCTGTTTTCAAAGTGCCGAAAGATGCGGAAATGCGAAAAAACTGGATGCTTGCGATTCCGGAAAGAAATCGTTTTAACGAGGTCTTTTATGTGTGCGAGCATGTATAACAAAAAAGGGGAAGTTATTTTTAAGGTGAGTAATACATTTTGACAAGAGTAACAGTTCTATTCCTCTCTCAAATCAGAATAGTAAATATTGTGCTACGAGAAAATTAATTTTACTTAATAATGTGATTGTTGTCATACTTCGTACAAGCGCTAGCTGGTGGGTGAGCGAGGGACTACGAGTTTGGCGACATGTAAGAGACACATGTCAAACAATAGAGTTCCCAAACCTGTATGTACGACCGTGGTCAGGCCTGAACCTAAGAGCAGAATAAAACAGATGATGAAATCTACGAACACATATGCCGACGTATGGCACAGATGTATCATACTTTCTCTGTGGTAATATTCGTACATATTGTTCTCGAAAAGTATACCACTCATTACATATAAATTGAATTATACCGAAGCAGCTGAAGAAACTTTTTTTTCCCGAGGGCGAAAGTATTCATGTATTAGTATAAAAACTTTTTTCTAAACTAATATCATATATAAATTGAATGGACATTAGTTTATAATATTCCATTTTTACAGATATTAACAAGAAATTTTACTTTGTTAAATGTCACTTTATTTGATAGAAAGTTGATTGCATTTTCGAACTTTACAGTTCATTATCAAAACATACATCATATGGTTTGATGATGAATTATAAAGTTCGAAATTGCAAAAACATTTCTTTTAAATGAATTGGTATTTAACAAAGTAAAATTTCTTGTTTCTCTGAACCCTAGATTCTGAATTACATTACATGTCTCCGTTAAACTTGTCATTGGAGTCTATCTCTCTGAATAGTTCACATAAGCATCAAGTCTCTCTTTATGCTTCTCTATAAATTGTTTTTGGAGAACCGTATCTCCCTTGAACTCCTTTGTTTCGACTACCAATATGCTATTAGAATTTCAACTAACTACCTACAGGTCTCTCATACAAGTTCAACAAATTATTCAAATATGTACCATATACAGTTTAAAGAAAGAACAAAAAAGTAGGTAAAATCAAATGCTCAATTAATACAATAAAACTAAATCTAATCTACAACTCTACTGCTGGCCCACAACTGCCCCACCACTCACTCGGCCATCGGTACCAACAAGTCCACCCAGATCTGTCTGCCACTATCTAGACTACTCGCCAACACATACACCACATCCATCAGAAATCACTCCTACCAACCCGAACCGCCCCCCGTTGAACTGCATTACTCAACTCAAACAAACCTTGTCGCACGCTCACATTGAACAATCCACACTCCAAATATGTGCAGTGCTTATTATAAATCTTACACATTCTAGTGATGGGAGAATCGCTACGCGTAGGAGTCAAGAAAAGTAACTGTCTGTGACGTATTCTGCTGTTGAAAGTATAAAATTTCAGCGCTGTAAGTAGCTGCGGAGAATCTATTAAGAAACCACACAGCTTATACAGAAAATATATACCAGCAGTTTCTCATCTATAGCATAGCTTAATAAGGTCGAACTCCTGACGAATTGCTGTATAGGAACCAAATGAAGGGTGGGTATCTTTGATACTTTCTGAAGTACATATATTGAATAGCCAAATTCTGAATCGTCTCAATCGCCTGTGAAGCAATGGATATAGAAGGATTTCAAACATTAGAGGCATACTCCAGAAAGGGTCACACCAACGAAAAATAGAGATGCCTGAAAGTCACATATGTTCTAAACTCTCTCCCTACACGCTTAATGAAACCGTGTGATCTATAAGCTTTCGATGTAATGTACTGAATGTGATCACCAAATCTCAACTGTGTGTCAAAAACCACACATATAGCCTAACTCGTTTTGCAAAACTCGCTCGATCTAATTTCAGAGAATGTTAACCCGCGAGAGTTCTTGGCTAAGCTCTTTCAAAGAAGTTTTAACCAACGGAGTAGACGATTCTATGCCGATTAATGCTTCTAGTGGTGATATTTGGGTAACTATCGAAGTACGGTATTCAAGACAATCTGAATCTTCCATCTCCCATATGTGCGGACATACCTTCTGAATACGCATATCAATTCTAATGATCATAGTTCGGATGTAACGTTCATCTTGTTCGTCAGGTATGATATAGTGATACAAAACCCAACATTCGTCCAAAATCTGGAAATTTACAAGTTTGTTTGGGGAACACATTCGTCCAAAATCTGGAAATTTACAAGTTTGTTTGGGAAACACTCAGTATTTTGTGAACAAATCAATGAATACCAATACGATGGCAAAGGTTCTGGACAATCTAGTCATGCATCAGGTGGGACTATTGGGAGAGTATGTTTTTTAAGTGCTAAAATTTAACACAAACGACACAATGTTTATTCTTAGTTTCACATTTTCTCAATCCAAGAAACCAATTGTGTTTCAAACCCCGTCCTACTGACGACACTGCTCGTCCTGAAACAATCTCAAAAGTACAAGTTTAGCCTGACGTGGTACATGAAAGCACGTATTTTTAGTGTTATCGAGCATTCGTTTGTTGTTTCTGTTTCATCCCAATTGGTTAGGCAGTTAATCGTTCACCTTTTAATAGATTATGTCCCACTTAGATGACATAATCCAGATGTAATACTGGTATTACTGTGAAAATAAGCTTAGTTATTCGCCTCTCAACTATATCAGAGAAATGTTAATCACTTGTTATTCAGTTATCATTGTATTAACTAATGTGAAAAATCCATTATACACATTTCGGCCCCTGTATCTTTGAGCCCGAATAGAAATGATCGTATCGGTACTGCTATTTTTTTGTCTATGCAACACATATATGGCAGATATCTATTGCAACATAAATCTTCAACTGTAATATTGGATATCTCCAAAGCATTTGATTGAGTCTGGCATCCAGGCCTTCTTGGTAAGCTTCCGTCATATGGTTTGCCACCTCAACTATTACCGTTCTCAATAAAAATATAATAAGATTCTTGACCCAGTATGAATTATATATAAAATTCTCGGGAATTAGGTCACATTAACACTCTGTTATAAATGTTCGTCTTTAAAGACGTGTTAATGTGACCTAATTCCCGAGAATTTTTTATATAGTTCTCAATAAAGTTTCTTCTCAGATAGATCACTCAATGTGGTGGTTCACGGAGTCTCCTCAGATGCGAAACAACTTCACAAAAACTTGGAATTCAATGCCGTATAAAGACCCACTACTTTAAATCCCAGTAGCTCCTTAGAATCGACGTAGCAGATATTTAACCTATCCTAGACTACTCTCCACATGTTTGGAGTTCAGCACCCAAAAAAACTCTTAGATTCTTCTCAGAGAAGAGCTGTTTGTCTGATTGGCGATATCACACTCACGAATTCATTAACCTTTCTAGAACATCGTAGAAATATTGGCGATCTCTCTATTTTCTATAGGTATTCCCATGGTCGGTGTTCATCAGAAATCCGATATCCCATCACGAGAGATTCCAGGTGAGCTGACTATACAAGTTCAAGCTAATCACCCTTCATTGTCAAACCCGAGACTTCACAAACTTTCTCCTACCGGGCTTCATTCTTTTATCGAACGGCGAAGTTGTGGAACTCTTTGCCTATTGCCTTTCCTTACGCCTAAAATCTCCAAAGGTTCAAGAGGAATTTCAATGCCTCCTCCAACATTCCACCACTGGCTCATATGATTTTCTTCGAACGTCTTGGGTTTCCTTCTCGTCTAGTAAAAATATTGAAAAATATATACAAAACTCACATTTCCTCTTTTATCAATATCTTTCTTAGTGTAGTAGTTTATGTTCCTTAAATCAAAAGTTGCACATTTCGGATTACCATTTGCTTGATCTTTCGGATTACCATTTGCTGTAGGTAGGTACTATATAGCGTCGATAAAGCTGAATTTTCAAGTTGTTGTTTTGAAAATCGACAGTTTCATTTTATTCCACGTTTCTGAAACAGCTCCTGGAATCGTACGTAGATACGATACTCGGATATTCATTCGAATTGACGTAATCAGCTGTTTCATCAAATTTTCCTTTCGCTAATGCGATGAACAATCAAGTCGGCATTCACACACTTTGTCCACAGATTAGCCAACATAGCCAATTTGTTATGAATAGTGATATAGAGTTATCAAAAATTGCCGCCTATAGTAAATGATCAAGTATTTTGCGTGGTAGAAAAGTCTCCGAAAAATCACGCTCAAAATAATTTATAAGTTGGACCACAGATGTCAAACCCCGATTGGGCTCCGTTTGGTAGAGAAACGTCCATCTCATACCAGAAGTGGTTCTGTCCAATCAAACTCATCTATAGGGTGCGACATAATATACTCACCCACGTGTTTTGTAACTGAAAAAAAAATTAGGAGCAAAAGAATGAAGAGGGAAAAAAATTTTTTTTCAATGAAAACTATTTGTTAAAACAAGTTAAATTGTTTATGAGCAACTACATCGAATGAGTGACCGCCACGACAGCCAGACAATGACCAACTCTATTTTGAACGTGTAGCATAACTTTGCGCAATATTTCAGCTGGGACTTGCGCAATTTCTTCACGAATATTAGCCTTCAAGTGTTGTAACGCTTGTGGGCGATTATTGTAGACTTCATTTTTCAAGTAGCCCCATAACAAAAAATCTGGTGCCATCAAATCAGGGGAATTGGGCGACCACTCAACATCTCCATTTTTTCAGAGCAGCCTGGCAGGGAAAATGTCTCCAAGAAGAACGACCGTTTCACGCGTTGTTTGGCATGTAGCGGCATCCTGCTGGAACGTAATGTTGTACCAACTGTAGTTGCAGAAATTCACGTTTTCATTGTTCGATAACGTTCGCTTTGTCACTGACATCTTCAAAAATCAAGGGTCTAATGATTCGTTCGGAGAATATATGGCGCACCAAACAACGACTTTTCGATCAAGCTACACGTTCTCTTGAATAAAACGAGGGTCTTCAAAAACGGCAATTTTGCTTGTTAACACTACCAGAAAGGCAAAACTTTTCTTCATCGCTCATTAACAAGTTTTACCTGAAATTGGGTTCTGCTTCCACTAAGTTCGTTATGTACATAATGTAAATGTCTTTGAATATCAATTGGCAATAGTTTGAACACAGTTTGATTTTTGTATGGATACATACGCAAGTCTAAGTGCAAAATCCTTCTTAAAGTCAGCTAAGACTTGCACCACACGTCTTCTTGTTGAAGTTGTTGGTTCTGCCTGAAGCTCAATATTTTCGTTTGTACGACCAGAACGAGGTCTTCCAATATGTATTCTTCACATCACTTTCTGTGTCGATCTGTAAAAACGCGTTTGCTAAACGACGAACTGTGTGGAGCTCTTCGACCGGGATACGCTCTCCTAAAAGCGCTTTGAGTTTAAATTATCGAAGAAAAGTTTCAGAAATACAATTTCTATAACAATATTCTGTAACTTTCTACCTCGATATGAAACTTTACATTTGATAGTTTTCAAAGAAATAACACAATTAAAACAATAGTTCATGGTTGGTTATATTTTGCCGCCCCCATATAATGCAATCTGGGCTAACCAGTCAGCAGCATCTGAGCGGACAATTGGAGAATCAACTTGATTAATATTTCTTTGTTTTCATAAAGCGTTCCAGAAATTCAATAAATAAATTTTTCCATTTGGCGTTTTTGGCCGTTTTTGCAATTTACGTGAAAAATATGAATTCTGGTGAAAATTATCAGGAGAGCAAAGTTGTAGAACGGAAAATTTCATATTCCTTATGTTCCAAGACTTTTTTTGAAATAGCGTAGTTTCACCGCTAAAACGCCCCATAGAAGGTGCGCGGCTATAGATAATCAGCTTTTCAAGTTATTTTTCACATTTTGAGTGCAATATACAGATTTTTGTGGAAACTATCAAGAGAGCAAAGTCGTAGAATGGAAAATTTCGTATTTCTTATGTTCCAAAACTTTTTCTGAAATAGCGTATTTTCACCGCTAGAACGTGCCATAGAAGGTGCGCGACAATAGATAATCAGCTTTTCAAGTGTTTTTTCACATTTTGAGTGCAACATAGAAATTTTTGTGAAAACTGTCAGTCGAGCAAAGTCGTAGAACGGAAAATTTCCTATTTTCAATTTGCAATAGTTTTTTCTGGAATTGCGTATTTTCTCCGCTAAACCTTGCCATAGAAGGTGTGCGATTATAGATATTCAGCTTTTGAAGAGATTCTTCATATTTTGAGGACGAAATACTAAATAAGAAAGCTTATCGCAGGTTTATTTCTAGACCGAGTCATGAAATAATTGTTTTCTCATCGAAAATAGTAATTTTTTACTAGCATACATAATCTTATGTTTACACAAAAGTAACACTTGTTCTATATTTTTTTTATTGTACATAATAATAATAATAGTAATCACAGTCTTTGCTCTTTTCACATTCATATATTCATTCTCGTCGCTACTTGCGCTGTATACTTCTTCTTCCGACGATGATGCTTCAAGTGGATTATGCAGTCAACTCATATCAATATCAGGGCAAACTTCAATCTCTTCTTCTACTACATCATCATGATAATTCAGATCAAAATGTGAAAAATCGCTTAAAAAGCTGATTATTTATAGTCGCGCACCCCTATGGCGCTTTTTAGCGGTGAAAATACGCAATTTCAAAAAAAGCCTTGGAACATGAGAATAGGAAATTTTCCGTTCTACAACTTTGCTCTCCAGATATTGTTCACCATAGTGTATTTTGCACTCAAAATGTGAAAAATCACTTACAAAGCTGATTATTTATAGCCACGCCACTTCTATGGCGCGTTTTAGCGGCGAAAATGCGTAATTTAAAAAAAAATTAGGAATATTTTAAATTTTCTGCTTAACAACTTTGTTCCCCTGATAATTTTCACCAGAATTCATATTTTTTACTCAAATTGCAAAAAACAGACAAAACGCCAAAAAAATTTTGATATTCATCATAGAATCTCCCCTCCGTTCATCTGCGGGTTGTGAAATTATTATTCTAGGAGTCGAAAGCTTTCCAAAAAACCAGGTCTGTATGCTGCTCAGAATTTATACGTTTCGGACGACTCTTATGTCTAATTCCGATGGACTATTAGTCCAATCGACGATTTTTGTCCGAATTTCCGCGAGGTCAAATTTTGGTCTATTCTTATGTATTTTGACACGCTGAACACGATGATGTAGATCAAATTTGAATTAACCCTGTGCTCGCAAAACTATGTCCATTTTTTGAACTCGAAAATGGCCATTTTTCGATTTTTTGCGTTTTGAGACATAACTATGGGTTTTATGGGAAAATGTTTCGAACAAAAGTTGGTGGAAAAATCAATACGCGATTGTTGGTTTTGGTCTCAAGTCGATTTGCGGTTGTAGGCCCAAGCTAGGATCCATTTAGTGTGTTTCTTGGCACATTGAAAAATTGAGTATATGTCAAAGAGTTTTTATTTTTTCATATTCTGTTTTGGTGAGAAGATAGTATCTTCATTCCTCTCTTTAGATTTAGTTTTTGGTATTTTGACCTATCTCATTTTTTGGCGTCACAATCGGCCATTTCGAAAAATCTGTATTTTGGAAATTTCAAACGGAAAACTGATGTTATCAATCCAAAACTGAAGATATTCGAAGGATTTCATCATTTTGCATATAATATCTAAAATTCAAGTATTTTGCTCTGAATACATAGCTTTAGCGCCATTTTGAAAATTTTAGACCAATGAAAAATACAATTTTTTTGAGGTTAGAAATTTTTCACGGAACACAAATTCTACGTTCTGTTAGAGGTTTTGATAACGAGTATTTTGAGTCCAAGCAGATTGATTTGAGTTGAGCAGAAATGGAGCTATCCTAATGAATGTGTTTGGGCTTCTGTAGGGCCCAATTTTGGGCCTATGGACAACAGCTTTAGATCAAATTATAGAGAAATACTTCGGCTATCCAATTTTCGAACAGCGTACGGAGATTCGTTCACAATTCCAAGTTATCACGAATTACATCATAAAAAACTAGCGCGGAATTTTATTTAGCGGCAATAGGCGAGCGTCGGTACAATAGATTTCGCGCGCGAAATTATAGTTTTTTCAATATTTTAACATACACCTGAATGCTTATAATCGTTTTGTGTGAACGTGTCAGTGGGTGTAGTCGTGTGAACGTGTATATGTGACCGTGGCATAATTTTTTATAGGGTGTTACATAATAAATTTCAATATTTAAACAACAAAAAATATGATTAATAAATGACTTCGTTTTTTTTTTCACATTTATATTTTTTTTGGTTTTTTACATTTCATATTTATTAAAAAAATATCTATATGTCTAATTATCCACTATTCGTTATCACTGTCAGCATATTTATTGTTAATGATATAATATGATCATTATTGATATAGGGATAAACGTGATCCGCTTCATCATCTGAGTTTGAAAAAATTTGAATTTGTCGCAATTGTCATTGATAACATCATCGGTATCGTCATCATCTTCATCAATGTGTTCATTTTCATCCATACACTTGTCAAAATCATCATCATCTAATATACTGATTTCTGACAATTGGAACAGTCTTTCCTCCACATTGCTTACATAATGAGCTACAAGATAATCCTATTTTTTTGGACTAACATGTACCAGTACATTTTTTTTTACAACCAGAAGAGATTATTTTGATCAACTCATAGGGATGTGCAGGTCTTACTGTTTGTACAGGAGTAAGTTCATTCGGACTATTTCACCAACCTTCGTTAGATCAATGGTTTCATTACTGCACTTGGTAATACACCCTAAAAATATGTTGGTTATGTTGTTGAAATCTTATATAGAGTATGAAAGATCGGGCAATTGGAATTTGCTAATAAATGTGTTAAACAAAATGCACCCAATTTTTCATGCCAGTGGACATTCACATTATGCCAAGGCATATACACGTTCACACGTCTACATAAAGTCACACGTTCACAAAAAAAACGATTATTCTTTCAGGTGCATGTTGAAATATTCAAAAAACTATAATTTCGCGCGCGAAATCTATTGTACCGACGCTCGTCTATTGCCGCTAAATGAAATTCCGCGCTAGTTTTTTATGATGTAATTCGTTATAACTTAGGATTGTGAACGAATCTCCGTACACCGTTCGAAACATGAATAGCCGAAGTATTTTTCTATAATTTGAGTTGAGGCTTCTGTCTATAGGCCCAAAATTGGGTCCTCCAGAGGTCCAAACACATTTATTAGGATAGCTCCATTTCTACTCAACTCAAATCAATCTGCTTCAATTCAAAATACTCGCTTTGAAAACCTCTAATAGAACCTAGAATTTAGGTTCCGTGAAAAATTTGTAACCTTAAAAAATTTGGACTTTTCGTTGGTCCAAATTTTAAAAATGGCGCTGAAGCTATGTCTTCGAAGCAAAATACTTGAATTTTGAATTTTATATGCAGAATGATGGAATATTTCGAATAATTATGGTCTGAGATTGATAACATCAGTATTCCGTTTGAAATTCACAAAATACGAATTTTTCAAATTGGCCGATTGTTACGCCAAAACATGAGATAGGTTAAAATACTAAAAACCTAATGAAAGAGGAATAAAAATACTATTTTTTCACCAAAACAGAATACGAAAAAACAAAAACTCTGACATATACTCAATTTTTCAAGGTCTCAAAAAACACACTTATCTTGGGCCCACAACCTCGAATAGACTTGTGACCAAAGCCAAAAATCGCGTATTGATTTTTCCAACAACTTTTCTTGGGAAAATTTTTCCAAACGAAAAATGGTTATTTCCGGGTTCAAAAAATGGACATAATTTTTCGAGCACAGAGTTAATCCAAATTTGATCTACACCATCGTCTTCAGCGTGTCAAAACACATAAGAATAGACCAAAAGGTAATAGTGTTTTATTCTATCAATTTGATAAATTATCAGAGAGTGACGACTACCACCATCTATTTTTCAAACAGCATTGTTTGTGTAGCTATCAAATATTTTGCTGACTGTTCCAATTATATCTGGTAATGCAAAATGATTAATTAAATGATGAGCCAAGGTTAATTTCATAAATTGTCTCGCACGACATGACGAATTATAATTGTTTTGGAACACATTTCATTAAAGAACAATAATAGAAATAGTATAATTAGTAAATAGTAATAATTTTTTTGAAATTACCAGTGGATGCTTGCAAGTTTATGTTAGTTATTATGTAACGGTTTATGAACAGAGATCAAACAAATGTGTCACTGGAATAACATCGCAGACGTCCACTTCATTTAGTGACGGTGAACGGACAACGTTGGGCAATATTTAACCGGAAGTAAGAGGCGCGCGCATCGCTATGTCCGGAGGCACGCGTCTGGACGGCCGACGTGAAGTATACCGACGCCAGTCGTCGACAAATCGCGTTAACCGTCTGACGCTAGAGAAGAAATTTTCGCACGTGACATTACACGCGGTATATCGTCACTCGTTGCTTATCCGCCAATAAGTTCGTCCTATTTTATTCATACCCCTAGTGTAAGATAGTTACTTAATACTAAAAGTTAATTAGAGCTCGTCTCTAAATTAAGGTAAAAATTTGCAATTAAAATAAATTGTCCAGGTTGAACGTAGTAAAGATGCTTGTTACGTAGAGTGTTATTAAGTTACATGATGTCGGGATATTAATCATCAGCTGTTATAATAAAACCGTCTGACTAAAATGGCACGGTGAAGCATTCAAGTGAAATATTTTCAGATATGCTCGAAACAAATAGATGCCAGTATAACAATAACATTTATAACTGAACTGCTGTCAAATGAGTTCAAATAAATACTCACATCGTTCCTTCATACAAAAATATTCCAATTTGAGCTGCTTAGGGAAAATCACTCGTCATTGCTATGTGAAAAGTATATTTCACTCCTCTGGACTCTCCAACTGTGAAAGGAAATACTTTTAACATTGTACTAACATTCACTGTAATTGATTGGAAATACCCCGGAAATTATTCATTTTGCTATAAGTAACATATTATACACAATACCGAAGGTCACATGATTACCTCAAATTCAATAAATAAAATATGTTTAGTTATTCTTGGGAAGTTGTCATCTCCAAAAGTACCTATTCAAAAAGATATGCCAAATACATATTCACATTTTTCGCCAGTGAAAGAATTCATATTTATATAACAATAATACCGTAATACATTTTATATTGTGTGACGTGTGGAATATAATACAATATAATTCAGTTTATACTATCATCCTTCTTCTACTCAAATTTTCAACAATCTAAAGGACTTTTTCGTTGCGATGCAGCGATTATAAAAGACGTGTGGAAGATAGTAACTTCTCTGAAAGAGTTCAATTTTCCTCTGTTAGTTTCAGAAAATAATAGACATGAATTCTATATTCTATAATATCAAACTTATTCCAAATAACAATCATTGGGAAACTCCCACTGCCAGGCGATAAAATTCATTGTGTCGAACCAAATTTATTCATGTAAAGTTGCGACGGTATTTAAAAAGACTTTGAAAGCTCCTGAAATTACACATTATATCATGTCGTGATAACGTAAGTGACACCAATTTCCGATAAAAATGTATTGGACATGACCTCCAAGTGGAGGTGATTGTTCTAAAAAAATGACGGACATTATTATGGAAATTTCTCTCTCACTTAATTTAGTTTTGTCAGCCAATTTATTGGATGGATTGGTGGAATGTATTTAAAACAATTAAGTGATTATTGGAAGCATCAGTCAGTATATTTTATCTACATGAGGATGAATTGTCACAATGATAATCTACAAAACATATTCGTGATTTTAATCATTCACTCTGATTATCTTCAAATAACTGTATATAGACTGAATGAGTTCGGAAGTAGTAGGTAGAGTTATTATTCAATAAGTTTGTTCGTTTTGAATTAATTGTGTTTGATTGAGAAACGACCCAAATTTTATCAGCGGTAGTTATTAATTCGTTAATATCGTTCTGCCCAGAAGATGTTCTGAACCATAATTTCTTCAATAACTCCTTACCAACCGTACAAGAGGTTCCAAAAAATCCTGTATCACGATAGAAAATGGAACATTTGGCATGTTCTTGTTCTGTCCGAGACAGTTCTCTAGTTTTTGATCTTCGCTGTTTGTTTGTCTTGATATTTATTTGTGTTTCAGAATAGAAAAAGGATCTTATTGAGGAGTTTTGGTAAAATATCCAAAACTGAGTTGTTTCCTGAAAAAGCGACATGACTATGTAGAAATTTCGTATTCTCGTCAGTTATCTAGTTTTCTACCTACACTGTTTAAATTGTGATATTTATAGTCTCCTACGTTGGGAGAGATTCTGATGAATGGTCAGCAAATTGAAATTTGACCCCTCGTTTTTTGAAGAATTGAAATGTTCTTCATATTTACTTCGGGAAATCAATCCAATTGACTGATTTTACATTTCATCCTCCATAGATTAGCTAATACCTCCGAAATTAGGTTCTGTTCTCACATTATAGCATCAGTTTTATAATTAGGTTTGGTTTCTCTTTTATGTGAAGATAAACGTTATTGATAGTACGTTTGTTCGAATATTTTTTTTTCAATATCGTCCATTTATTTCCTGTCTGTGAGAAAGAACCTGAAACCAAATAAAAACGCTATAACCCTATATCCATAATATTCTAAGAATGAAAAGTAAACAATGGACCGTGAGATTGTCCAGCTAGTAATATCGTAGTACAATATTTCCAGGATGACATCTTTATAGGAGAAACTACAGCGTATATCCGTGCTACTGCTATTCGGAACCAAAATTAAGTGGTTACTGGATATCAATTTTCCAAATCTGAGCTTATGGTCAATAGTCAGAAAATCAATAGATCTCATTAGTTATCCTTTTTGAATTAAATTGAGCATCGACCTGATAGAATCATGCCTCTGGACATACCGAAGAAAAAGAAAGTAATTTAAATGAAACCGTAATTTTCTCCCAATTTCTTTTTGATTCCATATCATATCAATTAAAAATACATAACGGTAATTAAATGAGTAATGGCTTCTTATGTTAATTATAGGAAATTCTGTATCAGGGTAATCTATCTTCTTCTGTAGGGTTATCCAAAATGTGTATCTGTGAAATAAAGTTGACATGAATGAGAAGAAATATCAGCACTGATACAAACTAAAAATTTCCACACGATCTTAAATGGTCCAATATTATTCAGGTCTGAGACAAAGGAAACGGTCTTTATGACACAATTGATGCTTGAAATCCGTTACTACAAGAGGAAGACATTCAGAATATTTAGTAGAATACAATTATTGATTATGTTCTGAATTGTAGTGAAAGTTAAAGATACCTAATCGAATCAAAATTTCGCCTCCATTAATTCCATAGTGGATATCGAAATATCAGATTTGAGAACACGCATATAGAGAATGCAATATTTGAAGCAAGCTCATTAGATACACTTCCATCGAAAACATTCCGTGTATCATACAGTATTTTATCAGACATTTTTATTTTGATAATGACACAGGCTGAAGGTTGGAAAGGGTTTTTAATGACGCATAGAAAAATGTAGATGAAAAAGTTAATGTTTGAAAGTAATATAATGAACGAAAAATATAATGTTCCTTAAAATATCAACTGTAAACTTCCTGTCCGCCAGGCATAAGAGCAATTCGTCAATATTATGCTTACACGAACCGTAAGTTGCAATAAGTTATATTTCAGAGAGTTGGGTAGACATGTATACTATAACATCCATCAGAAATATATCTACAAAAGCGGATTGTCCTTTTGACTCTCCGCGAATTGTGTGCCAAATGTCTCATAAATATCCACAAATAATTAAAAGTTTTTGGACGAACGTTTACGTCTCAAGAATGAAACCTTTCGAGTTTGTCAAGCAATTATTATTCTAAGGAATATCAGGAGATCAGCTATCCTCCGAATTCCATTCTATTCATGTTGGAAGCTCCCATTAAAGCAAATAACACAACTAATTTGTTGAATATCAAGACTCTCATTGAATTGTTGATTACAATTTTGAACTTTACAGTTGATTTTAAAAACATTCATTGCGAGAGAATGGAAATTTACATCTATTTAGAGATGTATTATTTAGTTGTTATAAATTTGAAGTACTATTTACTGTACACGGTGAGTCTCATGTAGAGGCAAAGCTTTTCATTGTAGCTTCGCTAATTCTATATCTCCCGATTACCAACTACAAAAATGCCCTTTGTTAGATCTTCAAATGACTCACTCAATTTCCACATCTTACTCAAATACATTTGTCAATTTGTGATATTCTTCTTACAAATGAAACAATTACTTTGAATTGGGACTATTAAACTGTTGCTTGCGATTTCGAACATATAGTTCACTTCCAATGAGTTTACATTCCGCTACACTTTTATGAAATACTGAAAGCTACATCCATGTGATTTCTTTACTTGATTCACAATAAAATTAGCTTCACCTCTAGTATCGTAGGAATGAACAATATTGAATTTGTTTCTTGATATTGTGAATACTTTATGAATGATTTAAAATCCAGCCAATTCAATGTACATAACATAGATTTTACCGAGGTTCTATAATGAAATCGTAAAATAACTCTCATGACTTAATTTCGAGGTTTCTGCAATCAGTTTACTTCACTCTGATCGGTATACAATTTTGAAGCAATATTTGAAATGTGCTGGAATAGTAATTGTTGTCTTATGAATTAACATCCTATATTTCAATGTCAAATATCCATTTACTCTACTAACCATTTTTTTAGTTAATTCAGTTAATTTGCCACAAATGAAATGTGTCTATTGAATTTCAGATTGGTGTCAATTTTCCACCCCAGATATTTACTAGTAAGTAGGAAATGATCACCCTTATTCACTAAAAATACTATTAAAGTATTAAGAACCTTCCAAATACCGAGTAGCCATCATTAGATTAACTAAATGAGAAAACAAAATTTACCTGACTAAATGCTATTGGGGTTGGTACTAAAAATAAGGGGTCACCCTCAGCTGGAGATAAATCTAAATTTAGCAAATTACTTTTTCGCTTAACCATTCCCATCACTTCTAAACTACTCAAATATTTGTCTGTACTTGTCTGTATTTTAAAAGTGATATACTTCCCTTAGAATTAGTGTGACCTCAATTTAAAATGTGTTCTTCAGATTTCTTTCTCACTATTACTCTTTTTATAAGGTCATAATGTTCTTTATAAAGAGTTAAAATGTATCTTATAGGTTGACGTACATAGCATTATGAACATGACCCACAATCAATTCTTTAAATTTCGACAAATTTGGAATTTACAAAACTGATTGTGACTTAAACTAAAAGGAACATATTAATTCGTTATAATGAACGTTTTGCCCACATGAAGAAGAATAATAGTGATTAGTTCTTTCATCTGTCTAAATATCAGTCTTCAACAATTCATACTATTGTTTATTGTTTGACAAGACCAAGCAACACGCAATATTAGCGAGAATTTCACACCGACCATTTTCGACCAATGAAATACTTTTATTATCACTTTTTGCCATGCCAACGAAAAAGTTCCAGCGGATAATTTTTCTTTTAGGATATAGAAGCAAAATTATAGTGGATATTTTTTGACGTTCAACATATGAGTTTGAAAGTGATACAATACATAACAAAACAACAAAATTATGGCATTCCTTCGTAATGTCTCATATTTTCATGACAAAATGTCAAATAATATCACATTGAAATTATTTTAAACTAATTTTTCTTCGGTGTGAAATTCTCTTACCGAATATTCCGAGTGCACAAATTAATTTCCGGAAATTTTGCACATGGGATATTATAAGTGACTATTTGCATGGTTCTCAATAGTCCAACTATTCAGCTAGTTTGTGAATATATCTCTCTGATATAATGAATTAATAGGATTCAAGAAATAGTCGTCATAAATTGCTGCTGAATATACGAGCTTTGCTTTCGGGCTTTCATCAGGTTATAAATGCCAAAATTATGTCTCGTCAAATTAATATAAACTACAGTCGAAAATAAGATGCAATCAAAATAGTCGACTATTTATCAAGGTCTTGTTATATTATCCTTGAAATATCAGCATTAGCAGAAACATATTTTAAATTCAGATCACAGCATTTCTCAAGAAAGTTTATCACTTTTAAAACACATTACTTACAAAAAACTAGGTAATTTAGAAGGGATGGAAATGTATAAACGGAAAATTCAAATTTATCTCCAGCTGAGGGTGATCCCTTATTTGCATCATTAACCCCTATTAGCATTTGAAGAGGTACATTTTGTTTTCCAATTTAGTTTATTCAAATGATGGCTTCTTGGTAGTTGCAGGTCCTCAGTACTTGAATAGTATTTTTAGTGAATAAGAGTGATTATATCGTACCTTCTTACAGTTGTGAAATCTTTTAGTAGCCCAGATATCAAATTTTTTCACTACTTCAATTTCTTCATCATTGGTTTGAAAATTCAAACTGTTTTCTACAAATTGTGTGCGATTATTGTCATTTGTTATCACATTGTTTCGTTTTTTTTTAACATTCAACATCTCTTCATCAACCTCTATCCAATTTAGAAATTTTTTCAAATTACAATTAATGTATTTACAAGTTTTCCTTCCATATAATTAATTGCATCATCAGCAAATGAAAGATAGTTGGAATTTTAGAATGTATACTGAACGTAATTGATATATACTATAAATATTAGAGCTTCCACGATACTATCTTGTGAATATGGTATCTACAAATAACAGAAGTTTCAAGATTATTGTTAATATTGATTGTCAGTAGTAGTTCCTATATCATTTTTGGGGCAGTTATATTCCATGATCCTTATCAATTCGATAGATTTCTAATGAATCATGTTTTCTACCTTGCTGTTTAAATTGTGATGTTTATAGTCTCTTACGTTGTGAGAAATTCTAATGAATTGTTAGCAAACTGAAATTTGACCCCTCGTTTTTTGAAGAATTGAAATGTTCTTCATATTTACTTTTGAAGATCAATCCAGTTGACTGATTTTACATTTCATCCTCCATAGATTAGCTAATACCCCCGAAATTAGGTTCTGTTCTCACATTATAGCATCAGTTTTATAATTAGGTTTGGTTTCTCTTTTATGTGAAGATAAACGTTATTGATAGTACGTTTGTTCGAATATTTTTTTTTCAATATCGTCCATTTATTTCCTGTCTGTGAGAAAGAACCTGAAACCAAATAAAAACGCTATAACCCTATATCCATAATATTCTGAGAATAAAAAGTAAACAATGGACCGTGAGATTGTCCATCTAGTAATATCGTAGTACAATATCTCCAAGATGCCATCTTCAGAGGAGAAACTTCAGCGTATATTCGTGCTACTGCTATACGGAACCCATCCGAAAACCTGGAAGATTCAATATCATAATTTTTCGCGAAGAAATCTGGATCTCTTCAAATTCATCACCAATCTCCAAAATTAAGCGGTTACTGAATATCAATTTTCCAAATCTAAGTTTATGGTCAATAGTCAGAAAATCGATAGATCTCGTTAATTGTCCTTTTTAAATTAAATTGAGCATTGGTCTGATAGGACATGCCGACCAAAAAAAAGGTAATTTAAATGAAACCGCGTAATTTTCTCCCGAATCTCATTTTGATTCCATAATATTAATTTTGATGAGAAATATTAAACGGTAATTAAAATGATGTAAAAATAAAAATAATGGATTGAGCTTCTTATGTTAATTATTGGAAATTCTGTCTCAGTTCAATCTACTAAATCTGAGTTTATGGTCAATAGACAGAAAATCCATAGATTATTCATCTAGAACAAATGACCTAAGAAGACCCTCTTTCATTTTCAACACTGTGTACCTACTTTTACATCGTAAAATAATTAAGTTGTGTTTTTTTTGCCCTGGATGCTGGTCTTTTTTATTCGCCAGCCACACCTCAGTCCTAAGGATTTCCGTGTATTCAAGTTGGATGGTTTACAGCACCCACTCCATAACTCTAAACTCATATACTAGTTTGTACAGGTTCTTTTCTGGTTGGAAGTTTTACTCCAGTTTGTCTTTTACAATAAAATGCCTCGTATTATAACAGTATGTGTTTGACAGTGTATGTCTCTTAACCACATTATGTGCAGACCTGTTATTGGTCGGACATGGTTCCTACCCATGTTGAGTAGTTTTTTGAATTCGGTTCTTAAGTTCTTTAATGAATTTTTCCCCGTGGTATATGAAAGGCTTCGGCCCAGCGCGCCCTATCATTTCCAGTGTATCACGAACATTTTTCAAATTCTTGGGTAGTCCTCTCGGTGAGACAATTCAACAGTTCATCAGTTTTTTGTTACCATTGATGTCACAGTGTCCTAGGATCCTTATCAAAGTTCTTTCAGGCATTCCCATACAAATTTCGATGTCACTTTTGAGTTTATGAGTGGATTCAGTTATGCATCGCTTTCTGTGCATCTCTAAACTGTGCGTTGCTCACTACTCATGTTGTTTCTCTTGCAGATTGCATTGCAATATTGCATCACTTTCGCTTGGAATGAGGAAATAAGAGTTTTTTCCATCACTGTATATTCCTATACCAGGTTCACCTGCTCTTGAACCTGATGTCGTCCCCTCCCTTCGATCCCATATGATTACCTCGGAGCTCGTTCTGAAGGAATACTCGGGAGTCATATTGTTCATTGATTTCATTCCAACAATGTTACCTTCCAAGATTTCCTACATTCGATCATGGTCTGATCTACTGTTATAGTCTCGGGTAATAATTAGAAAAGATAGTAAACGTGAAAAACTATAGATAAAAAATAATTACCCTTATCCGCTAAAAATACCATTAAAGTACTGAGGACATCTCGACTACCAAGTAGTCATCATCAGAGTAACCTAAATTATAAATCAAATGTTCATGTCTAAATACTATTTGGGGATAAAAATGTAATCAAGGAGTTACCCTCAGCTGGAGATAAATTGGAATTCAATAAAGTGCATTTTGTTAATTTCCATCCCTTCTAAATTACCTAGATATTTGTTTGTACTGTGTTTTGAAAGTGATAAACTTTCTTGAGAGATGGTGTGACCAGTATTCGAAATATTTTCGCCATTATTTTTCTTTATATGGGGAAAATATTCCTTTTGCCGATTCATTCGTTCTAGTTTGACTTTGTAAATCCCGGATCTTCGGAAACTTTATCAAAGCTGTGCCTGAACGGTATTTTAGCTTGTTGTTACATCTATAATGAACTAGTTGTATTGCAAATTTAGAAAACAAATTATGGAATTTATTACAACCAGCTTATAGATGTAAGAACAAGCTAAAAAACGTTTTAGGCAACAGTGTTGATGAAGTTTCGGACTTCGGCAAATCCGGGATTTACAAAATCGATTGTGAGTCATGTTCAAAATGCTATATGGGTCAAACTAGAAGGAACATTTTAACTCGGTATAAGAAACATTTCGCCCATATAGAGAGGAATAATGGTGAAAAATCAGCGTTAGTCGAACATATTTTGTGTCAAGTATTAAGGTAATTTAGGAAAGATGAAAATATATGAACGAAAAAGCGATTTATCAAATTCCGATTTATCTTCAACTGAGGGTAACCCCTTGTTTACATTATTATCGCCCAAATAGTATATAAACAAGCACATTTAGATTTATAATTCAGTCTACTCTGATGATGGTTACTTGATAGCCGAAAGTTCCACTGTACTGTAATAGTACTTTTATTGGATAAGCATGATTATCATTCATCTATAGTGTTATAGTTTATCGACAGTGTGAACTCTCTCATAGTTTATTAAACGTGAGAAGGGTAATACTGGGAAATGTATTCAACATAATGAAGATTCCATTTATATGAAAAACATTAGTGGCAAAAGGGATAAAACTAGTTTCGTAGACAACTTTAAAAATTAAAAGTGATTAGACTAATAATCATTTATCTAGTAAAGATATATCAGGTGCCTGACAGAATAAGGAGACAGAAAAACAGGGAGAAAATGAGAAATGAAACGTTCAGCCAAACCCTACAAAACATTAACGGAAGAATTATACACGGAATTCAGACGATTTGGACATGTGTGTCAGATATCGACGATGATATAGAAAATGAGTATTTGACTCCAGAGTATCTGGAAAGAATATGAGAGGTAGAGCAATAACAGTACGGATCACTAGAATCTAAGAGTAGGCAGAGAAAAAGATAATGGCAATGGATAGAATGTGCAAGTCAATGCAGTAAGTAAAACGAAGAAAACAAACATATAGGACCCTCACATCAAAAGGTAGGGAGACTTAAACTAAGTAAGTTGATAGTCATGACAAACTTGCCTTTTCGGATCGAAAATATCTACAATTACTAAAGGAATGTGAGTGATAAGCGAATTTCAATTACCTAAAATTAGATAATCAGAGTGTCATATGAACTACGGAACTACATAGAATGTAAGGAACTTAAAGCTGTAGAAAAAAAGAAAAAAAAATAGTATTACTTTTTCGAGTTGTTGCATTCTGCAAGCATTTTTATCCGAGAGTAGGGTTTTGCAAGGTGATAATATATTTTTCCATGCTCTTTTTAATTTTTCAAATGATCTATAGATCATCTCTTTTATATACTCTACATTCGTTCAACATCAGTTACATAAATATAACATCGACTCACGGGCTAATGATTCTTTTATCAAAAGCCATTACTCATTCTCAGTATTGAACATTTCAATGAATTGATTAGAATAATTCATGAATTGGTTGAAATTCTGAAATTCCTCTATCTATAAACTATGATAGTAGGAGGGGACTAATAATTATTCAGAAGTAATTAGTAACCGAGCCGATGGCTGTTCAACATCATTTATATAAGTCTGACTTTGTAGGATGTACGAAAATCGAAGCTGATGAATAGACACACATATTAAATCAATTCAAAATGCGTTATTTAGGCTTCAGGTGACATCGTGACCCATTTTAAAAACCACAACAAAGCATAGCAAATCATTTATATAAGCTAATTCAGGGCTGTCTATAATCTGGACACCTCAATTTATATACATCAATTTGTTAGATTGATTATACAAAATATATGCTATTTATAAAGTAAATTAATAAATTGATGGATTTTACCGGCTCAACAACGCACTCTATTCACATCTCACAGCTTAATTAATTACAGGGAAGGTCGAAACTAAGGAACAACTAATCATTTTCGAGCGGAGCGAGGATGGTAATATGTTTCTTCTTCTTATTGACACTCAGTAACTTGACATTGTACTGCCATCCTCAGTACAGGATGAATTACTTAATTCATTCTTCTCAGTTATTTGCTATTCTGAACTGAATTGGCATTGAACCAATATTCTCCATTCTGTACCTAATTTTACAAATTACACCTCCCGGCTAGCCAACTAACTGACTACATTAGTTATTGACCTAACACCACTCTCAGATTATCCAGACTGATTGCCTATCTACAATTAAACATGAAACTTCGTTACGTCACACAATTTTCGAAATGTCTCTCAGTTTCAGGTGAAACATTCTTTATTGTAATTTTCTTTTATTATAAATATAATTTTCAATTCCAAATTCTTGATTCAAGTATTTATTCATTCTATATTTTATTTTTGCTGAGTGCACCCTGATCATTAGATAGTGCACCCTGATCATAAATAGAAATATTAGAAATAAAAAGGACTGTTTCGCCACACAGTGGCTTCTTCAGGTGAACAATGGTACATAAACTGTGTGACAAAACATGTCGTGTTTTCTTTTATTTTCATAATAAAATTTCATTTGGAATTTTTCTGCAGTGTATCATTCAGTGATGTGGTTATCATTTGTATAAACTTTCATCATAAAAATAAAAAAATCAGAACTGTTTCGACACATAGTGGCTTCTCCAGGTGAACAATGGTACATACACTGTGTGGCGAAACATGTCGTGTTTTGTTTTATTTTCTTAATAAAATTTCATTTGGAATTTTTCTGCAGGGTATCATTGAGTGATGTAGTACTCATTTCTCATATAATGAATTTCCAACAAGTAAAGAACAGCGCAATCTGAAAATAAACTATTCAACAGCCCTACTGCGAAGACAGTGGATAACGAACTGACTTGTTATTCGTAAATAGTTATTTTGGAATGTAATAAAGGCGTAAATGAATTTGAACAAAATTCGTACTATAACGTTCGGGTTATTAAATAGAATAATTGTAATCGACAACTATAACTTTTGGAATATTTGACTCAAGATTCAATGTTTTTACATGCATATTCTACCATCTTTTGCTGAATCCGACCGTATCTGGAAATTAACTCTACAATTATTTTTCGATGTAGTTGTTAGAATAATGGGAATTGGAGAAGATACATCTGGTTCGTTTATTCTAGATGAATGAAGTATCGATTGAATCATTAGTAGATGACTCTAGATATTTTGATTTTTTCACTATACTGTTGACCGGTTATGCATACCTCCAACGGAGATGGTTCAGGAGCGTTGCAAATTGTCTTATTCTACTGGTGATCTCTATGAGAAGAGTGGAACAGCTCTTTACTCTAGTCTAGAAAGAGCTTATCATTGATAGCTGGAAAAAGACAAGATGTGAAAAATGAATCTGTTCATATATTCATTTATATGTAAATTCTTCCATTGGTTTGGTTTGGTGTCGCCATCTGGCACACTCGATTAGTCCTAGTCTCAACTGTTGCAAAGTTTGAGAAATCTATCAGGCAATGTCGTACATTGTTTCAGTACTTAGTGGGACTACTATTCGTAGCTGGCGTGAGCTATTTTGACCATTTTACCATACCGTTTGACCGGTTATGTATACTTTCAGCAGAGATTGTACAGGAACGTTGCAAACGCTTTCTCATTCTACTGATGAGCTCTATGGGAAGAGCGAAACAGCTGTCTACAACTATCAGGTTGAGGCGTTTATGATCGATCTAGACGAGAAATACTATATTGCTACCTGGCAAAAGGCAACATGAGATGAATGAGTAAAATCATATAATCATTTATATCCAAATTCTTACTTTCATTGACGTTTTCCTCAATAGTGAGAATGTGTAATGGCTTCTAATAAGAAGTTGAATAACACTTGAATAAAAGTGATGTTTATGTAACTAATATTCGAAAAGGAAAAATGCGGTTCTTCATAACCAACTAAATCATAAATCTTTGAAAGAGTTCAAGTGTTGAAGAGTATGTAAAGAAGATGATGAGCTCCAGTTCATTCGAAAAATTATAATAGTGAGAAAAAATATATTTTCACCTATTAAAACCTCATTGTCTTGCTTTAACATGCTTGGGGAATATAGCTATCAAAAAATGTGATATTCATTTCTCCTATCACATTTTATGTAATTCTGTAGCTCACATCTAATTATCCAGTGTTAGCTGATTGAAATTCTCTATTCCTTCGCATCTACCTATATTCTAGTCAAATATGATTCAATTATACAATTTGAAAGATCTCATTCGAAAATTGTAGGGATATTCACCTTCCAAGTTCAAGATTATATATGTAAAGGTTAGTTTATTATACCTATCAACTTACTCATAGGTTCTCCTACCTTTCGGTTTAAGGCTGGTGTAGTGGTGGAGTCGAGTCCTATATTTTTGTCTTCTTTGTTCTTCATTCTGCGTTAATTCGTGTATTTCATCCCAAGTCATCCCCTTTCCTCTGCCTCCTCTCTGGTTCTATCGATCCGTCTTGTTCTTCCTCTCTTATTCTTCCCGGCCCTTTCGTTCCAAATACTCATTTCCTACGATATCGCTCGACATTCGATACACATATCCAACCATTCGGGCTGTCCTTCTTTCATTCTCCCGTTGATAGGTTATAGGTTTTCTCTGAATGTATCGTTTCTCGTTTTGTCTATTTTTTCTTGTTTTCTATTTTGCTCAGGAACTTTATCTTCATGCTACATAAATGTCTCTTGGCCATATATTTTCCGAATTTTCTTACAACCCTAGTTTCATCATCCATTATATCGAATATATTTATCATTTGTTTCTTTCCTGAAATTACCTGTTTCCGTCTACAATTGCTTCCAAAAATTCTCAATGCCTAACTTGTGTAACCCCTTCCACTCTGAGATATAAATCTTTGCATATATGAAAAAATACCAAACAATTATTGACAGGATAGTATCATATATCAGGAAAATCAGAGAAATGACTCAATGTTCATTTAAAAAATGTGCTCGAAAAGATTTTTCCACTGATAGTGGTTAAGAAGTTTATACCAGAATATCCACTACTCGTTATAAGTTTTACTGACGTGAACATGAGCTAGTTATTAATGGAATAGAGAAGATACATCAAACAAATTGAAAAAAAATTGGTTGGTACTAAGAAATTTCATTTGCTTTTTTTGCGTAAATAGTCTCCTTGTCTGGGTAGCCAAGGCAGCCTTTTTTTGTCAAGTTTCGTACTGTATATTTTACATAATTTCTCAGTTCCATCTTTTTGCCCACTTGTCATATAAAAGTCACGATAGTATAGAGGTTAGGTAAGTCGATCTTCCATTTCACTATGTCCTTCACTATACCTGAAAAGTATTCCATGAGAAAGAGTTTTATATATTTGTACATGGAGATTTGGCACTTAGAAGTCTCGCTGTACAAACCTTTCGAATTTGGAAGTAGATATGACATTCCACTTTGGTAGATCATATATAGAACTTTCTAAGGAATTCATGGTATTCAGTATCCTGGTCAACAGCATCAACTGACCCCAAATTCTGTATCCTCTGGTTTGTTGAATGAATTGATTCTCTTCTAACTTGAGTAACGTTCCTTCTCGCAAAATCAGGCTGTGGCCTTACTAGTGAGTGAGTAAACATATTCTCGAGTCAAATCAAGAGGAGCATGTTCTTGCGATTACAATAGGACTGAAATCAATCCAGATACACATTTGTTAGCTCCCTAGAAACGGCCCTATTTATTTTATTGTAACCTGTCAGATACATGTTTTGTGTAAGAACTCATAAAGTCGAACAGATGTGTGTACCAGTTATCTACATGATTTCACGATGCAGGACTATTGAGTAGGTTTTGAGCTAGAAATATAACTTAAGTTCAGAACAATCAAAAGGGTTGCTGCCATCTATACTTATATAAAATATCATAAATATTTTTGCCAATATTTGGGAAAAACTTGATGTATATATTCTCGCAGAGCTGGTGCACTAGGACAAAGAGGAGATAATTTGATGCGAAATCCACTTCTCTTGGCTTTTATACATTGTAGAAAATGGAGTCGACCTCTATATAAGATCCGTTGATCCTCATCAGTTGGAAAAACAGGGCCAGCATCTACAAGATTCATACAGTTTTCGCTCTATACTTCCATAAAAATCGCCAATCATGCGAGCTCTCCTTGTTGTTCCACAAGGTCTGGAAGAGAAAATTTTATTTCCCTACAAGAGGATCGCTACAAAATATCACTGCTCCTCCTGTGAGATAATTCAACGCCGAAGATACGTACAATTGCTTCGACAGTTTTCCACTTACACCAAATATCATATCGATATTCTAACCTGCTCAAACATCTGTTAATTCATTTCTAAAATCGTTCTCGATCAAGATGGTTGTTTCTTAACGAAATTCCTTTAATACATTACGCAGATTTTGGAACATCATTGGAACATGTCTAGTAAAATGCTAAAAGTATCAGAAACATATACAATGTGGCGTAGAATCAAGTTCCCCTGGAAAAGTTGTTATAAATCTATTTATATTAGATGATACATGACATAGATTCCTTATAAGCTGGGAAGCAGACACTTGAGAAACTTATTATGAATCGGTATAGGCTTCGAGAACGTGCCGACATTGTTGTAAAACCATTGTAAATCTTGAGAATCAAATGACTGATTCCTGGGAAATACTCATAATGAGCGACGAAGCGCATTTCAGCATGAATTGAGCTGTAAATAAATGAAATCACCAACCTAAGGTAATCGTAAGTGTGGCGTTAGTGTAGGAAAAATAGTACGACCTTGTTTTTTTGAAGACGATCGTGGAAGACACACTACCGTAAATGAGAATCACTACAGAACAATGCCATGAGAAATTTTTGCTCCAAAAATAGAAGAACTTGAGCTGGAGAATATGTGGTATCAACACAGAATGCAATGATATTTTCATTCGAACCTTTGACCATTGGAAGTATCAAAAGGACTCTTACTTTTATGTGGGTGCATGCATAATGAAATCACTGACTTTAATGGTCATGATTTATAAATTCTATGATGCCATTGTCGACTTTTATTGTCTGCAGTTTTATTTTCAGTAGCGTTCTTGCACCAGTTTATATGCCCAACGTAAATTTTTACATGCAAATATTTTTAAAGGAACAGGATAGCACCAATTTGAATGTGCATTCCAAACATGCTAAACTTGTGAAAGCACCTATTTTATCGCTAGTCTCGTTCTCGTTTTCGAATTTAACCGCATCTCAACTATTAATTACTAGTTCGTTAAAATTGGTCCCGTCGAGTTGTCCTCTACGTATTCCCGTACATAATACAGGATATGGGGTATTAGAAACCGATGGTACGTTAGACGTATTTGGATAACCAATATTCTTTGGTTTGAGGTTCAGGTCATACAAATGGCTGGCTAGGGTCTACATTTTAAAAATAATTTGACCCCACCTCGACTTCCGGTGTAACCGGCAGTAAACTGGAAGTTGGTTATTTTTTTTAATGAAATACTCTATATTTTCCTAGACTTTTGATCTATAAGTTCAAGGCTATGTTTTATTAATCATACCCTAAACCAAATCGAAATACCCTATATTTTCTTACATTTTTGAATTCTAAGTTCAAGGCTAAGAGACTGTTTTATCAATCATACCCCATACTTATCTCTCACCGTTTTCAAGTAATTAATTTTGTATTTAAATTTTGGTGCCAAAAGTAAGTCAGCCGTATCTACCAAACTCCCACCCGTTTAATTATGGACAAAACTTCCCTTTGGGTCAATTTCTATATATTTGGTGATATATATGTTTTTTTTCAAATGTTGACAATATTGCATACAGTGTTTGAAAAATTTGTTCCATTTATTAGGTAATGAATACAGCCGAAAGTAATGTTTTTCAAATTGAACACCCAGTTCATCACTAAATCAGTCGATACACTACCTAAATTATATATACTATATAATAATACTAAGTGTTCCTATACTTCAATAGTTTCTCACTAAGAAGCGTTTTTATTGAATATCATGCATTTATCAAATTAATGCTTCATTGCAGCAAGGTTAAAAGCGGCAGTTGTAGTACCATTATTTAAAAAAGGAGTCGCAAATAACATAAATGACCACTGGCCTATCAGCCTCCCTAGTTCCTTCTCAAAGCCATTTGAAAATGTTCTTTACATTTGACTGGTAGATTATTTTCAACGCTATAATTTATCTGGATCTTTTCAGAACGGATTCATTGAATATAGAAGTATTGGAACAGGTCCTTTTGATTTCACTGAATATTTATTAAATTTTCTAGCAGCATGTTGAATATTTCTCGACTTTTCTAAAGCGTTTGACGTTTGAGCGTCTAATCATGACATACTAATTTCCAAGGTACATTTATATCGTGTTCGCTACATTGCTCTTAATAGGCTTAGATCATACCTGGCAAACTACAAAAAGTACTAATTAAGCAGAAAGACCCAAATATACACTCGGATAACTGTGAATTGAACACGGGTATGTCACAGGGGAGCATTTTAGGTCCACTTCCTTTCGTCATTTTCTCAATGACTTCAGAAAATTTTTGGAAACATTATTATTATTATTATTATTATTAACGTTTACAAAGAAAGACGGCTTTTTCAAGCCGATATTATTCTTTATCATTAATGTGAGAAATGTACATTATCACTCTGTTTGAAATTTCCCTAATAATTAATTACTTAAATTATATAAAGTAAGGTGAATAAATTATAAAATATTCTAACAATGTAAACAAAACATTTCTTCTGGATAATTAAAGATAAGTGACTCAAGTTGAACCAGGGAACATCTGTTATCTATTCAAATTATAAAACAAATTATTTCTTCCAGATAAGGAAGACATATGTTTATCAAATAAGTTTTTAAATTGATTGACATTTGATGAAATAACAATATTATTGGGAAGATTATTCCAAGTGTGCGGCACATTATTACTAATGAAGTTATGTCGTGGCAGATGAATACATTTCTCGAAATATAATTTAAAGGCATGTCCTCGTAAATTGACATTATGACTAAGCGTAAAAATTTTAGACATATCACAAGAATAATGATTGTTTAAAATTTTATAGGTTTCAATTATGCTACCCCTGTCACGACGACTCTTCAAAGTAGGAAGTTCTAACACTTTCAATCTGTCTGTGTAGGTTAGGTTTCTAAGAGATGGTATCTTGGTGGCACGACGTTGAACTCGTTCCATCATATCAATATCTTTTATGAAATAAGGATTCCATACGACACAGGCGAATTCTAATATTGGCCTTATATATGTTTTAAACAGTTTTGAAAACAGGGGGCCACTTAAGTTAGGGAACACTCTTTTGGTAAGATATAGTACTGAGTTAGCCTTCTTAACGACACTGCGTACTTGTAGGTCCCATTTCAAATCTTCGCTCACTATGACTCCCAGGTCTTTATGTTCACTAACTGATTTTAACCGAGTTCCACCAATGATATACTGGTGCTTAAGATTATTTGAACCGATATGTATTACGCAACACTTAGATGGGTTCAATTGTAGCAACCAGTCAGAACACCATACTTCTAATGCGAGCAAGTCGTGTTAGAATTCGCTGCTTCGTTAAAGACTTTGGAGTCGTCAGCAAAGCTTGAGAGAGATGATTTGATCAAGGCTTGTATGTCTGCTACGTAGGCGTTGAACAACAATGGACCCAGACATGAACCTTGAGGAACACCGCTGGTTACTGAGAAAGACTCCGATAGACTAGAAGAAATCTGCACCTTGTATGAACGGTTTGACAGAAATTCAGTGATCCATTTTAACAAGGCTAGTCTTATTCCGTAATGCTCTAGTTTGTCCAACAACCTTTGATGGGGTACTTGGTCAAAAGCCTTACAGAAGTCAAGGTAGACAATGTCAATAGGGATGCCGTTGTCGTTCCAAGATGTCCATGTGTTCAAATTTTGTAGATGGTTTGACACTACTGAACGCCCAGGGGTGAAACCGTGCTGTGATGTTGGAATGACATTGTTTTCAATGAAAAAGGAAGTAATTTTTTTAGCTATGATTTTTTCAGCGCATTTGCAAATTATTGAGGTAAGACTGATTGGTCGATAGTTGTTGGGTAATAGTTTGCTACCATTTTTGAAAATAGGAATGACTGTTGCTTGTTTCCATGATAGTGGCAGTTTTCCTTCTTCCATTGTCTTACGAAATATTGTGCAAAGTGGTCTGGCTAAGCTATCTGCGCATTTGTTGAAAAAATAAGGAGAAAACCCATCTGGACCAGTGCTTGAATCAAGTTTGAGAGATTTGAGGGCTAGCAAAACATCCTCTTCCTCAAATGTTATTGTGTTTAATGAATTCATGACTCTGGCATCCGGATTAAGTAGTGGTGATTTTCCTAGTGGTTCTTGAACATAGTTTTTTGGAAACTCTTCAGCAAATATCCTGGCTACATCGTCTTGGTTGCTTGTGGTTATGTGATATGAATCGGTAAGAGTGAATGATGATACTTTCGAGCCCATTGATCTCTTGATGAATTTGAAAAATTGTTTCTCGTCCGACTCCAAAATGGAAGTGACGAAAACTTTGTAAGCTTGTTTGATCTCAGATCCCAATTTATTTGAATACGTTTGATATTCTAAATAACTATTATCTGACTTGAGTTTTCTGTATTTATCCCATAGTTTTTTCTTTTCTTTGATTTTTGTAAGTAGACTGTTGGATATCCATGGCTTATTAGGATTTTTGTTTTTGAGTGCTTTTTTTGTTGGAACGTGTTTCAAAATTGCGTTGTTTACTATGTCGCACAATTGAGCATAAGTTTCTTCGAGTGGTAAGATCTGCGATGAATCCGAAAAAGTTGCGAAAGAGTTGTCAAGGTATTGCTTAAGTGTGGTCAGCTTTAAAGTAATTGTAGAATATTGTAGACTGTTTCCTTTGGAAAGTTGTTTTAGTTGTTAATTCCATAGTTGCAGAAATTGTAATGTGGTCGCTTTTGCCAATAGGTTGACCTTGGTCTATGTTGCATAAGAGATGTTTATTAGTAGTAAAAATCAAGTCCAACGTGTTTGGAGTATCATTACCTCTGAATCGTGTGGGGAAATTAATACACTGGTAAAGATTGGATTCGTTGTAGCATTCAATGAATTGTATGTCGGTATAGTGGGTTGGAAGATTGATGAGAATATCGCAAAAGGCTTTGTCCTGTTCTATGGAGAAATTTGGAGGTCGATAGACGCAACTTATCAAAAATTTGAACGTAGAAAATTGGACATTTAACCATATTGTTTCCACGGGGCTTTTTACCAGGCTATCTTCAACAGTGATAGTGAGAGTAGAGTAGGGAAAATTTTTGATTACAAAAATGCAAACTCCGCCTTTGGTTAGTTGTCTGTCTTTTCTGTAGAGATTATATCCTGGTAGAGCGATTGCGAGGTCTTGAATGTTCTCGTTGAGATGAGATTCAGTAATGAGTATGAATGTAGGATTTATGTTTGTTATATATGTGATTAACTCTTTGTGTTTGGCTGGTAGACCAGCGATATTTGTATAGAGAAAGGTTATTTTGATTAATGTTGTTGGTTTTTTGAATCAAAGTTTGTAGGTACAATGGTAGGGAGACCCTTGATGTATTTTATGGTGAGATTGTTTTCTCCTGCAGCGTGTTTTTCAGCTAGTTTATTGCGAAGGTCATGTAAGTGTTTCCTTTGGGTGGGTGTGTTATCAACTACGCAGATAATAATTCCAACCTACTGTTCCAAATTTCTGACATTAATAAGATCGAGGAACAGTTAATAGAGCACTTAGACAGAATTACAGCATGGGTTATCTCAAATCGTCTAATACTAAACTTAGAAAAGATTGCTTGTATACTTTTTAGGTCTGATAACTCAACTCGAACCTCCAGTGCTTATACCTTATAACAACATAAATATACGTTTTAATGCTGTGAGTAAACTTTCAGGAATTCATTTGAATGAGAAACTACTCTTACCACGTTGATAATGTTTGTTCTACTCCTTGATCCTTACACAAAAATAAATGTCAAAGGGAGGTAGGTCTGGAGATCGCTGTGGCCATTTCCATGGACAGGCATGTAGACACATACTCACAACCACACACACACACACACATACACACACACACACACACACACACACACACACACACACACACACACACACACACACACACCTTGGTAGATCTGCTGGCAGCAGAAATTAAAGTGTGATTACTGGCCAATAATTCTTTGCCACTCCCAGTAAAATAGACTCAAAATATCCGTATTTGAGTAAAAATAATCGTTATTCATTTCAGTTAGTTGATAACGTAATAAAATTGAAATAAAACTGGTGGTTTACGGATTATGATGGTAGCCAAACAAAGTCAAAGTAATGGCCAACTATGTCTGTTTTGTGTATTACCTAAAATCTATATACATGATATTCAATGAAAAGTTTCTAGGTAAGAAACTACTGAAGATAGTTAGAGGAACACCTACTATGATTGAATTAGAATTTAGACCACCCACTGATGTACAGGATGTTCCATTAAAAAAATACATACTTTTTTCCGTTTTCATGAACTAACAAATTGAACAACTTTTCGAAACATCCTGAATGCAATATTGTCAAAATTGTTTACATGTTAATCGAGTTTCAAATACCCAATTCAATCATTTTGTTATTCACACTCATATCTATATAGATAGATAAATATCATACTCAGTTGATCTGGAGAATTTGGTCAGCTGGAAATACTATAGGCTATCAATATCTTGGCTATGATTACATCCAGACTGAACAACAAGACATTTCCCAAAAGAAACGTAAACACACATCAGTTTCTAAACTGAAGTAAGATGTCTATAATAAAGAAAAATTCAACATTATTGAGGAAATACTCGACGTGCTCGAATGTTATTTTTTTTATTACCCTCCTGCGTTCAGAAAATTGAAATCTCCACAGAAGAAATTTGCTCCACATGTTGTATATTTGTAGCTGTAGAGGGATCAACAAGCTATGAATTATTTATTCATATCACGTTAAATGACCTGACCGAAAACAGTGGAAATTTGTTTTCATAACAATCAACAGAGAACGTGTAGATTCTTTGACGAACAAACAAAATATCAAAATTAACTGCTAATTTGAATGCTACCATCACTTACAGATTAGTACGTATCATTCACAAGTAGTACGTGATTGACACTTCTACATTTATTTCGACATGAAAATATTTTTAAAGCAAGTATTTGTTTTTTTCTAGAGAAGGTTATCTTCATTGAAAATGCATTGGACAAAGAACTACATTTCGTGTTAGAAGTCATAAGACATAGTTAAGGTCTCGCTCTCTCACCAGCTCATCAACAGAGGATGATGTCACTATTCGATTAATTGCGTCAGAGCTATAGAAACTAGATGTCAAATTGAAAGCATCATTCACAATGCAATAGTCCAGTTCAAACTGGAGAAACTTTAAACCTTTTTAATGACCTCGAACATGGAATTTGATTATTATTTATTCAATGCACCGTGACGTGTCTGTATGTCCAACATTGTACCCGTCATTTGTCAATGTGCATTGTGAACAATTCACTCAGTGGGACTAGCTACTTTCAGGTGGATAACGTTTCTAATGAATTGGTTCTATGACTTCTCCAAATGGGGTTACTATACTTCTGACTGAGATGGTCGAATAATGACATCATCTCCTCACTTGTTCTGCTTAATGAGCTCTAACAGTACTGGAGAGTTTGAGTGAGCTTATTTTGAAGCATTTCCTGAGAAACCTGGTTTTCTTCAAACGTCCTATTTCAAATGTTTTGTTGTAATTAATCCCTCTGTAAAATTCCCTGTTAAGTATTCAGCATCTGCTTCTGTCATATTATTGTATTTTTATTATAAAATGTTATTTCAGACCAGTCAGAATCATATTTTATGAGCCCCGGAGGTACAATTCGCAACACGCACAAAGCAAATATACCTTGAAATGAAAGTTATTCAAAAGTTCTAATTTAATTGAGAAAAATTAAAAAGTAATTCTCTGAATACATTTATTTTCGTGTGAAATAATGATTCCCTTTGATCTCAAACGAAATTCTTTGTTTACGATTTCTCTGCCGACCGGCACTCGAAGTTAAAAATACCTTTGGAGGAAGGCAATTTGAATATTAAACTAGAAGATTCTTCGAGATGGTATGGTTTGAACGATATACGCAATTACGTACTACTTTCAGCACGTCCGAATCTTTGAGGAATAATCTATGAAATGTTATCTAGGGAATACACCTAGTGAAATCTTTCCCTATGCATATAACCTCCAAAACTTCAAGAAAAATTGGAGTGCCTATCTCCTCTCCCAACATTCCACTGCTGGCTTATACGATGTTCTTCGAACAATACAGATTTCTCTCCCGTGTAGCCAAAGTATAAAAAAAAGTGTATAGATGATCTGAATCTGCAGTACCTAATGCAATGATATTACATTTGATTTAGTTGGTATAAAGGGAAAATAAATCATCTTCAAAATGTAGATTCAATGATCGGAGTTCAATTGCAAGGGAAATATATTTAAAAAATATTCACATATTTGGATCAACACAATTATTATACTGCGATAACTTCAAATCTCCCGAAATAAGAATAGTAATAAGCCCTCGACTTTCAAATTTTATTGTCATTATTTCACATCTAGTTTGATGAAGACAAAATGTGTTTGGAATAAATAACGGAATACAAATTTTTCACATATCTTGGAACCCAATGTGATGGATAATTAGTTTTCAGGATGCCTAAAGATAAAATTAATACTCAGTTCTGATGTAATCAAAATTGACATGGAATACATGATGGATTTGAGTTGAGATAATAATTTGTGAGATCTGTTAGACTAAATTTATTAAATCTCAAAGTCATTATTGTTATTGAAATGTAGCTTATCAAATGGTTAATAGCAACTTTTTCATATATATTATGAATTTCTTTTATAAATTTATCGATTAGTATTATTAAACCATACCTAATTATGTCTGATGAGAATGTGTAGTTCATTTTATTTTAATTTAATATAATAACTGTATGTGAAATATATCAAAATTGCTTGCTGCTACAATGATAATTTCAATTGGATTGGAAGTTCTGAAGTAAAGATGGCTTCCAGATCTACTATTGACCTATTGGTAGGTAAAAAGATAAAATTAACCTCATACGGTTACGAGGATGGTCGAATTTCAAATTTTTTGTGGTGGTCGTTCGAAATTATTAGAAACTAGCTGACCCGGCAGACTTCGTACTGCCTCAATCGATAAATAAAAGACCTAAACTTTGTATAAAATAATCTTAAAACAAACAAAACGAATCCGCATTTAATAAAAAAGCATTTTTTGAATAAAGCATGAAGTTTTATTATTATGTTCGACACATCATGTTGCTTACTTACAAAACTTACTTACTTTTCCTGAAATACTGGCTATTTATAAGGTGTAAATTTGATATTGACAGACACACTGTTATGATACAGTCTGTTAATCAATTTAAAGCTTTCTCATAAACTTTATTTTTTGTTTTGTTTTATTCGAATTTTTCTTACCCATTAAACCTTCCCTAGACCTTCACGAACATTTCAAGACCAAGATAAGATAAATCCGTTCAGCCGTTCTCGAGTTTTAGCGAGACTAACGAACAGCAATTGATTTATATATAATTTTTTTTTTTTTTTTTTTTTTTACATTCAAACCTGGTCGGGGCTGCTGCGAGCTCCGACGACATCGCAGCAGTCGCGCCAGAAAAACCTAAAAGGCGGTTAACCGAAGCTACTCCTCCCCACCGGTCGGTAAGTAGCTTCAGGTTCCTAAATCGTGTGCCCTAAGTATTCTAATTGAACCCAGAATGACTGCCTTTTGCATCCGGTCTATCAAGATCTGCGCCGAGTTCCTACAGGCCGGAATGATCTTCAAGTTTGAACGCAGCGAAGACCGAATTCCGCCCAAAACACCGATGATCAGAACCACTAATACGACCTTGTGGCCTGGGTATAGCGTGCGGAGCTCGAACAGGAGATCTTGATATTTTGTCCATTTTTCCTCCTCTTTCAAGACTATGTTCTTCTCTGCCGGAGCGGAGAATTCGATGACATACATAGTCTTGATTAGCTTATCGAGGAGGACAACGTCAGGCCTATTTGCTTGTATGGACCTGACGGTCGGAAACGGATAATTCCAGAAGATCTGGCATTTTTCGTTTCCGACAACGGACTCAATATCTCCTGGCATGTAAGGCAGCACCGGCTCTTGGTCTATTCCGTACGAGTGCCTTAGATGGTAATACAGCACCCGTAGGGCCGCATTATGGCGATGGGTGTACGCCGAGGCCGCTTTTGCCGGACATGCCGACAGAAGGTGGAAAAGCGTCTCAGGCACCTTTCGACAGGCCCTGCAGCTGACATCAGGGACCTGCACACCCATCACATTGCGGCGATAGACCAAGGTGTTAATTACGCCATCTTGGCAAGCTGCGGTAAATCCCTCAGTCTCGGATGTAAGCCCGGCTGACCTTAGGTAGCCGAAGGTCAGCCTAGTTGACAAGCCGAGCGTTTCGATGTTTCGATAGAAAACACCGTGTATCGGCTTGTCAACATGCCGCCTGAGCGTAAGATCTTGCTCCGCGGCATTTATCTGGGCTTTCAGGCGAGAAGGTAGGAGCTCGAGGTTGCCCTCTAGTCGGCCTTCTCGACTGATCTGAAATTCGAGACCAAGTTCTTCCGCAGCTTTTTGTGCTGCCTTAACGATAAATGCCCCCACTCCGGCCAATTCGTGACTTTTAACAAGGCACAGGAGGGGGTCCGAGCTCCTAAGAACTTTACAAGCTATACTCAGAACCACACTTCGATGCAGACCCTCCAGACTGAGGAGTCCTCTACCTCCCCGATGACGTGGGAGATAAATACGGGAAACGGACGATCTAGGATGCAAACTGTGATGGATATGCATCATTTTCCGGGTGTCTTTATCGAGTCTATGCAGCTCATCGACCGTCCATTTCACCACTCCAAAAGAGTGGAGCAGGACTGGAACGGCAAGCATATTTGTTGCAGACACCTTGTTCCCACTCGAAAGTTCGAAAGACCAAATCTTTCGAACAAGGTTTCTGTATTTGCCGCGGAGAGCCACCTTGACCTGGGAAGCGTCATAATTAGGACGCTGTTCAATTCCCAGGTATCGATAGGTCTCTCCAGCATCGAGGTGTTTAAAGATGCTTCCGTCGGCAAGCTGCATATTCTCGTACACTTCCGGAGATCGTCCTCTCCTCAAATGAAACACTGCGCATTTGTCCAATCCCAACTCCATGCCTACGGCTCGTGTATATTCCTGAACCACATTGAGAGATTGATGGATGTTCTTCTCCCCAGAGGCATAAAGTTTCAAATCATCCACGTAAAATAAATGGGTGATCTGATGCCTCCGGTCGTTCGGTGGTCCAGAGTAATATCCATGAGTCCGTCTTAAAGCAATGGAGAGTGGCAGCAGTGAGATATTGAACAAGAGGGGACTCAAGGAGTCTCCTTGGAAAACTCCCCTCTTGAATGTTACCAACTCTGTCAAGACTCGTCGTGTGCCTGATGTGATGGCAAAACGGGTCTTCCAGAGTGGCAACAGATGTTCTATGCATCTCACTAGTGGGGTAGGTACCGCAAGGCATTGGAGCAAGTATAATAATAGCTCATGTGATGTTGAATCAAATGCCTTGCGGTAGTCAATCCAGGCCATGGAAAGGTTGCGCTTGTAAAGTATAGAGTCCTGAGTGATAGATCTATCTATCACCAGGTTCTCCCGGCAACCCTCCATCCCTTTCTTTGCCCCACGCTGCTCGCTGATGTTATTAACTACCGGACCGATCGATTTCAACAACCTAGCATACAAGATACGTGTAAATAACTTGTAGCAGGTGTTGAGACAAGTGATCGGTCGGTAGTTCTTGGGATCAGACAAGTCTCCATATATATATATATATATATATATATATATATATATATATATATATATATATATATATATATATATATATATATATATATAAATATATATAGATTGATCTTCTTCACCAGCTTTTTATCAACACATGTGTTTTAATGGCCTCCTTCTTCGAATTAGAATTATATTATCTATTTCACTGCCAAGCTCTTCGAATGAGATTCACAAGACATTCTCTATTATGAACCATTCTTGTCTTCCATAATTAGTATTACCATTATTCACCGAACATCCTACTTAACGATTTTCGTCTTCTGGAAGCCACCGGGTTTTATCTAATATGCATTTGTTCTCTCATTGAGAGGTGTTTGCTCCCACATGTCGATTTCCAAAAATGTTCGATATGCAGAGGTAGTTCTCTTCAGTAAAATGTATGTTTCAAGCATATTGTTGTTGTGAAAGCCAAGTCACACATTGACACTAAAATATTATATCATTGTTGTTCAGCGAATTAATAACAAAATCACAAATGTGTAAACGGCGTTCGTTTCTTCTAGATGCAAAGCTTGACAGGCTGTAGACGATAAGCTCGTTGACAATCACTATGTACAGTTTTAGAAATTGTTACATGGGGTATATTGAATATGAGTAGGTCTGTGAACAACGATGGATCTTGTTTCTTCAAATAATATAAGAATAAGTCTTGTACTATTTCTTACTAAAACCTTTTAAGATTGTCCTCTCCTACGTGTAGAAGATTTTCCAAAAAATTTAAATGAATTCTTTTTAATACCGAAATATCACTGGAGATGAATGTCTCGCATTTGGAAAAAATAAACGGTAGTCTGCTGCCGCAGAAACGAAATTTCCTTCATAGTATATACTATCTTCAACCAAGAACATCAATAAAACAAACATATACAGTGATTTATATGACGATTTGTCAATACTGTTGTATATAATACAATTGCTACTGAATCATATCTTTAACGAAGGTGTAATTCCATAAGATAACGCTGATTAGAAAAAGTATGATAAATCTAATATGAACCCTCCTAGCGAAATTTTTCAGAAATATCTTTTTATATTAAATAAGTCAAAGTTTTCAAATTTCTGTATAATAATAATTATTTCTGATCATTAGTGTAGTCAAGGAAATTCAAATGCGTACAAGACCCCATAACTATGCCACTGTACCTGAATCACTTTTAAGAATTGTAAAAAATGTAAGTCCAGTGAAAAGTTTGAAGTCATGGTTTGTTGAGAAGATAAAGAACATATAATTTTCCCAAACTTCAATCCTGTATCTTGGAAACGAAGTGTTTTAGAGAAAAATTTTATATGAAAGACCCCCAGAGTCCTTAGAAATTCTTTCATTTACCGACGTTATGAAGGAAAAACGAAAACACCCTGTATAATAACAGATAATATAATTTCAAACTTTTTCTCGTTCTATGTTGCCTGATCATTCAACTCTATTAACCACAACACCTCAATATAATTCTTATAATATTTGAATAAAAGGGTATACTTCATCTCGATAATATGACAAAAACTTTTGAGACAAATTTTTTCCATGGCGCATGAGTATCATTTGATTATTTTTTGACGTTTCTAAAAACCAATAGAGATTTTCAATTTTTGTCATTTATGTACGTTTTGGCCCATCAAAACATTATTATAATGAGAATTTTTGAAGAATGTTTGTCTTTATTGATTGCAAAGTCAGATTTCACTAGAGATCGGGATATCAGCTTATGATTTACCATTCAAAAATAGTTTACAGGATACTACACAAGAGGATCTGTCGAATCAGTTCCAATTTATTCTCACTATCTTGTAATATTACTACTGAAGATAACTTTATTATCGTAGCTATATTATAATAAATCACTAGATGAATCATGCAGCTTCTGTTTTTGTAAAAATTATCGTGATTTTCATTATAACATGTTATTGTTAAACTGGTAAGACAGAAAATGTCTGAAAGAACCTCGAAGCTATACTTCGTAACTCGCTCAAGGGAACTCTGCTTTGAAATAATAAGAAAACTTGAAACACAATTCTGTGAACAAATTTATATACCTATAAAATAATGTTTCCTCTGATCTGGAACAAATTTTGTTTCAGCATAATATTGGGAATATGAAAAGTCAGATACGTTCTACGTACCCATGTTATGAATAATATAATCATTCTCATTGATCCCAAATAGCTTTTATAAGCCACACACAGTAGTAATTTTTGGTATTAAGATTCTTAATACCGTGAAATACTCAAAAAGGCCGATTATTTTCATTGGAGCATATCGGTGAAATTGTGTGTAAATAATTAAAATAAATAAATCAATCATTATTAATACATAATAAATCCAGTTATACGGTGCGAACTGAGCTTAATCGAATGTCCACATTGACTGTATTGAAGGAAATAAATAGTGCGCGAAAGGAAACAAAATGAACACGAAAGCAAAACGACAGTGACGATCGTCTAACACGGTGGCGGGGTACCGGCAGCAGCAGCATGGTGGCGGACATGGTCACCATGTCCTGTACCATGGTCCCATATTGGGATATCAAGGACGCCATATGACCAATCCTCATCATATATCTTCTATGCCACCACATTCGTCCATTCCTTTGAATGCAAGTAAGTAGAACATAGTTAATTTCTGTTTTATCAGAGATGTCGAGACGAGATAAGTTCGACAGCTCGTATTTTCGAGTTTGAGATCGAGATGAGACGAGGTATGTCGAGACGCCTTCGTTTTATTTTTAACTGAATTTTGTAGCTGTCATTCTCATTAGTAAAAATATGGGAGATTTGCTGTATCTATGCTGTGTCTATGGTGCTTTATTACCGACAGTGAGATTATGTCCTATGTATTTTATCATCATGGTGCGTATATTTCCAGGGTGCTTATTGACGAGTTTAAGCAATATAGAATTTAAAGCGGGTAATCACGTGACCGATACTTGTGAATTCGTTATTGCTTCATTGCCGAATAACAATGACAACTGACAAGTTGATCGAGATGTTCTAGGTTCTAGTCTTGACCAAGGTATGGAAGAACGACTTGCACAGCATAGGTATTATAGCATTCTTGGGTGTTAGCGACATAATCACACATTACTTCATTTTGATTGGTTGACATAAGTTTCGCTTCAAATAAAATTACTCTCTGTCAGATTATTTGTACAGTCGGGAATATGGTTCACTAACCCAACGCTTGAGGGAAAATGATAAAATAGGTCTCGTAATTTCCTGCATCGCATTCATCAGCCCAGAATTCAAATCATTCTACTCTAAACCACTATGAGGATGGTTTTATTTCCTTCAAATCATCAAATCTAAAGTATTGGCTTGTCTCACATGTTTTCCAGAGGCGATTTTATAGTTGTCACTTATATTTGATCTTTTAAAGAGCTATAATTACAACTCGTTATGGTTCTTATGACGAATTTCTTAACAATCTTATATAATGACCAATAATTGAGGATTCAGAGATCTGAAAATGAGGGAGAATATAATGTTACTGTTGGAAATATTGCCTCGCTGAATGATTGATTCTAAATGAAGATTGGTTTGGGGCCGAGAGGCATGACGTAGCCCTGAGGATCCCTGTTAGAGATGAGATGAATATGATTTGATAGAAACAGGATTGGTAAAATTAGAACTTAATAAAAGTTATTGAAAAATACATCAACTAAAGTATAACATAATAATAATAATAATAAATTTGAAAACTAGTTCGTTTTAAATTGTTGTTTGTGAATGGACTTATTGAAATTAAGTATAGCAAATTTGGTAATACATCAATTAATTAATAAAACGATAAATAATTTGAAAATCAGCTCAATAAATTCTCCATTGAATGTGAAAGAAACACATTACTAACATAATTCAGATAGAGGTGTTCACAAGCGAAAGTGAAGTTTGAATCCCTATTTTTTCTCGGTCGATCGCTCACTTATACTTTATTTAGAATTCACACTTGATGAACTTGTCCGGCAGAATAATGAAAATAATTCTGGCATTATTTATTATTTGCAGTATAAAATTTTCTGAGAATTAACACCGACTGACAGGAGATGATTTAGTCTTGTAAGCAGATAATACATGGGAATAAAATATCTGAAAGATTGTAAGAGGAAAAAAAGTGTTTGAAGTAATGGAGAAAAATATAGATTGGTAATGACTGATGTTTGTAAAAAAGGGAATCGTGATAATATTTAGTGCTTTCCAACAATATTTAGCATACCCATTACAAATTTTTCATTAGTATACTATTTTACTGACAAAGAAATGATATCCCTTATGAAGGACGATTGGAATATGTATTTCGATGGGTATCATATACATTTTGTCAGTGATTTCACTTGAATTATTTAAGAAAATTAAACAGATCTAGCAAGCAATTATCAATTTGGACCAATAGAATTCGTTAGTGAAATCTTTGTTTGTAGCTCAATGTTTTTTATAAACAACCCAGTAACTTATGGCGAATAAGATCGATGCAGGAACTTCGCGACTGACCTAGATATGATCCTTTAGGTAACATGATGTTGATCAGAGAAAATATGTAAGGGCTGTAAATAATGTAGAAAAAACTGCCATACTGAATACCATTTCATGGTTTGTACATGCAAAGTCCTGAAGATTTGAATAGTGTACGGTGTTTTCTTTCAAGCAGCGCTACGTTATTGAAAAATATTGAAAAAAAAATTCCTGAATCATTTCTATTGAATTGAAGACAATGATATGTAGGAAATTTCAAAACTTTACGAGGGCAACGTGAAAAGTTCATTGGATCGAGTCGACGCCGATTTGAAGCTAAGCTGCCGCATTTGGTTAGTCATGCACCATATTCTCCAGGTTTGCCCCCCTGCGATTTTTGTCTCTTTCCAAACTTGAAGAAATGGCTCGGCGAAAAGAGATTTGGCTCCAACGATGAGATCTTAGCTGAAACAAATGCCTATTTTAAAGAATTGCCAAAATCGTATTATTCAGAAGGATCGAAAAATTAGAAACACGTTGGACGAAGTGTATCGGGCAGATTATGTTGAGAAATAAAATAAGTTTTGACCCAATAAATCATTTCTATTTTCATTTTGCAGATAATTTTCACCTTACCCTCTATATGATTCATCGATTACATTGAGTGTTTTATTTAAAGAAACCATGTAAGTTTTCTCCCTTTTTCGATAAGGTGTCTAGTGAGTTTTCCACTACTTTGCTTTGTTATGAAGGAAGCATCAGCAATTATGCTGTTCAAATTTAGAAGCAATTGGTCTTGAAACCATTTATTGAAAATTCTCTTGGTTCATTCCGTCATGATAAATGGGATTGCAACATTTTAAACCAACAGAGTTCCGGTTTGGTATAAACCTTCTAGATTGCCGGCATGTATGAATATAATACTAAAATGTTTTTATTGAGAAATACCTCTTCCCATCGAATTTTGTGCCCTTGGCGCTGCTCTTATCAAAACTTCTGCCACGAGCGACCAATACAGTCCCGATTTGGAATACCAATCTTCTCATTCCATCTAGAAATACTGGTTCGTGAATATTCTCTTGCAAAACTTGTTTTTATTCCCTCAAGAACTGTTATTGACATATTCATTAATTTTATTCATTTACTTCTCAAAATAATATATACATAGTTACATAACAATAAAATAACAGGCTTTCATAATTTATACCTTTTTCGTCTATAAATTACATGTAGCACGTAAATATAATTTTCATGGCTAGTTTAGCTTTCTAGGAATTTATAGTTAGTAAGTAGTAAGTTGGATATGTATGAAATTATTTCCCAAATTTCAGAGGCTAATATATGTACCTATGATTGAAACCAATACTTAATGTGGGGTTCTTCATAATATTATATATAAATACAATACAATGAGATGGATAGGAATATTAATTATCGTAAGTAATTCCTTATAGTTCGATTGAAGCTTCCGGACAAAAAATCACTAGACATTTTTTCATGGAATAGAATTCATCCAAATCCCAAAAACTCTATACGCTGTAGAAATATATTCAATACATTGTCCAAAGCTTCTCAGCTTGTAGAGTCTTTCTCAAATTGAGGCAATTTCTTAAGAATGTTTATACCCGAATTGTGTAGGTATTTTCTATTTACAGTAAGCTTATACGATGGTAATAAATACTCTTTCTGGTGTCTAGAATTATACGAATCAGATCCGAAGTAATTATAAGTCGGTTTTGTCTTTTATATGTGGCTAGACCTATAATTTGTGAATATAAAAATAAATTGTTACCGTGAAAATGTTCAATCTGAAGTGTTTCCGGCAAAACAAATATTGCGGATAGCTCTCGTTTGTACACGTATTTGACGTTTGTGGAAGCGCCCCAAAATTCAATTCTGTATTGTAAAACAGTGTGGAAGTATGGTAGTAATTTTCATCCCTCGAAACCTAGATTTTTTCTAATTGTAAAAATAGTAATAGTGACACTGCTCGCTTTCTATCAATATGGAGACTCACGAATTCAGTTTGTTCTCAAAGTTGGTGAAATGTTCAGAATAAAAATGTCATAATTTGCTTTTTTTCAAAATTTAATTATAAATTATTTGCAAAGAACCAGTCTATGGTTTGTTTCAAATTCTTTGTGGCTTCTATAAGCAAATTAAGAATATTAATTAGAATGCTTGTATCATCAGCCAAAAGTGAGGACTCAATATTTGGAAAGCAAGCTGAGTTAGTCAAATTTTCAAATGCCATATGGTGGTTTTATCATAGATAATATGTCTACCTCACATATTTCAATATTCCCTTGTAGGAAGAAAACAACAGACCCGAGGTTGCTCGGGCCAATGCCTCATAACTCTGGCTCACGCTTGGAGCACAAGGTCGGACGAATGCTGTATGGCACTTGGGATGATAACCAACCGTGGTATGCAGTCACGGCTCAATATTTAATCACAAATCTTCGCCATTCGTAGTCGACACCCTTGGCCGAATACTGCGATAAAATATTGTAACAATGCTGGAACTTAGATTTGTGCCAATGCAGGGAATCACTCCTTGGGACAATCTTTGAATAAGAACTGAGTCAATGCTATGCAACTCTGGCGGTAACCCAAGATTGGCTCAAGCCTGGTTTAACCTCGGAATGATAACATCGCCGCAAGACTGGCGTCGAGTTAGTTTAGGCCCAATGGCTGATAGCGTATTGAGGCAAATATTTTTCTTCTTTTTTCCCGTTGTTATGCTGTAAGTAAATTTATTTATAATGATTCCGTATAAAACAAGTATTCTACCTAAACCAGGCTCCAAACCTACGACATACGAGTTACGAGACGAGCACGATACCGACTATGCGAACCGACGAATTGTAATTTAGCTTTTCGATTTGATGATAACGTAATAGTCGCTAACTATATTTATAGCAATTGACTAATATACCAACATGGTGATACAACAAATTCGTTTTCGTGTATTGTCCGATTACATCGATATAATACCGATTATTAAGGTCTGGCTGAGGCTAAGATAGAGATTGGACAACCGAAACTCGGGTCTGGTTGAGGCTTCACTAGAGGCTTGAGAGTCGTCGTAACTCGATTTGTACGCCAATGCTTCAAATGCGAGGCAGAGACACCCAGGCTCTAGCCAAGCTTGTTTCCATTGTCAAGCCTGGCGGCTACTACATGAGAGTTATTTCAGTAACTTTACCAGTATGAAATTCAATTCTAATTCTAATTAATTATGCAAATTATAATGCTTAATGACATAACCTATACTGGAATCTCTAAACAATATTTACAAAAAAGAATGTACGGCCATAAATATAGCACAAGAAATAACAACTTAGAAAATTCCACCGCCCTTGCTAAGCATTGCTTTGATTATAACCATCAATTTGATTACAAAAATGTTAATATCTTAACTAAGGAAACCAATTATTATAAAAGATCTATCCTGGAGATGATTCACATAAAACGGGACCCCAAATCTGTAAATCATAGGGTAGACACACAAAATCTAAGTCATATTTATACTAATTTGATTAAATAATCTCTTGCAAATTCTTACATACGTCTTTATAAGTGTAGAAAATGTTTTTAGGAAGAATTCGTAATAGTTATTTCCCAGTACCGGTCTGAAACCGTTCTTAAGGGCCGTGTCATAAATCCTACACATCTGGTTCCGAAAGTAGATACTTGACAAATAACTTCTCATTTGTTGTGAGAATACCAATCAATATGCACTCATATATTTTAATAATATTACTGAATAGCGGATTCTTACTACAAAAAAATAATTTTTCATACATTAATTCTGACGATACAATTTCGATTATTCGTGGTTCTGTTCGTTTCGACGGCGTGGGCTCTTTTAATTGAAGTTAAATTGTGCGATTTGGACGCTTGTGCTATAATTAGTTTTAATAAACCCCCTTTTTGGACATAGTGAGTCTTCTGATGATGGTCGTGAGACCGAAACGTACGTAAAGACGAATAGTTAAAACAAAGTGTTATTGTGACCTATTTCCCGAGAATTTTTATATATAATTCATACTGGGTCAAGAATCTTATTATTGTAAAATGAAAGTAATACCTGGTGAGAAACACCAAAAGGTTTTAAATAGTCTAGTGAGGCATCGGAAAACTCCCAAAATAAAAATTATAATTGGGACTCAACGTAAAGACCTTCAAAAATCGAGGTAGAGTAGGAAATTGATTTTGGAATTTAAACCGCGTAAAAAAAGTGAATTAGTGAAAAATGGGAACAAGAGATAATACGAGGAAAGATCTGGGTTCTAGGGCAAGTACACCGGAACTACAAGGATTCGAGAGTGTAGAGGAAACAACAGTGGTGGTAGATGAAAATTCAGTACAAATGAAAGGAATGTTTGAGATGTTGATGAGTAAATCAGAGGATTATAGTAAAAGTATGAATGAAAATCGAAAACCAGGGGCTGAATGAAACTTTGGATAAAATATTAACAGAATGTATGACAGAATTAACAATAACGAATGAAAGTTGTGTGGAAAAGTATGCAGAGATAATAAATGTTGAAATCAGAGAATATGTAGAAGGAAGAATAAATGAGAAAATGAATGAATACAGTATTTTCGTAGGTAGAAAATTAAACGATATGGAACAAAAAATAATAACGATCGAATAAGTGATATGGGTGAAACTATTGTAGAGAATGTCGGAGAGGATGTGAATGGTTTGAGAGTGAGTCATAATACGATGATAAGCGAACAGGAAGAGGAAATCAGAAGAATCGAGAGTTTGAAAGTGGAAAGAGTTCAAGTGGAATATAGGACAATCGGTAATTAATCAAATATGAAATTCGATGGTAATATAACAAGGTTACATCCATGTATATGAAATTTGAACAAAGTGTTAGAAAATACAAGGAATAACGTGAGGCTTGGAAGAATGATTGAGGACAAGCTAGTGAGAAATCCTTTATAATTATGTAACTGTAAAGAGTGAGGAATACCTAATTTAGAGGAATCTCTTGAAAACTCCTGGGGAGAGATACAGCAATACAAAATCAGAGAAAAGCTGTATTTTCAAAAATTCTTAGAGAATAGGGGTAACAATGTGAGTATTTACGCTCTCACATTATACAGTGAAGCTCAATATCTTGAACCAAAAATGAAATAGTACTGTACATATCTTGACAATTTGAAGAGCAGATATCAGAGTCAATTGCGATATCAAATATTAGAACCATGGATCAGCTTATTTCATATTTAAACCGAATTGAGAAAAACGAAAGAACATGTCATGAAAATAGGGGCATAAATCAAAACAGTAGGAATGGAACCAATCATAATTACCGATTCAGCCAAAGAATTAATAAAAATAATGATCAGAATAGGGAATCGTATGAAAACAGGGGTAGTGATAATCGAGAATATAGAAGGGGTTATGATAATCAGGAAAACCAAAATGTTAATTATTATAAATCCCAAAATAATAGGTATAATGGCCAGGACAATAGTTATAATAGAAATAATAATAATAATAATCGTTATAAGGAGAATAATCAGAATTATAATGATTACAACGAAAATTCATATCAGAGAACAAAATAAGATAAACAGGGACCATAATAGATAAAGGAGAACTTATTATAACATCTATCATTCAAAATAAAAAACAATGAAGCTGACAGAAGTAATGAAAGGAATACAGAGAATACAAAACAGGCTAAGGAAGTAAATAGTAACAGGGTAGAAATGGTAAAAGCACAAATAAATTTAGCAAGATCTTCATCAGAGATAGTAGAAACTGATTAAATCTAGGATTTTTAGAAAAACACAGACACATATGAGCATCATGAGGAATTTTTTGAAACGGAACAGGAACATGAATATTTAGAAAAAATAGGTTTAAATAAATTAGATGGGAAAACAAGGTTGAAATCTTAATTGGTTTAAGATGGGCGGATTCAGTGAATTAACTGAATGTAAATAATAATTAAAAAATTTCGATAATTCAATTGATAAGTGTAAGTGAGAAAAAAGTAGCTGAAGTATCTAAAATGACAACTGAAATAATAACAATGGGTAAAACCAGCTTAGAGATGCAACTTTTTTATGTAAATAATATGGGTACGGATATTATAATGGAAATGGACGAGTTAGAAAAGCATGAAATTGAGTTGGATTATGAGAATAAGATCATAGATCATTTACTTAGGTAGGAAAAATAAGAATAACTTTATTAAATCAAATCAAGTTAGTAACAGTAACTGTTAAAGTTGAAAAAGCACATCAAAATCAACTAATGAATAGAAGTAAATAGATAGAGTAAAATATATGGTACACGCTGAACAGTGTGTTCGGAAAGCTCGTACTTTGGATAGAGTGTGCTGAAATGATTTAAAACACTCCTGTTCATTGTACATCCAGTTTGGCAATGTATGAATCGCAGTTAAATAGATAAAGTCATTTTAGTGTCACTTGCTTATTGCACTCGAGATCTCTCCCAGGGCTATGCATCCAATTAATACAGGAATATCATAACACATTGCCCTTTCCCACGAAGGGCCTTTAACTTTTAGTGATAGTGTCGAGCCATAATTTAGACTGTATTGATTTTCACAGAAGTATGGAACACTACTGCGAAAGAGACTAACCGTCAGTGACCTCGGTTGTCCGCTATAAATAATATAAATAATGTAATCTAGCGGGCCTAATGAGCCAGCTAATGCCTGACATGGCACGGTCCGCATCATAACTTTTAACTATAGCACTCCCACCTTTTAAAACCTATTATATATGGATGCCGACTAATTATAGCTTGCATTTTGCGCTCACCATGTTTTATTTTTTAATTTCGCGGAATAAAAATGTGATGAGAATGCAACTGTCATGATCCACACACCATGATTATTATTTTGCTCTACTACTATGCAACCCTATGCCTATGCATATAAAAACATAACTCTTGAATGTGTATGAGAAGTATCTCGTATTCAAGTATTATTGGAGGTTAAATATAAAAATCATACTAAACAGATATCTGGCGTGCGCATGAGTATTATTTTCTTCACTTATTGATGGAATCATAGTCTGCCACAACCAAGAGGAAGACCTCTTTGGCAAACATTGCTATAGACGCAGTTGTTGAGAAAATGGACTTATTCCAATAACCGAGTACTGACAATTTGAATGTTTTTAGAAACCGTATAATCACTCGGATACTGATTACTTGAGTTCTCAAGGCACATAGTTGCATTGTAGTATTGAAGTGTTAGTGTTGAGCACGGCACAAAATCGGCGTACTCGATTCAATTCAATGTGTAACTGATATAATTATTGCATTACTACAAGCAACAATCTAATATATACATTACATACTATTTCTACAAGATGAGCTCTATATAATCAATTTAAACCGTGCCGCGAAGCAATGGAGAATAAAAAATTTTTCTACGGTGTTTTTAGACATAAAATCATTTTAATGCCACTTATCTTCGTTCTTTTTTCATCTTACAATGAAGAATCTTTGAAAACTGTTCAGAAATTCGTGTTTTTCTGAAAATTTCCAATAAACATTACCTTTTTACATTGTCGACATTGCATTTCTGAAGCAGTTATCAAGAAAAATATTAAAAAAAAGTCCTGGAATCAATAATAATTAATTTTGATGTATTTTACTATTTTAAGTGAAGTTAGACATAACTGATTTAGAATATGAACTATATTATATGCTTCTATAAAATTTCGTGAAAATGAGGAATTTTTTCATCCAAAAATTAAACTTACTATGGAACTGAACATCAGAAAACGATTATTGTTCTATATATTTATTTTTGTAAATACATTTTTATTTTCTAATGTCTTGTTTTCTCGAATCTCGTCGATTTTTTGAAAATTCTGCAATCATTGTGATTACGAATTGTTTCTGATCTTCATTATGAGAAAGGTGATTGTGGTACTCTGTCATCAATTGTGCTGCTCTTTCAGCACAATCATTAACCACTTTCAATCCTTTAACAATTGATAGTCCATTAATGAAAGCTTCATTTTCTCCCCATGAACTCGGATCATGATCCAGGAACTCCTTAGAAATATTAAATATTCCAAAAAAATTAAGAGATTCTGCATTTATGAAGTGATCAATAACGGCTTGAAGTACCGTAGATAAATAAATTTTCAGATTTAATAAAGACCGTTCACTCTTTTTTTCCCATGTAACATCAACATTTTTTTTTCACCTTTCTCCGTTTGGTTTCGAACGGAATATTTCTATCAAAAAATGCCAATGCGTTAAATACCATAAATGATTGCTGAATTTTCTAATTGCCTCCTTTGATATTTTAGGATTGATTGTCTTATATTTATCCAAAATCTTCAGAAAACTCAAATCTGTATAAGGTACAGCATAAGCAATCGGAGTCATGAACCATTCTTTTACCTAAGCTTTTACTATAAAGAAACATATTCCAGAAAATCCGCTTTTATCTTTTTTAGAAAGATTAAAATAGTCTCGAAAATTAATCACTATTAATTCCACGACTTTTTTTGCATTTTTCTTGAAAACTGCTTCAGAAATGCAATGTCGACAATGTTAAAAGGTAATTTTTGTTGGAAATTTTTGGAAAAACACGAATTCTGAACACCCTCCAAAGATTCTTCATTGTAAGATGAAAAAAGAACGAAGATAAGTGGCATTAAGATGATTTTATGCCTTAAAACACCGTAGAAAAATAGTTTTTTTTACTGCTTTGCGGCACGGTTTAAATTCATTTTATAGAGTTCATCTTGTAGAAATAGTATTTTTCCATGAATACGAACACTTTGCCGCCCAGAGCTAAGCGATATTCGAAAAAAAAATATTTAACTGTCACCCTAATATACATAAATAACTTGTGGATCGCTCACTAGCTGAAACATCATTCTCTTTGTTATTGATTTATTAATAAACTATGAAAGAGTTTATACTGTTGATAAACTACAATACTATAAATAAGAAACAATCACCCTCATCCACTACAAATACTGGTATTCAGCTACCAATCAGCTAACATCAGAGCAAACTAAATCAGAAATCAAAATGTGCCTCTGCAAATACTTTTTGGGATGAAAAGAGTGAACAAGGGATTATCTCCAGCTGGAGATAAATCCGAATTCATTATATTGCTCTTTCGCTTATACATTTTCATCCCTTCTAAACCACCCAGATATTTATCGTTAAAGTGTTTCAAGAGTGATAAGCTTTCTCGGGAAATGATCCCACCTGTGTTTTATGTTCGGCTCGATTTTCAACATTATTTTCTTGAAGTGGGCAAAACGCTCTTCATACCCAGCTATAATATTCCTTCTGGTTCGGCCCACGTAGCATTTTGAACACGAAAAGGGAATTTGGAGGCAACCGATTTACCAAATGAAAGCCACTACCTTCAAATTCAAAAGTTTCACGTAACATCCGTCAGTAATATATAAAAATTCTCGGGAAATAGGTCACATCAACACTCTGTTTTGAAATTTTCGTCTTTACCTACGTTTCGGTCTCACGAACATCATCAGAAGACTTATTATGTCAAAAAGGGTTCATTAAAACTAATTATAGCACAAGCGTCCATATCGTACGATTTTCAATCAAAAAGCCCACGCCGTCGAAACGAACAGAACCACGAATAATCGAAATTGTATCGTCAATATTAAAGTATAAATTTTTTGTAACAAGAATCCACTGTTCAGTAATCTTTATATATATAATTCTACTGTACGTGTGTATGTAATTGAACTCCTCCTAAACGGCTGGACCGATTTGAATGAATTTTTTTGTATGCGTTTGGATGGCGCTCTGGATGATTTAGATTCACAAATCAGCCCAGATGTGGCACGTCTTCGTGGACTAGGAGGAAATATTGGTCGACGGACTCGGAATTCACAATTGCTCCAGAGCCGACCCTGGATGGTTAAGATTCGGAAATCAGCCCGGCAGATGGCGCTGCAGTCTGTATCTAGGTTACTTTTGATATTTCAAGTGTCGCATTTCAGTGAATATTAAGTGTACACATATAAGTTAAGTAAATAAGACAATGCCACGTCTTCGTGGACGAGGAGGAAATATTGGTCAACGGACTCGGAATTCACAATTAGTCCAGAACTGTCGTGCAGGACAACGTTTGTCGGGTCCGCTGGTATTCTTATAAAATACAAGTGCATGTCTTGCTATAGTCTCATAACAACTGATGTTCGAAGTTATTTGTTGGTATCCACTCGAACCAGATGTAAGATTTATGAGGTACTTGAAATAAGTTTCAGACCTGTATTGAAATTTACTTTTAGCGTTCTTCCTAAAATATACTTTTAACATTATAAAGACGCATGTAGGAATTTGCAAGAGTTTTAATTAATCAAGCTAGTATAAATCTGACTTAATCCCTGAATATCATCCCTATACAGATTTGGAGTCACGTTTTATGTGAATCATCTATAGGATAGATCTTTTATAATAATTGATTTCCTTAGTTAAAATATTAACATTTTTGTAATCAAATTGATGGTTATAATCAAAGCAGTGCTTAGCAAGGGCGGCGGAATTTTCTAAGTTATTATTTCTTGTGCTATACTTATGGCCATAGATTATTTTTTGCAAATATTGCTTAGAGATTCCAGTATAAGCCTCATTACAATCTAAACAATTCAATTTATATACTGTGTGGGTTTGTTTATCTTTAGGTATTACAGGTTTTAGATTTGAGAAATATTTCCCAACACAGTTAGTAAGTTTAACCCAACATTTATATCGTAATTTTTCAAACATTTCTTAATTTTTTCTGAGGTCTCCGGAATGTATGGTAAAGTTATATAATTGTCTGTATTACCTTTTATGTTATTTCCATATGAAGAACCATTATAGATTTTGTTTATTCTCTCTTTAATGATTGAAGAAAGTTTTTGGGTAGCCATTCATTTCCAGTGTATTACGAACAATTTTTAAATTTTTGGGACGGTCCTCTGCGTGGGACAATTTTACCGCACGGTCTGTAAGGCTGTTTATGACACTTTTTTTCATAACAAGCTGGTGCAACGGAATTGAAGTGAAGATAACGGTGAGACCAAACTTCTTCAGTAAACCGTGAAGTTGTTATTTTTCCGTCTGCATCATGCCTAATGTTCATATCTAACAAATTTATGTTTTTGTTTACTTCTGTTTCACAAGTGAATTGTAGTTTAAAGTGGAAATTGTTAAATTCATTAATCACATATTGATTTTCATCGTTGGGACACACATAAGGCACTCATCTACATACCGTTTAAAGAATACAGATTTTCAAGAAAGTCTATCACTTTTGAAACACAATAATGAAAAATATCTAGATAATTTAAAAGAAATGGGAATGTATACACGGATTAGCAATATAATGAATTTAGATATATCTCCAGCTGAGGGGAATCTCTTGTTTACTACCTTCAATTCCGAATAGTATTTAATCAAGCACATTTTGATTTCTTATATAGTTCAATCTAATCATGGTTACTTGGTAGCTGAAAGTGTGTGATTGTTTCTCATTTAAAGTGTCATGTGTATCTACAGTGTGAAATATTTTATGATTCATTGTTGACGATGACTTCTCGGTTAGTTGAGTTAAATCCGATTTATTAAATTAAAATCCAAAATATCATGCTCAATAGTAGATTCACGTTTCATTAAAGAAAGTTGTCAAATAACATTTTCACAAAAGTGATTAAAATATATACAATACATGTAACAATGCGAAAATAGATAAAATCATTCTCTCTGCAGAACTAAGATGGTTAAAAATAGAAATCTGCATGACACCAATAATTTCAAGCATTAATTGCATCACGTATAACATATCAAAATATTTAGTAAAGGAATTTAACTACTTCCAAGCCGCACCGTCTGAAAAATTCTTTGAAACTAATTCCAAAATTGAAAGATTTCAAATTTGAACCTGGTGATACTCTCGTTTCATTTGATGTTCCACTATTTAAAAATACCCCAATCCGTGTTTTAAAGCTTGTATTCATATTTTTATACATATTGATAATAATTATGACAAGTCATTCAAAGTATTAGATTCTGTATATTAGCTATTATAGCCTCTGTGAATGCAGTTACGTTACATCTGGAATCCATTCGTAAATGGGATTCTTGTGTCAATTTGTCATCAGCCAACGAAGTATTACCGATGAGTTGGCATGATTCTGTTTATTATCAGTACTTGTAAGAATTGTTTGTGATGCCTGAGAATTTCTGATCAACAGATATGTTGCCAATGATAGTAGCTACTACCCTCCTTCACAAACCCTACTTAGTATAAAATTTACCTGAAGTAAACTACTTTAGAAAAGAAATAATTAAAACGGTATCATTCAACGAGCAACAATATTACTTCCAATAACATTAACCGTATCATCAATATTATAATCAAAACGTTAACCTAGAGAAATACAACTTTAGGAAAACAAGCCTTCATAAATGAGGTAACTCAGTTGTTTTAGTGTAGTTTTGTACATAACTATATATAGGTGTGAATAAATAACTTCAAATGATCAAGTGCTATTTCTTCAACCAACTACCATCATACTGAGCCATACAAGAAGTGTAAACAACAGCAGCAATCAGAACACCGTGAGTCGATAAACTTTCTGATGAAATGGCTTTCAAACATTAATATACCCGATAAAAACTGTACAGAATACGTGATCCTTATGTCTTTATGTGTGGGAAAAAATTATTTCACTTTCAACAAAACCTACTTCACACATACAAGCAGATGTAAAATGGGCATTCCAGTCTCTCCATTTTCGGCCAATATTTTTCAAAGCGAACTTGAAACCTTGAAAACAGCATAGGTATGGATTCTACGAGAATACTAAGAATGTGAAATAATCATCCTTGGCCACTAAACATTCTGTTGAAGTACTGATGTAACAGTGAGCCGAGCGTTATGTTTTATAATAAATCTGAAATTGAAATTACTCCATATTAAATATTTCCAGATAAGTGAATAGGTTTGAAAGCCTATCTCACTGCTTGTAACACTTATACTTGTAATAGTCGGCTGAGTATTATTTCAGGTAGCGTTAATACCTTATCGACGTGTTTTATGAACTAGGATTTGTTTGTTGGAACCTGCTCGGGTATCAAAGATCTTAGTTGATCCGTGTACCCTCAAGGTTCTGTTAAGTTGCCACCACTAGGTGTACATTTCAGCCCACCTAGAAGCTGTTTTTGACTATGGTGTCTTGATATCTTTCAAGGGACCGCCCCGTACAATTACTACTTATACTTATATCTTTATATCTATTCAAGCGTAAATTCTTGGCCTTTCAGCTACCAAGTAGCCATCATGAGAGTAAACTTATTTTAAGTGATAAACTATAAATATTATATTTTCAGTGGATAAGGGTGATTATTCCTTATTTATAGTGAATAAGGGTGATTATTTATCATTTATAGTGTTATAGTGAATCTACAGTGTGAACTGTTCTACAATTTTCTAGACAAGAAGATAGTCTCTGAATATCCTTGTTTTACCAACTTAATTATCAATTAACTGGGACGTTTGGAAATTTTGTTCCTTTGAACTGCCTCGTAGTCCCGGAAAGAAAGAATTGGAAAACAATCATAGCAGGGTATCAGTTTCAGGCTTCTAAATAATTTGTGATAGTTTATAATCTATTTGCCAGTCGTGTGGTAAATTTCACGAAGTCGAAGGTCATGGAAACCATATTTTGCAAATACCTCGGAAGTGCTGAGATAATTTGCTATAACAGTGATCCCAAAAGTTATTTTTGTAGGAGAAACCGTTCACGCTCCGAAGGATCGAGAGCGTAGACTAATTATTAAATTTTATTAAATTTACAACGATGAGTTTATTTTTGATCTTATGATCGAATTAATCTTAATGAACTATTACCCAATTAGGGAATTTATGAAATAATGTATTTATTCATTTAATGAATTACATATTGAACAATTAATCAATGATACCCTTTTCTGATTCTTAGTATTCATACATTGGTTGTGGAAAAATGATGGATACATGTCACTGGTTGATGTCTTCATTATCAAAACCAAGACTAAATGTATTCAAACAGGAATGATCATAATATTGGCTATAAACGATATAGCAATTCACGTGCGTTTGGGCTTCCACTATTAGAACCACAGCCTTGCAGTAACAAACATATTGAAGTCAGTAATACATCATAGGCAAGTTGGCGCAGAGTATCAATTGATTCCACGACATAATTTTATCATTTTCACCCCATGGTATCAGAATTAAATTTGTAATGTCCATGTCATGTTCGAATTTGATAAATATTCCCGAAAAACATGCGGTTGAGCAGCAGTAGATGTTGGAAGAAGTGTAGACAATGCACAACTTTGTATAGTTTTGTCGATTGAATGAATTTTGAATATCTCGAAACTGTTGAAGTAAACTATTATAGTCTTCCATTTCAATTGGAACACTTATCAAACATTCAACCTTGAACTTTTCTCTTCTTTTGTTAATTTACGATTCTGTCTGTCAATAATAATAAAAACTGACGTTACGAATTGTCTGGTTGTGTCTAATTAAAGCATATTGAGAGAATCCACAACAACATGGTAGCAGAACGTGGTTTGCTTCGAGCAATTTGGATATTGCGGACAAAAACTGCAGGCGCCTCTCGAGTGGAATTTTTGCACTGAAACAGTGGTTAAGTGTTCAGGTTTGGCCGGCAACTGCGCAGAGGAAGCAATGGATTTCCATGGAATCGAGAAGCTATGCGGTGCTGAAAACTGGATAATCACGATTGACGATGGATGAAGGTCCTGTAAGCGAAGCTGATGGTGGAGAGTTTGAATATGCTGACGGAACTTTAACAAGTAATGCAGGAGGTGATGAAGAAACCATTCCCAGTCCACCACCGAGCTGCAGACAGTTGCGAGACAGACAAACTCTCAAGAAACCATAGCGCCTGTCGGAGATGCTGTTGGCTGAGATGGGTGAACCAAGAAGTTTCGCTGAAGCAACCCAATCTGCGGAAAAACACCATTGGAAGACGGCTATGCTCGAAGAGATGACTTCACTGGATGGAAACGAAACGTGGAAATTAGTGGAACTGCCAGCTGGTCGTGAACCGATAACAAATCGCTGGGTTTACCGAATCAAGCGTGATGCTGATGGGAACGTTGCTCGTTATAGGGCGCGATTGGTCGTCCGTGGCTTCAGCCAGAATTAAGGCGTTGATCACAACGAGACGTTTAGTCCAGTCGCTCGATTTGACACCATTCGGTCTTTTCTGAGCGTGTCGGCCAAGCTTCATCTGCACTTGTCGCAGTTTGATGTGAAGACGGCATTTTTAAACGGCATTCTACGAGAAGAGGTATATATGGAGCAGCCAGAAGGATTTCAAGATGGGACAGGCAAAGTTTGCAAGCTCTTGAAAAGTCTTTGTGGCTTGAAACAGTCGCCGAGATGCTGGAACGAGTGTTTCAAAGACGTGCTAGTCAGTTTCGGACTGACAGAGAGCAAGGCAGATCCGTGCCTGTTCTACCGACAGAATAGCAACGAGAAGTTGATGGTACTCCTCTACGTTGACGAGGGACTGGTGGCGGCAACCCGAAAACAAGATGCTGAGACGTTTCTCCATCGACTGGATAACATGTTCAAGATCACTGTTGAACCAGTTGGGTACTTCCTGAATATCCTCATAAATTGCCACGAAGATGGTTAGATTGCCATTAGCCAGAAGAGGTGTGCTGAGGATATACTTCGACGGTTCAAGATGTCAGACGCAAACCCAGTGGCAACACCGATTGAGCAGTATCTACAAACAGATGGATCATCGAACTGCGGTTTGACAAATGCTCCATATCGCGAAGCAGTGGGCTGCCTAATGTGTTTGGCAGTCGCCACGAGACCTGACATTGCATTTGCGGTCAGCTACGCATCTCAGTTTCTCGAAAGACCGGAAGAGCGACATTGGGAACTGTTAAAAAGGATTCTGAAATACATTAAGGGTTCTACGACTACGAGCATCAAATACAAGGCAGATGACGACGCGACGAGGCTGCACATCTACACCGACGCCGATTTTGCGAGTGACCATGGGACTCGCCGTTCCGTCAGCGGTATGATTATAAAGTACTGCGGAGCAGCTATCACCTGGGGTAGTAGGCGACAAAAATGCGTGCCGCTGTCAACTACGGAGTCTGAGTATATTGCAGCGTGTGAAGTGGCACGAGAAGCCGTTTGGTTGACTCGACTCTTCGAGGAGATTTCTCCACTGGATGGCACTCCGGTTCTTCTTGTGGACAACGCAAGTGCTATTGAATTGGCGAAGAATCCGCAGTTCCACAAATGGTCGAAGCATATCGACGTGAAATATCACTACATCCGAGAGCAAGTTCGAGGACGACGCTTGGAGATTCAATATGTTCCAGGTGTAGAGCAAGCAGCGGACATCCTGACGAAGCCTGTTTCGCGTGTTACATTTGTTCGTCTTCGATCCTTGATAGGGCTATAACATTTTAGGGGAAGTGTTGAGGTAAACTATTATAGTCTTCCATTTCAATTGGAACACTCATCAAACATTCATCCTTGAACTTTTCCCTTCTTTTGTTAATTTATTATTCTCTCTGTCAATAATAATAAAAACTGACGTTACGAATTGTCTGGTTGTGTATAATTAAAGCATATTGAGAGAATCCACAACAGAAACATTCATAGAATTCAGTTTTAGGGTGCTTTTTAAATTTCCAGAAAGAAAGGTAGAATATTTTCATGTAATTCTTCACATCGCATTAAGCATAGAGCGACATACGTGCTGTACGAAACTGCGCAGAATCAGTTCTTTATATCTCGTCAACAGTTTATCGTACAAAAAAAACGTTGATCCGTTTCTGTAGCAAATGTTCTCTACTAGAAATTAGTAACACACGTGTTCTCGCGAATAGTTCATCGTGTTGAAGATATTTGCAGAGAACTGTTTCGGGGATGTTTGACCCCGCATAATTGACTAAACAACTGTGATGTCAAATCGATTTTAATACATATCGGTCTAGCTATAAGACTATCTATCTTTACATTGCAGGTTATTTTTGATGAGACTTGCTGTCCTTACGAACTACGGTCGACGAATAGTTAACGATCAGTCTTTTTTTATGTGGAACGCTCTTGTAAGGGCTCAGTCGGATAATGCGTGGTCACCTTTTTGTGTAGTGTATAGGTAACTTTAGTTCGTCACTTTGACACAAGGCAGAGGTACAATTATAGGTTATATAGAGAGTAGTAGGTAATCATAGTAAAGTATAAAATTTGAATTGAATCAAATTTTACTCCTTTGAGTGTGTGAGGTGCGTCACTTTGCCAATTGTATGCTATATAATTCAATGAAGTGACAAATATTGTGAAAGAAGATGCTTGAAAAAAATACCAGCCTACTACTTGACTGTATTTAAAACACCTTAGGCTTAAGAATGGCTTCCAAGGTCCACATTATGGTGTTTGGGCTGAGGCCCCAATTGTGGCCAATAGCATGTGGGGAATAGTAAACAGATTCAAATCGGACAGAAAATTAAAGCATCATGTTTCACAAATATAACATCAAGGTAATTTAATAACTGACACAGAAAAGATTGCAAATTTGTTTGGAACATACTTTCCTGAGTCGGTGAGTACTACAATCACGCACACAAACAGAATAAAAACTATAAAAACTACAAGTAAAGTAGTAATTCATTATTTTTCTTTTCATTTGAACAAAAGGAGATTAACAACATAATAATGTCTTTAAAATATAAGGCATCGTGCGGTCTGGATGATGTTCCCATAGGTATAATTAAACAAGTGGCAGATGAACTCACACCATGCCTAACAGATCTGCTCAATATTTCCGTCACAGAAGAAACATTTCCTTCCACACTTAAAGTAGCAAAAGTTACCCCCATTCATAAGAAAGGAAACAGAGATGACATATGTAATTATAGACAAATATCTATATTAAGCACTTTTTCAAAAATTTTAGAAAAAGCCGTTTATAACCGAATTACGCAATATCTAGAAAAATATGACTTACTAACGCCATGTCAGTTTGAATTTAGACCGGGATTATCTACTGATGCCGGGGTCATTGAGCTTACTCAGTATGTATGTTCCGAACTTGAGCAAAATAAATATGTTGTGATTGTTTAGCTTGATCTAACACATGCTTTTGACATGTTGAATAGAGAAATTTTGGATGGGAAATTGGATGCTGTCGGTATAAGGTGCTCAATAAAAAAATGGCTAATGTCATTCCTTAGCAGTAGGACATTAGTGGTAAAAGTAGACAATGTTTATTCTCAAATGTTCGATGTAACACTAGGCACTCCACAAGGTAGTGCACTTGGACCACTTTTGTTCATATTGTACGTGAATGATCTGCCCTACTTTGTTACGGAAGGGAAATTATTTAGGTATGCCGATGATGTGGGTGCGGTTATCTCGGGATTTACTCCTCAGGAGACGCACAATAAAGCTTTAAAGCTCATGAATGATTTCCAGATTTGGTGCGTAGAAAATGGACTTTCATTGAACTGTGAAAAAATTTTATGTATGGAATGCAAGCCACCTTTGCGACCATCTTACAATTTCGTTTTTGACTTCCAGGGCGAAAACCTGATCTCTGAACAAGAATGTAAATTTTTAGGTACCTTTATTGACGAGCATATGTCATGGGTTAGGAATATAGATTATATAGTATCCAGACTAAACTCACATTTTTATTTGTTATCAAATCTAAAGAACGTTCTCAGTACAGACTGCCTAATGTCTGTTTATTATGGACACATATTTTCGATACTGTCTTATCATATTATAGTGTGGGGACAGTCTAGCGATTCCGAAAGAGCCTTTAAATTACAGAAACGAATTATAAGAATAATTTTCAATCTTGAGTTTCGCAAAACATGCAGACCCACATTTAAAAAACACAATATCTTACCTCTCCCTTCCATAAATCTGCTAAAGATCCTTATATTCATTCATGCTAGACATGACCATTTATCGAAGGTGGGTGACAATCATAATTATTCTACACGATACAGAAATAATTTAGCATTACCATGCATTACAAGAGCGTCTATTAAAAAAACGCCTTATTATGCGGGTTCACATCTGTATAATATGTTACCGAAATGTCTAACAGCACAAAACACAATTAATTTCAAAAAGCAATTAAAAGAGATCCTACACAAAAATATCTTTTATTCCATTCAAGAATATGAAACTTATTGTCAGTTAAATAAATAATATCTATTCAATCATTCGACATGTTTATTTATTTATTTATTTATCTATTTATTTGTTCACATTTATTCATGCATGTGTATTCATGTTCATATTTTATCAATTTGTAAATACAATATTTTCATATTTTAACTCTTTATTATCATTGTGTGTTAATTAATGAATTTTAATTTTACTTACATGTTTGACTCACCATTAATGTACTATTAAGAAAGCTCTTTAGATTTATTTTGCCCCACGTTGGGCGCCAATTATTAAGAAAGCTCTTTAGATTTATTTTGCCCCACGTTGTGGTGACAATTATTAACTAATCTCTTATGAGTTTATTATTTAATTATGAATTATTATTAATTCTACCGGCTAGCTTTTCCTTATTTATTTTTTAATTTTATTAATGTTTGTTTGATTTGAATAATGAACTTTTACCTTTTTATTTTATATCTATGGAATTATGTATGGAATTAAACACAATGTTCTTTGAATGTTAAAAACTTTTATATTTAAATTTCTATGACTCTAATTTATCTCTGGTATCAATTTCAACAATTTTATGTTCAAATAGATCTATGATCTAACCTCAAAATTATTTACTATTTATCTTTGTTTACAAAGTTATAATCTACAACCTTTCTTTCAGATTTACAGACAGATAATAATACAATGGAGAAATAATAAATAAACTTACGTTTAGTTTATATCCAAGAATATGTTTTAAAATGTAGGCAATGTTTACTTGGCTTGATCTTCTTATTAATTTTATAATTCACTTTAACCGTACACAATTTCTTTGCTATGCACAATAAACACAGGTAAACTATTTTGGATACTTCTTTTGAAATCAGGAACTGTTGAAAATTGTTAACTTAGTTTTCTTCTTTTATTAAAGATATAAAACTCTTCAATGATGTTTGGAACTTCATCGAAGGTTGGCTATCGTTCGATGTTACTTATGTATTGTAGGTTATTGTAACCTTCAAACTTTGTTCGGAGACTTGGAACACTACTTGACTTGTAGAAATTATTTATTTGCTTCGGTTACTTTCAACCTTACGAAGCTACTGGAACACTTGGGTTCACCGATGTTTATCCAATAATCTAAGGTTATGGAAAATTTTATGAGTTGCAAAAGTACCTTGACTCTACAGATGTTGATTGCTAACTAACTTGGCTTGTCTACAGATGCCTTTTATAGACCTTCAAAAAGGACGCCAAGTATTTTCAAAAATAACCAATGAGGTGCTTAGTTTACCTATCAAGAATGCTTTGTTGATTGTTGAAAACTGACATAAGTATTACATTGTTATCAGTCTGACGTTTATAAAATCGCCTCGACCAATCAGAATTTAGTATTCTATAAATTTTGAATTTTTGGAGATTTTCAACTTATTTCAAATGATGATGATTCCTTCTTTTTAAATTCATATTGCCTACATTTTTCCACACACTTTGGTATAAGATAACCTATTATTAGGTTATCATTAATATGATTATTCCAATAATTATTATAAATTTGGCAGTTGTCATTCTTAAAAACTAATACATAATATAATATATCAATAACATTTCTTTAACATTATATAACTCAAATTTACTAATCCTAACTTATATCTATAACATTTTTCAATAGTTTGTGCCATCTCATGATAGTTTTTGTAATCATTTTGATTATGATTTCTGTCTTCGTAACACTGTACGTTTATTCACTTTCACTGAAGTTCTTGTTTTACACTTCTAATTCTAATTACATTGTTGGTTATTATGTTTTACATTGTTTATTATATTATACTAACTATTATTTAACTTTCAATATTGTTTTTAATTTCATATAATATCTTTTTATTAATCTTTTCTGATTTTCAATGTTCGGTAAGTTCTAATTTTATAATTTTTGTTGTTTAGGAAATGAAATCATAACAGTACTTCAATATTTATTTAACAAATGGTCAATAAACTCTATCTATCTATCTATCTAGCTTTTCTGCAGTGAATATTCGGCATTGTTGTTCTAGTTGTGGTTTCCATAGAAATTTCTTGTCTAAGATAACTTCTAGATATATAGCTTGGTCGCTAATTCTAATCATCTGACCTGTTAATCAGTGCTCAGTGTTCAGTTCTCTGATGAGTACTGTTTTGTACTTCCTAGTGAAAACTACAATTTCTGTTTTCTTAGGGTTGATCTTGAACCCTTAATCACTGCACCAGTTATTCAGTGCAGTCATAGCTAATTGTATTAGGTCCATCAGAGAGTTCAGAAATTTTCCTCTGACGATTATGAGTATGTCATCAACATACCCGATCACGTGACATTCTAGGTTGCTACTTTCCTCAATCCAACATCGACCACTATGTTCCAGATGGTGGGTGTGAATACTCGCTCTTGTGGTCATTCGTTTTCCTCTGGAGACTTGAGGATTCCTGTTTTTCAGCATGTGCTGTATCCAGGTGATTACTAAGTTAAGAACTCCCTCATCATTGCTTTATATTGCTCCCAGTATACAACATATTTTATATATTGCAACTCTATCAACTTTTTCAAAACCGAAAGGTGTATTCGAATTATTCAACTTTATACAAAGGAGAACACAAATTTATTGAACTATTTGAATGAAGGGCAATTCTATTCCTTTGAAAGTACCTACCTATATTATTACAATAACTACCTTTCCAAACTAAGCAGAGGAAGTTACCTTATAGAAAACTTGGAAGTATTCCTGCTTAGAATCCAATTCGATAACTTTTCAAATGTGAGGAGTCTTGTATCTGTAGTGTTGTTTCAATGCAGTTATAATGATTCCTCAATTTCTGTTTTCTCGAATGATTCCTTGTTCGTTTAATTAATAATGACTTTTTTAGGAACTCAAGCACCAACTTAAACTGCCGCTTATTAATGTTGAGACTCGCAGTTCCATAGTTTTCTGGTAATTCAATGGACAGGGGTTATATATCAATCTTTTGATGTACCTATATACTATTGGAAATTTTGTGTACATTCAAGATATGGAAATATGTTCACGCCGAATGAGATCAGTCAGCACTCGTTGAGGGATGGATATATCTTAATGTTCTTTAATGATTTAATGATCTGAGACTTGAGTACATCTATATCTCCCAGTCAAAATGACAAGAAATCATATAGCATGAATAATTAAAAAGATATTTTATGGCAGATAATGGGCAATCTCAGAAAGTGGGCCCTAAAACTCACTTGCTGAATGTTTAATGTATGCCAAGATATATAGGACCTGATATAAAAGTGTGCGAACGAAAAATAAAAAGGGAATTCTTATATGCTTCCAGTTATAAGAAATAAAATATAATTCGTAAAGGGTAATCTTTTATGTACGGCGCATCTTTGTTTTATTTTAAAATTATATTTAGTTATTTTCTCTCAAGTAAGACGTGAGTTATTATCTTGCCTTCATCTTTCTTTTATGCAGGAATTTATGAAGTCCCACGAGTGTTTTTGAAGAAATTTTCGCTCTCATTTCGCACACAGAACCGACAACTAACGCTTCGTTTTTAATTAGATGTAATATTTAACATACTTCTTGCATTTTTAATTACCTGTTTGTTGTATAGTTGCTGACAGCATTTAGCACTTTTCCCAAGTTAAGTTTGTTTAAGTTATTAGAGCTGGTGAGTGTTGAACTTCCGAAACTACTACTTTGCAAACGACACTTTTGCATTTTCAACTACTTCACTCTTAATGTATGATGCTGAACTAGTACTATACTACGTTACTTTTAATAAAGTTGGAGGAGCAACTTTATTTTTATTTCGAACTCAAGTGTTTGCTATTTAATCATTTGAACAGCTCTTCTTGAAAAGTTTAATATGAGCAACCTCGTCTTGTAATTACAAACTTCTGAAGCAGCGACATTAAATACTCGTGTACTGCAGATATTTTCCTCATTAAATCTGTGTATAGAAACAATCGAACTGGAATAAATTACTGAAAAATGGAGTTCACACAATATTTACAAAACTAAAGTGCTCTACACACGTTGATGAATGCATCGATGCCAAGCCATATGTAGGCAACACTCGAGTGACAATATTTTTACAAAATAAAGAAAATATGCATCGCAAACGCTGCAATACTGAATAAAAAAATTAAAATTTCCTGAAGTGAACCAATAAATCTAAAATAAGCAGTCCCAAACCGCCGTTTTCCGCAAAGAAATCTTACAGTAGCCATAAGCTCAGTTTACACCGCAAGATAAGCTACAGAATACCAAATCAATTGAATCACTTTAAAGTAATATTAGTTGCTTACAACGCATTACATCGTATTCAAAATCGCAATAGTCATTTTGGATCGGGTGATAAAACAGTTCAATGATTACACGCAAATCCTTCTTTTGATGGTACAAAATATTCAATAAATAAAAGTATTCATTATTTTACGTTAGTTGCAAAAGTTGCGCAATCCGTGATTTCTTTTGTTAAATTAAACTATTTCAAAATAGTAACAAAAAATGTATCTATTATTATTGATAATTAAAGGGCGCATTGCGATCCCTTCATGCCTAGGCCATAGCCCTTTGCACCCCGTATCACGTGTCACCTAGTGTAGCGTTCTCACCGACAAGGGTTCACCAGGCCACCAAAGGGCAGTTCCCATACATAGAGTTTTATAATAAATTTATATTTAATTTTTTAGGATTATTTTTTTAATTATATTTTTATTATTTTCATTCATTCAGTTCACCATGCGCTCTAGGTTAAAGTTTACCTTGTTACCCGGTGGAGCGGTTCCCACCCATGAGGGTTCACCTATCAACCAGAGGGGCGGTCCCCACCCTAGAGTGGTCACCATCCTCACCAAGGTGATCGATTCCTAAAGAGGTTAACACAAACTTTATGATATATTATTTGAACTTCATCCTAGTGAAGCGGTTCCCACTCGAGGGTGTTCACCTGGCTTCAGAGGTAGGTCGGATCGGTTCCCACTCCAGAGTGTTCACCGGCTGCCCGAGGTGAAAAAACAGCCGGTTAATACCGCACCATCTTCGTATCTACTTTCTGGATCTCATCAGTGTCGCATAGCTCTACCGAGAGTGTTCTGCGTCTTGGGAGATCAGTATTACGCATCTGCACAGATGTTGCATTGATGTTTCGATTTTCCGTCTGCACCACCTGCACAAAGACGAATCGCGAAGGTTGATCTTGTGGAGGTGGTGGCTTAACGATCCATTTCCTATCAGTATCTGTGTCTGCAGTTTGGCATCGGTTTAACCATGTTCCTTCCTTGCTGATAACACTCTTCCCTAATGTGCGGTCCAATCAGTTCTTTTGTCTGTCTGCAACCGTTCACTAGTTTCAACTCTACCGAGTGTAGTCTTTCGACCCAGCAATGATGGTTCCAGCACTATTTGGAAACAGCGCGTTATTGCCAGTATCTCCGCTTGAAGAATGGTGTGGCGTGTTTGTCCAGAGGTATAATAATACTTTCACTTGGGCCCTTGCGGTATATCCCTTGTGACGCCTGCTTATGGTTTCTGGCTTCATCAGTGAACCAGATTTCACCATTAGTTGGCAGAGCTGATTGGTTATTATTTAATCAATCTTCTCTGGGGGTATGACCCCAAGAGATGTATCGTGGTGTAATCTCATCCGTTCTCATTGAGAAGATGGGGTTTTTTCAGCACTGATTTATAGTGAGGTGTGGCTACCATTCGCCTTTCACAGTCCTGTTGATATAAGTTTGTGGGCACCTTTTATAGTCAGGTGGAGTGGTTCCAGTAGCTCTAATGGTAGCACCTAGGATGAGTTTTTTCAGATGATCCAGGATTGATATGGTCATCCTGAGCTCTGTTCTTTTCAACCATAACACCGAGGCATATGTCAACCTCGACTTAAAAATGGCTTCACAGATCCACATTATGGTGTTCGGGCTGAGGCGCCAATTGTGGACAATAGCCGTCTTTCATAGCCAGAAGGCTACAGTGATTTTGCGGCATTATTGTTCCAGTTGTGGTTTCCATAGAAATGTCTTGTCTAAGATAACTCCTAAGTATTTAGCTTGGGCGCTGGTTTTCATCACCTGACCTGCTAGTCAGTGCTCAGTTCTCTGGTGAGTACGGTTCCGTACTTCCAAGTGAAAACTACAGTTTCTATTTTTTTAGGGTTAATCTTCAACCCGTTATCACTTCATCATTCATTCAGTGCGGTTACGGTGATTGTATTAGGTCCATTAGAGAGTTCAGAAAATTTTCTCTGACCATTATGAGTATATCGTTAGCATACCCGATCTCGTCACATCCTAGGTTGGCTAGTTTCCTCAATCCATCATCGACCACTATGTTCCAGATGGCGGGTGGGAGTACTCTCCCTTGTGGACATTCGTTTTCCACAGAGCTACGAATCGTGGTCTCACCTCTGGAGACTTGGAGAATCCTGTTTTCCAGTATGTTCTGTATCCAGGTGATTACTAAGTTGGAAATTCCTTTATCCTTAAGAATTTCTCAGATACGTCCGGTTGTGGTATTGTTGAAGGCGCATTCTATATCTAAGGAGGCTCCTACTGCCTACCCCCTCTTCTAAGCCGTTATTGAAATGTGAGTCTGAATTTTATAATAATAAACTAAAATATATGAAGCAGTCATTGATTTTCGATTTGAAAAGTAATTAATATGCCGTTTTAAAATCTGTATAAGGTGTGTCTTTTTTCATTAATATCTTGATACTTCAATTGAGTAATCAAAATTACTAATCAGTAAATAATATGAAATGCATAATAGTTGTCTCAAATTTCCTTTGTTGTTTTTAAAATGACCACCTTGCTTTAGCTGGTAGCAGAGGGTAGTTGGTATAGAAAGGTTTCATTGTATTGACTCTCACATGAAAAGAAATCCGACAGAAATATTGTGACATGATTTAACCGAGTATCCTTCTTTGGTACACTTCTTCAATGTAACATTTGAACCAAATCAAAATCGTTTGAGAATCTCAGTACAGCTCTCCTCAACTTGAATGAGTGTTAATAGAATTCCTGAATACAGGCCTGTATTGATGTACTTGAAACTGCATAATATGAAAATAAAGTGGATTAATAAAAGTGCATATGTTGAAGAGGTTTATGTAGGTCGCTCGTATTACTTCTACAAGTTCAATTCATGCGCTGGTAATTAACGCAGTTACTCCAGTAATATCATTCTGAAAGAGTTAGTTCAGAATTTTGTTGCGAGAGTTCTACATATGCATAACATAATGTATTTGCATTAATAATTGCTAAATAATAATATCAAGTCATTACAAGTTAATTAATATATAAATTGAAATAACACATGTGAATGATGGCTGCTAGCTCAAATAAATTTGGGCAACTAAATACATCATTCATCATTCAGCAGAATATATGTAGATATTTAAAAATCTGTCTACTGTGCTTTGATAGATGACGTAATATTCCCGCTTTTCATTTTATTAGTCATTTAATCAATATTTATTTAGCATTATTTCCGGTTGGAATAAACAACTTATAGCTGAATGTCCTATACTCTATAAAACTTAGAAATTTTTATGATATGTATTGCTAACTTGATTTAATTACGGTATTAAAATCAACACATGCGTCATTTGATCCAGTATGTTCCCCAATTTATTTTGGTACTATATTTATAATTATCGTCAAGTTAAACTATAGTGAGAAACAATCACCCGTATCCACTAAAATACTGTCAAAAAGGTCCTCAGTACAGTATTTGAGGATATTGTTTTTTCATGGTATTATAGTGTATCTACAGTTTGAACTCTTTTCTAGTTGATTAGAGACAATGACAGCTAGTTAAAGTTAAAATACATGAAACTATTATTGGTATAGAATTGACTTCGTTATATCCGAAAAGTGGATAGCTATGTTAGCAGCTATTTCGATAGGACGATTAATTGCATTTCAAACTTCTGCCGTTGAGTAGATAGTCGAGTCAAATAGGTATTTCATTACGAAAATCGAACGATATGGACCGATTTTGATGAAACAAAGTGCATTCGATTCGGGATGACGTCCAGAAAAAAGCTTTACCGGTTAGCTTTTTGTGCAAATTTGTTATTATTTTTTTAACCGAAAAATTGACCAATTTCCAAAAATTTCATCAAAACTAACCAGAAATCCTCAGTTAGGGGTTGTGGAGGTTGTTTTTTTATGTTAAATGTTTGAAATTTTGTTAAAAGGGGCTCGTTACTAATTTAAATCGAAAACAAAATCGAATTCTAATTTTTTAATTTTTTAATTTGAAATGAATTCCCGCTGATCAAAATTTTTTTATATCTTCTCTACTCAGTCTTTTTATATTCCACACAGCATCTTTTACATATACTATGGACATACAAGTAATAAAAACCGGGCGGGAGTAGCAGGTAGGTATTTTTCTTAAACTATGGAGTCTACACTATACTATAACACAGCATCTATCATATGATAAGATCTCTATGGCATCCACCGCTTCATAGAGCAGCTGTTTATCTAAACTGGTCCTCCCTCCCATCCCCCCAAAATAAAGACGCGGCAACGTATACGTGGACCACGCTGCTATTGTAATGTGGATACATAATAAATGATCACCACGTGTCAATTACTGTTGGATGCTGCTGTTGTTCAGATTAGTAAAATTTCTCATTCGTTTTATGTGAAAATTATTTTGTTCTGTGGTTCAGTGAATATTATCAGAAACATTTTTTTAATAATTCAAATACATATTGTTCAATAAATAAAACATTGCTTTCATAAAGCATTCACGCTGCAAATTAATAACAGTGTTTTTCGGTTGAAAACATAATAACAAATTTGCACAAAAAACTAACTGGTAAGCTTTTTTCTAGACGTCATCCCGAATCGAATGCACTTTGTTTCATCAAAATCGGTCCATATCTTTCGATTTTCGTAAGTCGGCCTGTTTTAATACCTATTTCACTCGACTAAGATTCTGATAACTCGTTTCAAGTAAATTTTTCTTATGAAGTGAATACGAGCTACTGGTGATTGTCGGAACGTTTTGGTATAGCTTTCGGCCATTCCATTTCATACCATGTTCCCCTTTATCAAAATGAAAGACATATATTGTTTATATCTATTTTCGATTTTTTTTGATCCAAAGGAGGCAATTGTAAGATCATTAACCCTTACCCCCTCCTTCGCACTCGCAAACATCAAAGAAACATGTTTTAAAACACTGGGCAAGTTGTGTTGATATTTGTTACTATCTCTATCAAACAACAGATTTTTACCAGATTATGGGCCCTGAGCATTAACCTAAACTCATTCTAAAGAAGATTTCTGGGTAATTCTTAAAGTGTGACGTAATGGCCGGAAATACCGTTTATGTCGGGAGTGCCAAATTTGAACGGGACAAGCAATCCTGGAATACTGTAGATATAAAATTATATGAACTATATAACTATAATATGACATATAATGGAGAAGATATCAATAACATTGATGATGTTTTAATATATATCAGAAAACATATCGAATTTACGTATAACATCATAGACTTAAATAACATAAAATCCATAGACCTTTACTTTTCATCGGAAAACATTTAATATATCAGCTGTACAGGGTGTTTCCTAAGTGGTCTAAAAAATTGAAGGGTGCGATTCCTCGACTTTTTATAACAAGTTACACATGAACTGGGGTCTTAAGTGCTTCCGTTCCGATCTACAGAATGTTAAAAATTAAAAAAAAAATTTCCTAATATGTCGGACACCACTTTAGATATTTTCCTTCAATTTTGGTTGTGGAATCTTTTTCCATTAACAATTGTTTTCCTACTTAAATCAGTAACGTCCGTACGCACACGCCCCTAAATTATTTGCTTAAAATAAATGGTACCCCCCGTTTTTTGTAGAAAACATTTTTTTCGCGATTTTCCATCCCTTCTTAACAAAAATGGTCTCTCAAGTTTTTCTTGTACATCGAACGGTTTTCGAGAAAAAAATTAAATCAACTTAATTGCATATCCCAAAACTGCTAAAAACCGGTCTACAATCTACATGAATGTCAAAGTGTGCTTTGAAAATGTGTATCTTATGACATATCGAATTCACCAAATGTGTTGTCGCAATAACTCATTATTCAACTTCAAATGTATCCTTTTTTATTCGTTCAAAAATACATTTCTGTATTCTGTATTCTGTATTTCTCAGCTGTATGCTGAGATGCTGAGAGATATCCAGAAAGACCGATTATAAGAAACTGGCACGTTTTCAAAAAGTAAAAATATCGTTGGTAGGCCTCTTTCAGTAAGAAATCCGTAGCTCGAGGAGCACATCCTTCAAATAGGTGAACATGCGCCTAGTATTAGTACAACAAAGATTACCTACTAGCGACCTCAATGACAGCGCTAATACAGTAGGTATGGACCATCTTAAGGCAGAACCAGCTATACCCTCACCACTTCCAACGTGTACAGGCTATTTACCTCTTCGACTTGATTGGTGTCGGTGGCTGAAGGAAAAACATTTAACTTTTCCAAATGTCTCGGCTAATATTTTGTTCACGAATGTGGCATTATTCTCAAGAGATGGTATTACCAATTTTCACAATAATCATCTTTGGATGCAAGATAATCCGCATGTCATAATGGGAGCAAGATATCAGGTAACGTTTCCTGTTAATGTGTGGGTGGGAGTTCTTGGGACTTATTTGATTGGAACATATTTCCTCCCAAATCAATTGAACGGTAGTTACTTTCTGCATTTTCTTAATAATGCGATATCTGAACTCCTGGAAGATTTACCTTTAGCAATGAGACGTACCTTCTGTTGATGCAGGATGAAGCGAGCCCCTCCTCATTTTCCTGTAATTGTTCGGAAGTACCTCAATATTGCATTTCCAAATCGCTGAATTGGGAGAGGACTTCCACATTTGGGCAACCCCGATCCCCAGATATGGATTTTTATTCATGGGACCATTTTGGAGAACTAGTATACACTACTCCCATTGAGACCATAGAAGAGCTGCAGAATAATACACTCCTGTAACACTATTCGTAACAGACCCGGTGTTCTTGAGCGAGTTAGGCAGACACTGAGTCGTCGAGTAGAAGCCAGAATTTTAGCAGTTTCAGGATATGCATTGAAGTTGATTTAATTTTTTTCTCTCGAAAGCCGTTCGATGTACAAGAAGAACTCAAGAGACCAATTTTGTTCAAAATGGATGAAAAATCAATAAAAAATTGTTTTCTCCAAACAGAACCAGTTGCTGATGGAAAAAAACTGCCTTTAAACCAGAAACCACATATCAAAAGTGGTTTCCGACATATTAGGGAGAATTCAATTTTTTAAATTTTGAACACCCTGTAGATCGGAACGGCAGCACTTCAGATCCCATGTTCATATGAAATTTGTTCATAAGAAGACATGAGGAATCACATCCTTAAATTTCTATGCTACATAGGAAACAACCTGTATATCGCTCGCCTAACTCAAATCCTATTGATTTTGATAATTGTCCAAATTCTTTCAAAAAATAATGAAGGAATTGGAAATAACTTTAAAGAATATAGAAACAAATCAATAGATATAATAAAAATATCTGAAGAATGTAAATATCAAAATTAACTGGAAAATTACAAAAATAATTCAGCACAGCTATGGAATTTTATCAAAGAACTTGGTAATAATAATAGAGGTGAACAAATAAAAATAGACAAAATTTAAGTCACAGAGGATATAATTACAAACACCAATAACATTGCAAATGAATTTGATCAATACTATCTATACAGTGAGATAGAATCTAGCTAAAAAATATACAAAAATGAAAAATATGGAGAGAAAAAATTCATTAACCAACATTCCCGTTACATTTTTCCTACAGATAAAAAGACGTAGAAAATATTAAACACTAAAAAATAGAAAAGCAGTTGGTTATGATGGAATAAGAGCACCCAAAACTAATCACAAATAATTTCAAAACCTAAAGCATACATAATAAAACAGAATTTTTCCAGACTGGTGAATTTTCAAGCAAGTGTAAAGTAACTATAATAAACCTGTTAATATAAAAATAGAGATAATTTGAAATTGGAAAATTACAGACCCACTTCATTCATTTCTAATATAACGAAGATTATAGAAAAGATCCTCAAAAAACGTTTAACTTCATAACTTCATTTGTTACAAAATTCGATTTAATATCTGAACAGCAATATGAATTTAAACAAAACACATCGACTGAAGATACAATGTTATAATCAACAAACCTAATATATAGCTCATTAGACAAAGGTATAAAATCACTATGTGTAGTTATTGACTTAAAAAATGCACTTGATATGGTTTCACATAAAGATTTGCTGCTAACATTACAAGATATAGGCGTCAGAAATAATGAATTAAAATTGTTCCAAAGTTATTCACTGGATAGAAAACAATACAAGATTCTATGAGTGAGTTTTCTGATATAAAATATGGAATTCCACAAGGCACAGTGATCGGCTCAATATTATTCAATATGTATATATATGAGAAAAAAAATTCAAATAAAAAACTATTTAAACTTTTCGTTTATATATTGTGATCATATATATGTATATGTATATGTACCTATGTATGTATATGTATAAGTGTATATATGGTAAGCCTGTGCATGTATGTATTTATGTACATACATTTGTATCACGAACAAATCATATTACTGCAATTTACGTATGTTTATCGATTTTTATATTCAATAATTTGTGTGTAGAAGATTATTAAGTTAGATTATTCATTCAATCGAATTTCTTAGTGTTTGTATATTCATATATTTACATATTTATTATAGGCTACTGATTAAATATTGATAATATTCATTCGTTCATTCATTCAAATTAATATATTGTGTTTTTTTATTTTGTTCTCACGTACAAGCTTTAGCTTTAGTGAACATTCTTCATTTATTTAGGTATACACTTAAACAATTGCAACCAAGATCGTAAAAGTACGAATATGAATAGAGGCCATCATTATTATTATTATTATTATTATGTATTATGCCCCGCTATATGTCCATGTTCAAGATTCGAAAGAAGCGACAGCGTCATAGCAAATTCTAAAATATTTTAACACTGATGCAGGCTTTACGCGTAAGATCTATTTATTGCTATCTTCGATATCTAACGGCCAGTAAATTGTGACTATATGGAATCCTATGTGACTCAAATTGTTGTCACGACATATGAATTGAAGAGAGCGTGATGTTTCATTGATGGAAAATGGACAGGTTCATTGCTCTCGACGAGATTGTCAGATGAATGTTCCCTCAAGATTATGGCCATAGAGCACAGCGAAACCCAGATCACTACAGAAAATATCAAATCGAAGTTGCTAGATATGTTACAAGAATTGACTAGTAGCTGAACCTACTTTTCATTTGCATTGCCTTACCTCAAGCAAACATAATGAATAACCAAGGAAGGTACTTATAAAATGCAAAATTGCAATGGTACCGTTGTAAAAGATTCAGCCATTACATGAACAAATGTCTCAAGCTTGAAGTCAAGAGACAAGAGTGTGAGCGCTCTAATGCAGTTTTCATGAATGGAGGGATTTCACCAGTGGCGATTGGTATATTCGGGAGCGAGTCATTATGTAGAAAAGATTAGATGAAAGATTTTCAGGAAACGAGTGAACCGAAAGAGATCATCATAGGGGATTAGAAAAAATTGACCGTAATAGGTACGGCAAGATATAACTCACAACCATTGTAGGTAGGCAACACATGCTGTGCTTTAGGTTCACGTTCCAGATGTGACAACTAATTTATTATCAATCGGTCAGATGATGGAAAACCGTAATCGTGTTGAAATTGACGATAAAATTTGCTAAATTACAAACAGTAATAAAGAAATATTCCCGTTGCTCTCAGCTTACTCAAAATGTTACTGCGGTATTTACCTGGAGAAAATGAATTTTGCGAAAAATCAGTTTTGTCAATAACAAATGAAATATGGCACCGTAGATTGGTGCATTTTAAATTTTCAAGACTTGACCGCTATAACAAATCATAATTCTGTGGGAAGTTCACAAACACGTTTATGCAAACCAAACAATTTTGTGGAACTTACTGTGAAGGAAAATGGGAAAATCTGTCTTTCAATCTCGAAGGTCAGAGAGAAAACTCACAATAATTGGAGGTGATGCATTGTGTCGCTTGCAAATTGCTATAAAGTGGTGCAAAATAGAACTGTATTGTTTTGAGACGCGGTAGCACGTTTGCCATCCACCTTCAGTTTGTCAAATGGAATCTATAGTACTTTTCATTTCAGTATGACAACAGTGTTTATCTGCTTCTAAACACACTTATACATTAAACCTGCGGAAGTATAGGATAAGAGCTACTGCTGTTCTGTAATATTATCATGGTATAGTTAATTTACGTAAATAATGATGTGACGTCATTGATCAAGGTCAGCCATTGTTGTCAGTATGAACAGGTTTTCAGTGTTTTTGAATACAACCATCGATGTGATTCAATAAACTGTTTACATAAAAAAAAACAAAGAATCCTCTAGTATTGTATCAAATAAGACAAATTATTTCCAATCCTAAATGTAATTAAGAAACGATTGGAATTTACAAAATGTACAGAAGAAGTTATAAGCGTGTTTCTGTGGCCAAACACGGTGCTTCCGCTATTCTTTATATTTGTATTATGAGAAGCTTCACGGCTTCAATCGAATCTACGAAGGTACAATTGAAACCGTAAGGTGAGATTTCGAATCGTTTGATAAATTCTATTTGCTTTGCTATTATTCAATGAAGCCGAAAAAAGTTTCAGATTACCAATCGACGCGATGGATTAGGATTTTGTTAAACTTGGCGACTAGGATCATAGCTTTGTGTCCAGGAAGCTATGTGGGGCGTAAAAAACTGTGGTTTTTGTTTAAGGCCGAGCCCAGGTCATAAAAACTTTTCAAAATAAAAGAACAAGCATTTTGATAACTGCAGGTTCCAATAATAACTTCTTATTAATATACAGCTTGTGTAAAAGTATTGCAACAACGCCATAAGTTTTGAAAAAAGTCTATTTGAAAAAATCTCCGGACACCTAGCTCAACTTTCAATTCTAAAACCGAAGCTATTAACGCATTTTATAGCCTCCTTCGACTTTCTTATTTTGGATAGAAGTCTGCCCCTTGGGATACCTTGAATGAAAGCCGATTTGATAAACAATTCAACGCTGTGGTTATCGAATTCGGTGGATATCAAATAAATGAAACGTACGAAAATAAAAGTTTTTATTCTGAAGTCAAAACAATTTATTAAATGTTCAAATAGAGCCCGTTTATTATCTCCTAGTGAACAAGCCGCTCTTAAAAATTTCTCAAACCATATATTTCGATGTATATCTGTTCAAGTAGCGTCTCAATCCTCATTTGTAAATTGTTAGGTCTATTTTCTCAAACGGTTCCCTCTCAATAACCCCTCAGAAAGAAATAAAGAGGCGTGAGATCCGGTGCCCTAGATGGACATTTGATTGTTATTCTCCTACCTAACTACTTTCCGGGGAATTCATCATCAAAGTACTCCCTTACTACAACCGCATAAGGAGTTGAGGTACCGTCTTTCTGGACCCAAACGTTATCTCTACTTATTGATCATTTTCTCCTGGGAATTTTTCATGTAGTGTGAGTATAATGTAATTTATTTGTAAATCCAAATATGTAGGAGGGGTTAGGTTTGCCTCTACGGAAAATGACACAATAAAATTTGTGCCAATCATATCACCCACACTTTTTTTCTCGAGAGAGTATTGAGTATGAACAGATTGTATCCAGTGAGGCTTATCTCTGGATCAGTAGCGGCAATTGTGTCGATGTACAGATCCATTCACACAGAACTTAATTTAATCAGAAAATACAACCTAGAGGGTAAGGTATAGTTTTCATTACTTCTTTCTTGCATTATTCCACAGAAATGCTATCTATGATCAAAATCATCCTCAGTAAGTTTATACATGTATCTCATTATGTTCGCATGTGTAGCTTTTGAAACCAAGTAATAGTGTTTCTTAACAGATCAAAAGATTTGTTGCGAGTATCCGGTCGCATTTCTTTCTTTGAGAAGTTCGGGATACGGCTTGTCTTCTGCCCAATATAGTAAACGGAATTTAAATATTTGATGCATGAAATTGTTACTTTTTGATTTCAGAATAGAATGTATCATTTGTGAAATTTTCATTTTTTGTTCGTAACAGTTACCTACCAACCGATTTTAATAATTTGCGGTACCACAAGTTGTAAACTCCTATTCAAAATAAGATAGTTGATAGGGGTAGGGGGTGAACAATTTGAACTCTAAAAAACCGTTAGTACCTTTTTTTCACTTAAAAACGACGTGTTCGGGACATTTCTCAAAAAGTCTTGTTTTCAAAATTTATAGCATTGTTGAAATACTTTCTACACACAATGTATATAAATTAGGTGAAAAGTTTTGAATTGAAATTGAATTCGAAATGTGCTGTGAATTATAAAATAAAACTATGAGAAGGAGTGTAGTGGACAGAGAGTTGTGTTCCAAATGAAAAAGTAACACAACGAAGTTTACAATTAAACGAGTTTGTGTTCATGAAAAACTACGATGTATAAAATTAATAATAGGTAGCAACCAATGTAGCAACGAAAATATAATTTCACTATCACCCTTTAATATATTGCATAGTTGGCGGAAAATTAATTAAATTTTAATATGTTATTTAGTTCGAAATGTTTGATGATAAAATTTTAATTATTTTTCAATTCAAATGCGATAGTCCGTTTCAAAATGAAACAAGCGGTTCAATTGAGTACAATGCTCGCACTATAAAGGGATAATACCATTCCTACATAGATAATGAATTCAATTTATGTTTAAATGAATGAACAATTACTTTCTTTTTATACCACTTTTAATAATAACGTGATAACGTTACTATAGTTCAAACATATACAAAATTATGAAGGTAAAAATTTACAGTTCAAGTGTAAGTAGGAACTGAAGTTTTTATACCACTTTTAATGATAACATGAAAACGGTACTATTATTTTCAACACCGAAGTGGCATCATCAAACAGATACAAAATAATGAAGTAAGCAATCAACATTTCAAGTATAAATGAGTACGTAAGTGTTAATGAGATTACAATTACGCGTGAGGGATCGTCGAAACTTCCGGAACAGGACCCGGGAAACAGGGTGAATTGTGTATTAGGATAATTATTATTTAATATTGTAAAAATTTTTAATTCTAAGAGTGCTTTGAAAGACAAAGGAAAATATCACTTTGGTATAGGTCTGAGTGATCATTTACGATATAGAAGTTTATTGAAACCTTCATAAATCTCTATTGATTATGATATATTTGATTCGGAATCTTTGGTTTGATTATGTAAAATGCTTAGGCTATCTAAATTAGGAAAGGTATGACCTGTTTGTTAAAATGGTTACAAAGATTGAGACCGTTTTGTTTAGTCTGAAAGAACGAAAATGTTTTGGTATCTACTTATAAACTCCAGGTTTACTGTATTCATTGGTTTTGTGATCAGCATCATTATAAGATGGGAGAGTTTAGTTTGTGGCTTGCAACTGATTTTCAGATTATGGCGTGATAAAACAAAGCAATATGTTTCCCAAAATACGTCAGAGAAATGAATTTTGTTGATACATCTATTAGTTTTATGTACGGATAAATATTGTAAAAGTTGATTGTTGCTATTTTGCGGTTAATTACATATTGCAATATTTACCCGTACATAAAACACGTAGATGTATCAACAAGGTTATCGTTCAAACATTAGGAAAATTTACTATTCTAACATTGCTCTGTAAGTACTAGTGTTCCATTAAATCCTTGAAAAAAGTATGTACACTTGCAGCTACTTTATGGGTTTTCCAATCGGGAGGGGTAGATATTGACAATTCATGGCAGCCATGTTATTTAGGCTGCATCTGTCAAATCTATTGTTTATTATTCAGTCACTCAAGACAAATCACCATGGCAAGTTACAGTGTCGAGCAACGCGTTGAAATAATAAAACGTTATTATCAAAATGGCATCATCGTCAACGGAGAGCGCTACCGATCTATGTTAACCAATTTTTTTTGGTCCAAATGGGATCATATGTATGTGGACGATATATGGTTTCAGCAAGACGGCGCCACGTGTAACGCAGCTGATGCCACAATGGACATTCTGCACTAGCGATTTGAGGGCAGGGTTATCTCACGCAGCGGCGACGTGAACTGGCCACCGAGGTCGTGCGATTTGACCCCGTTACACTTTTTTTGTGGGGTTCCTTCAAGTCGCAGGTCTATGCCAATAGGCCGCAAACGACCGGTGCACTCGAAGTCAACATAACCCGTGCCATTGCTCAAATTCAACCTGATCCATGCGCCAGAATCGTCGAAAATTGAACATCTCGAATGCGCGCCACCCACCGAAGCCGCGGCGGCCATTCAAACGATGTAATATTTCACACATAATGTCATTAATAGGCCTTTCAAATAAAACAAAAAATTCGTTGATATCTCACACACAACTTGTTTTATTTAATTGTAATATCTACCCGGCCTTAATGAGAAATGGTGAACCGAAATCGCATCACCATCATCCCAAATGATACGACGAAACTCTAATGGGGCTCAAGAAATCATGAATTCAACCTGAGATCTACTTTGAAATTTGATCGGTAATAGTTTACATGTATGAAGCGCTAGAAGAATCATCTGAACAAAAATATCATTGAGCTTTTTTCATCACGCATCATACAAGGTATATCCTCCATTCATCAATTTAATGAGAGCCATTTCAAAAGAAAGAAAAGGAAAACACTAGACTTGATGAAAATAAAAACCGTTTAGGAAGTAGAACAGATGAATAAATATGTTTATCTCATTTTGGCGAATGATTATGATAAGGCATTTCTAGTCCATATTCATACTGATCGATCTGGACTAGAAAGAGATATTATGTTGGTCTTTTCACCATGTTCTGGCCGGTTATGGTTACCGTCAACAGAGATCGTTCAGTAACGTTGCAAACTTTCTCGTTCCACTGATGAGCGCTATGAGAAGAGCGAAACAGCTGTCTCACATTCTTCCTGAGATTTATCAGTCAATGTAGTAAATGACTTTCTTAGTGGGGCATCTATTCATAGATGGCGTGAGATAATTCGGTATTTTCACCATTGTGTTGGCCGGTTATGACTACCTTTAACAGAGATCGTTCAGTAACGTTGCAAATTTGCTCGTTCCACTGTTGAGCTCTATGAGAAGAGCGAAACAGCTGTCTGGAACTATAAATTTGTGACGTTACTGATCGATCTAGATTAGAAAGACAGCATCACTATTATCTGGCGGAAGCCAATAGAAAATAAATGAGTATATTCATACATTCATTTGTTCCTAATTTTCCTAAATTGTTTGGTTTGATGTCGCCATCTGCACTATAGTAGTCTCACTTCCCCCGTATCTCATGCAATGTTCGAGAAATCTATCAGTCAAGGTAGAACATTGCTTGATTTCTTAGTGAAATATCTATTCATAGATGGTGTGATATATTTTGGTCTTTTTACCAGAGTGTTGGCGGGTTCTAACTACCTTGAACAGTGATCTTCAAGTAACGTAGCAAACTTGCTCGTTCCACTGATGAATTCCATGAGGAAAGCGAAATAGCTGTCTGGAACTATAAGGCTTATAACGTTACTGATCAGTCTGCACTAGAAAGACCTTAATAAAAATAAAAACAGGTAAAATCAACTCACGTAAGTAAACTAAACATACCAGTCACCAATATTGTTTGAATTAATGTGATAAAAAATAACGGGCAGTCACCGAGCTCTGCTGACAGAAGTGAAAACTGACATTATGAAGTAACCAAGTTATTTTATGTTATCTTTGAATTATTGTAGCATCCGAAATTACAATTTTATTATTTTCAAATGAAAATTAATATAATTAGTTTTTCTTCAGTTTTCACAACTGTCATCATTTCAATCAACAATTATATACATTTTTATATTCAATAATAAAAAATGTATAATGGGCGGTACAATCCCTGTAAAGAGTATGAATGTAACCTGATAGTCATTATAATAAATACACATTATTTTATTTTAAAAACATATTATTTATTGGTATTTACATCGATGTAAATGAAAGTAATGTTAAACAGTATTTTCTTCATTTGCGTCGTCATTATCGGTAACTTCGACGATTCTTAAATTATTAGATTAGATCCAAGCATGAAACATTCTGTGGAATCAGGTGTGCTCATATATAAAAACAGGCTACTATTACCGATCACACATACTTTAATTATTACTTGTTACTCTGTAATAATCAAAGTATGAGTTGTATTGCAAAAGAAGGTTCATTTTTTCAGTTACCATAAAAATATAACTTTCGTCTGCACGAGGACGGAGGATTGAGTAAATGAATAACGTCGAGTATATGCGTGCTGTTGTAGCTGTATACAGTGTATAGTGTCTATACGCAGTGTATACGTATACCTGTCCTGTATACCGTGATCGAGAGCACTGGCTCACACGGGCAGACTCATCAACACCGACTCAGATATGCACACGTGTGTAAGCGTATAGATAGACTGTGTGACGACTGATCCTAGTCCCGCACGGCCGCAGTTGCGCACGCAGCAGTATACATGATACCTAATATATACAGCTACAGCGTGACGGGACGTGACTCATGGTTTTACCCCTCATCTGAAATAGCCCAACGCGCCCAAAGAAGTTTTCACTTCAATAATCAGAAAATTAGTGCTTTTCTGCTCCAGCATACATCAACGAAATCAGTTGGCATTCAGTTACATAATAAATATATTCAAGATTCAAATATTTCATGAGAAATTGATTTATTTTGAACATAATCACAGAATTATGTTATTTAAATGTATACACATGATTGTTTAAATATGGAATTTGAGTTCAATGCTCATAAAAAACTGCAAATTTTCTCATTAACACACATTGTACATACATCCAATTAATATAGAAATATTTTTCCCGTTCAAACTCCGCTTTGTTATTGCCATAGTAATTTGCCACAAATAATTGTTAAAATTGGATGTTATTAAATTCAACTGTTATGTCTTCAACTCAAGAAAATTAAAAATTCAATAAAAACCTCCTCTACGATGTGATTCTTTTGATACCACATGAGACAATAGGTATAAATGAAATAATTATAGCGAAATCTTACATTTATTTCAATACAAAATACATGCTTCCTCTAGACGATGATCGAAATTGGTGCATTGGAATACACGAAACAGAATAAAAATTATAAAACAATTGCTGTGAACCCTTTCGTGATAGACATTTCTCTATTCGAAGATGAAGAATGTTATATTTGTTTTAAGTAATTAGAAATACATTCTGATTACGATTATCTTATCATGTTGTGCTTTGTCATAACTGATGTGACAGTTCTGAAATGCCAATTGAAGGTAATTATTAAAATGACGTAAGACTGAAAAGAATTTTATCGGGAGCAAAACGAACTTCCTTTCAGGTGTTTGACCTGATGAATAATAACAAACGAATTCTTAAATTCTCCAGGAAACAGTACCGATCTTTTTTTGTTTTATCATTTCTATAATTGTTCAAAAAATAAATTCCTGAAGGAAGCGAAAGCCGAAACGCTTCAAATGGGAAGGCTGAAAACCTAAGAAAACCCACAACACATTATATATTCACTTATTCATAGTTGTTGTCGAGCCATGACTGCAGAAACAGCTGAGGCGCTTAAATGCATATTGTAAATAATGATTAGAAGGAGCTGAATGCGTTAGAAGACGTCTTAATATAATCTGTCATCATATCATTGAAAGTACTTATGAATTGACATCAATATCTATTTTACGAGGTGGTCTGTTACGGATATTGTGACTGTCATTGCGTCAGCTGTCTATCATGTGAACGTTGCCTGATGTCTAGTTATGAGGTTATCTGTGCTCTGTTATGGAAAGTTTGGGCTGTTATGAGCATTGATTCTATGAGCTTTCTGCTATGTTGACATCACGTGATTATATGAGTTATCAAAAACGTCACACTCTATCGGTCATATATAACTAGAGATCGTTACCTGCTTTTCATGTGTCTCATGTTAAGGACATTATGGCCTGACTGCATATTTCAGCAAGGGTCATTTCGGATAGATTATAACAAGGAAATTACTGTTAATATTTAATTTTCTAAGTAGTGACTATCTGCATCGTAATGGATTTTCAAAATAAATTTATGTTTAGGATACAAGTTTGTTATCAAGGGGTTCATTCAATGTTATTACTTTTACTTTAACGGTGTGTATTCTTAGTGGTGAAATATGGAATGTATAATAAGTGAATGCGGAACGAAAATAATTATTTTCAATAACTTTAAATGTTATAAAAAAGTTGAGAATAAAATGGGTATAAAATGGTGTTGCACAGTGAGACAATCCACTATAAAATCGTATATGGATGAAGGTAGGACTGTTGCTTTAAAAAAAGATGAAAATGGTTTTTATTGATTTTCAAAAAGTCATTCAAAAGTGTTCACGTTACTTGGCCTAATGTGTAATTAAAAGGATGCAAGAATGGTGGAGAATTATTCAAAAATTAGGGCGTATTGGAGTATAGCTCCAAAAATTCAGAAAAGGTTTATTAAAGATTTAGTTGAATTATCTTAAAATAACAAATTTTAATAACTAATACATAGTAAGCTAGAATTTAACAATTGTATTTGAATGATCATCTTGATGCCGAAGAATGTTTTGCGTTGAACTTTATGGCTTGCATATCAAACTGTTCAAAAATGACCGATTTTGCGGATTATTTAGTCGAGCACTATATGCAACCAGACCTAAAGTTTCCTTCAAATATGTGAGCATCAAGAACAGGCGTCAGAATTGCCAACTAAAGCTTGTGAAACCTTCCATTCCAAATTTGACTCTTTCTTTTATTCAACGCATATTTGTTTTTCTAGATGTTCTCAAAAATGTCCAAATAAACACGTATATATCATTATAAATAGTAAAATTAAATTTTTTTTTCCAAAACTATAACCAAAGAATTCAAATATTGGAAGATAATATTCATTTATATACCATGTTTCGATTATATGAAACGTTCATCTTTTTATTTAAAATTTTAATTTAGGTAGGTACTCTTTGTAGTAGGTGTATAGTTACAGATTTCACTTTATAGTTTATATTGTAGATTATGAACTTGTTTAAACACTTTTATACATTATAGTTTTACCATTGAACGTTTTTGTATAATCTTAAATCTAGTTTTATAATAATATGGAGTAGGCAGGAGTTATAGACTGTGGCTGCCGTTCGATTATAGTACACTATTAATCCGTTGACCTATCGTTGATCTCTACCTATCGAACATCGCTGCAATCAGGCTATGCCCTTTAAGGAAATAATTCGATGTATATTATACATGTTCATCTGATGTCTGTAACAACACTAAATGTTAGATGTGTTTATGATTCTCGAAGGACCTCGTGAATATTAGATTCTCATCGATGAATTATTTGATTTGTTGCGATTTCTATTGTAATTTTGTAATAAAGAGAAACTGTTCACTCGCATTTAACAATTTTTATGCTTGCTTGTTTTATAGACAACTGTACAATGTCTTGCAATGAATATTTTTCTACTGGCATCTATCTGCGGGGACATCAACTCATAACGATGCGATATCAGGTTGCTATCCGTTGCAGATACTGGAAACTTACAAACTAAACCACATCGTAGAATAACATTATAAATGATAAATAATAACCTTTATTCACTAAAAATAATGTTGAAATACTGAGGACCCTTCGGCTACAACATTATCATACATTCCGGTGACCTCAGAAAAAATTAAGGAATGTCCGAAAAAGTATGACATACGTGTTGCGCATGAACCTACTAACTGTGTTGGTGAATAATTTCCAAGTCTAAAACCATTAATACCTAAAGATGAACAAACTCACACGGTATATGAGTTGAATTGTTTCTGAATGCGATGATACATATACAGGGATATCTAAACAATATACCGGGTGTCCCAGTATACATGTTCCAATGGATTATCTCGGTCATTTCAAAAGATAAAAATCTGAAAATTTTGCAATCTCCAATTCGTTCAAGGAACCTTCAACTGAGAAAAACCAAAATTGAAAGTCACTTCCTGTTTGACCGGAAGTGACTCTGACTTTTTTATTTCAAATAGCATCCTGTATATTTTTTACAATTTTTGATTTCTACTCAAAATTATCTTCCCAACGATGTATCACTATCAAAGTTACAAACAAATGTATTCAAATGTTTCCATGGCACACTAAGGTTTTCATTAGCGAATTATTAATTCTTCCAGTTCGACTACAATTGTAATAATTTGAAATTTGAAGTTCTCTTCATAATCTCGAATGCAAAATTGTTCATGAATTATCAATTATTATTGAAGTTAAAATCAAGATTACACAAAATATCGTAGCCTATTGCAATCCTTTCAGTTTGAAATTTCCATTGTCGTTTTCTCCATCAAATCAAATGTAAAATACAAAGTGTGATACATCGTTGGAAAGATAATTTTAAGTAGAAATCAAAAATTGCAAAAAATATACAGGGTGTTATTTGAAATAAAAAAGTCAGAGTCACTTCCGGTCAAACCGGAAGTGGCTTTCAATTCTTGTTTTTCTCAGTTAAAGGTTCCTTGAACGAATTGGAGATCATAAAATTTTCAAATTTTATCTTTTGAAATGACTGAGATAATTTATTGGAACGTGTATACTGGGACACCCGGTATACAAGAAAGGAGTTGTGGCCAAATTTGGAAAATTTCACCGCCCTCTCTGAGCATTGTTCTCATATTTCGATTAGAAAAATGGCAATATTATGGATTATTATGGAAGATCTATCCTGGAAATGATTTAGATATAACGTGATTCTAGGTCTGCTAATCACAGAACCGACTTACAGTCAAGTCAAATTCATACAAATTTTAATAATTAAAAACTTGCAAATGTCTACGCGTTTCTTTATAATGTTGAAATAGTGTGTAGTTAGAAAGACGATACAATTAATCATGAATTTCGGTACAGCAAAAACCTTTGATATCGTAGTCATAAATATCTCAAACACTTCTGTTAAGCTTCATACTTACTCGACGCGAAGGGATTTCAGACAACTTTGCTCCTTTCTCCAGTAAGTGTTATTATTATTATTATTATTATTATTATTGTTACATACATATACAGCCAACAATATTTCGACGGATAGGCACTTAGGCGATATGAACTTAATAACATTTTCGAATTTTTGACTAATCACATAGGTAATATGTAATAAACTAAGTATAATCAAAATAAAAATAATACCAATTTAATGGTGAGTATAAGTGATGTTCATAATCGTTTAATATTACTGGCTATATATATTCTAAATTTCTGAGAACTTCGGTAATTTATTGATATTTCTTATTTCTTATGGAAATAGATTGTATGTTCTTGTTGCAATATGATTAATGAATTATAGATTCATATCTTTGTGCTTTAGAGGAATTTTTAGATGTTTATTTGTTTTAATTCTTGTACCACGTGTGTGATTTATAAATATTTTCAGTTTATTATTTTTATGGGAATACACACCTATTGAAATTATGTAAATAGTTCGTTCAGAACGTAGTTGGTTTTTATATATTAATTTGGAAGGGGATAATCTTGTTTTTTGAATGATTCTTATAATAAAGTTTTGTATCACTTGTAAAGAATATAGATTTTTTCATATGTTCCTCCCCATCCAATGCATCATAGCGTAGAATTGATTCAGTAAGAGATTTATAGATCAGAATTAGTAATTTTTTGTTTTAAAAATTTTTCATGATATAAAATTTATAATCAAATCTTCTGATCCTATTGGTAAGATATATTCTGTGTGTGTAAGTCATTTAACATATTGATCTATGATAATTCCTGAATATAATGACGCTTCCAACTATAAAAACATTACTTAGTGGTGGCTTCCTGATACCTATCATTTTAAACTTCAATGTATTACAATTTCAATTTTTCATGTTTGTTCGTTGTAGCGACGTAGACAAATTGAAATTAATGCGATATAGACGCTCTGTGCGCATTGCAATTAATTTAAGGAATCCCGCGCTTTAGTTGATGTGAATTGGCATTCAAAATATAGTAAACAAATCTGTTAATGTGACCTATTTCCCGAAAATTCACATAAAATTCATACTTGGGTTAAGAAGCATTATAAAGAACTCAATATTCAAAACTATACTATATTTGTTGGCTCAACAGTAAACTATAAGTGTATACCGTTTTCATTTCTGTTCAGGGAATATTATCGAATATGTGTGTGTATACCCTTTCAATATCCAAAACAAACTGAACAAGAACTCCGTCCTTATTTGCTTATCAGCATGGCAATTTCAAAAAATAATATCGTTCGCTTTCATCCATAAAATCACATGCGATACTGTAAAAAATAATTTTGGTGTGTGTTCGAATATGCAATGCCACTGCCAATTAGGGAACGATTAATTGTAGAGATTGGAACCATTAAAAAACTAATACGTATTTTAATAAGTTATGGTCTGAAATGTCTGTCATCGGAGCGTTTTTGATTGCCAACACGCGTCCTATTTCAAGCGCGCTTCCGTGTCAAGCGGAGAAGTCGTTCTTGATACTGACACTAGATGATGAACCGAATGAACCCAAACACCTATTATTTAAATCCAATAATTATTATTAACCACAGAACCTTTCCTCGAATGTTTGAAAAAGGCTGCGTATTTATGGATGAAAATACAGATTCGAACATTCGTGTATATTTGCTGCGTTATTTGAAGAAACAATCAAACACGATAAGCACGAATAGGTTTGAATAGTACGATACGTCTATAGAACGATAGGGCAGATATAGACCAGATAAAGAAACGGAAGTCTCCATGGCAAACTTCATTCCACTAATCCTCTATTAACAGAATAACAATTTCAAGAATGATTTTAACAAAGATAATGAAGCTTAAGTTAGGAAGTGTGGTGGAGGAGTGTATGTATTGTTCGGGTTATATTCAAGAAGTAACCAAAGCTGGTTTTCATTTTTTTTGTGTTTTCCTATTAACTATTGGTACTTATCTTCAAAGTATTTAACTCCCCCGACTAAAAAACTACTCCCATCAGCTGTTCAGCAGTTCTCATGAGCCTTTGTTGGGGAGTTTTCGCTCAATTTGTATCACAACGTTATTCTTTCAACTCTATATTCTTTAGGGGAAGCCAACTTGTGCTTGGTCGTATAATGGAGATGATTAGTCACTATATTTTTGCACCAAATTTCTGAATTAACGTAGAAGGATGAGCTAGCGTTCTTCACGCTTAACATTAAACATTAGGATACTCAACCTAAAATTCTAGATTGTCCCAACCTCATGTTTGGTTACCGCGTTATTACGGATGAAAGATAATTTTTTCAAGAAATCAGATATTTGCTTTGATGGCAAGGAATTCATCAATTACTTTACGGCTCTTTGCAAATGACAGGAATGCAAGAGTGGTTCATTGGGTATATCCCAAGCCGTGCTTTTTGAATAGTCCTTTTGCCAAGAAATTCTCCTAGTTTGGTTCTAGGATTATTTTGATTCAGTTGAAGAATTCTCTCTCCTGTTCGCATTGTTCTCGTGCGATTTCGTTTGCAGTCCCATATTATTTTATTTGAAACTTCGCATAAAATTCTCCTACAAAAAAACTTGTCACGATATAATCTTCTAGCTTCGTGCGTGTTACCATCCGCTTTACCACACGTATGCATGTCTATCATTTATTGAAGAGTACATAATTCACCTTTTTTTTGCTTCTTTTTGTAATCGACTAATTGAAAATGAATTTTTTACCCGTTTTTTTATAAGTGAAGGGTACCTTTTTCGTTTGGAATTCGTTCAACCTATTTGTTTTTTTTTTGATAAGATTACATATTTTGCTCAAAACCAAACTTTCTGAAGGACTTAGTACATAGCTCATGTTATGTCAAACGAAGTTACCTTCAAGAGGAACCTCACATTCCAGCTGATTTTGCTTTCAGATCACAAAGAGCTGAAGAACAAAAAAAGAAAACCCAACATTTAATCTCTGCATTGAGAAGTGGGAATGAGGAGGTCAATATATGGCACATAACGGGTAAATTTAGAGTTTTCATCGAAAATAGTTGGATAGAATCATCTATCATATGGACAAGTGGAAAGATTTAGTTACATCATTCTCATTCTGGAAGGACGTCTTCCTTCCCAGACAGCTCTACTTAAGTGGTCCGTGCGAAGTCATCAAGGCGGAACCGGCAATCTCCACATGCGATGATGCACATTACGACAAGTTACCTGCAGCCGTACCACGCTCCACATCTGAAAGTGAATTTCTGAACACATCGTGGATATTATTTAGATGTAGCCCTTGATGAACGTAATTTTGGCCTTGCAATAAGAAGCGCCGATGAGTTGTCGCACCTAGATAGAGCATCATCTTCAAGCCAACTTTCATTTACACTTATCGTGAGGAAAAGACTTTGACTCCCACCTTTCGAATGCCAGGTTTCACAAAAAAATATTATCCTATGTAGTCAAGATTATTAGCAAAACATAATCAACCCTTCTCTACACCCGCAATCACACAATGTAGTTGCATAACTCTATGATACATGGATAAGCTAATTTCCTATTATTAGTCCAGGTAACGAACCGGAAAAAAAAATATGGTAATCTAGAAATTCCAAATTTTTTTTGCATTTTGTTCCTAATACCCCATAGATCATTCATGACTATCAAAACCGCGGGGGTCTTCCTTTCTACCCCCCAAAACGGGGTTTCAACCTCCCAGAGGAACATTCTTATAAAACAATCCAAAATTAATGAATTAAGAGCCGAAAATGACCCCTAGTATGTTTTTTGGGTGACTGATCACGATTCCGCCGTTAGTTTTCTCAGAAAACTCACTCCAGATTGGAAATTTGTAAAATTTATTTATAATATATAACTTATAATTTTGTTGCAAAAATGACACAAAAAATCTCCAGATGGAAAATTCGGAAAATTTGAGATTTTCCTGAGACGGTTATGTTTTTTGGGAAGAATAACTGCGGAATCGAGATCAGCTACCCAAAAAACTACTAGATGTCATTTTTGCAACAAAATTATACTTAATTATTCATAACCGTCTCAGACAAATCTCAAATTTCCCGAATTTTCCATCTGGAGAGACTTTTTTGAGAAAAATTACAACGGAATCGTGATCAGCAACCCAAAAAACTTATCAGAGGTCATTTTTGCAACAAAATTATACTATATTATTCACAAACGTTTCAGGAGAATCTAAAATTTCCCGAATTTTCCATCTGGAGAGAGTTTTTTGGGAAAAATTACAGCGGAATCGTGATCAACAACCCAAAAAACTTACCAGAGGTCATTTTTGCAACAAAATTATACTCTTATTATTCACAAACGTCTCAGGAAAATCTCAAATTTCCCGAATTTTTCATCTGGAAAGAGTTTTTTGAGAAAAATAACAGCGGAATCGTGATCAGCGACCCAAAAACCTAATCGAGGTCATTTTTGCAACAAAATTATAAATTATATATTATTTAAAAATTTTCCAAATTTCCCATCTGGAGGGAGTTTTCTGAGAAAATTAACTGCAGAATCGTGATCGGTCACCCAAAAAACAGAGTAGGGGTCATTTTGGGCTCTTAATTCATTAATTTCGGATTGTTTTCATAAGAATGCTCCTCTGAGGGGTTGAAATCCCGTTTAGAGGGGGTAGAGGGGTCGGCCCCCGCGGTCTTGATAGTCATGAATGATCTATGGGTTATCAGGAACAAAATGCAAAAAATTTTTGAAATTCTAGATTACTATATTTTTTTTTATTATGACCTTTTTCCCCGCTTATTGCCTGGACTATATGTAAAGATAGCTTCCATTTAGAATTAAACAGAACAAGATGATAAATTAAATAAACACTCCAAAATAAACTTAATAAAACAGCCTTAAACCAAATCAAATTTTGCAATTCTAACATATTTAGGTAAGCATTTAAAAAAATATCTCAGTTTCTTAAAAGTCAGAATGAAAACGTTACCAAGTTTGAACTTCCACTGCATTCCATAGAAGCTACTAACAGCACTTGGTCCTTGATGGCCAATCAAAGCTACAACAAAAATGAATTGAACTATTTTTGTCGGAAATTTCATTGCTTAATGTTTCCCAAAAATCTACTACTTTCCGAGATGTGGCATTTTGAGTGGCATGAAAGCCAGGATGAGGGCGGGAGCTCCTCCACTACCATCTAGCATGCTCAACAGGAGTCACTCATGTAGATGTATACCCATTTTCGAAACGATATGTTTTTTTCCAACCCCTCGTTGCTTAGCTAAAAGATGATTCCGAATGCAATTTCTGTCTATGAAACGTTATCTCTAACTGTTGTTTCCTGTTCTCCTGAAATTTTCCATCACACACACGCTCATAAAATTACACAACTCAACGTTATTATACATAAAGAACTTGTCTCGGAGTAAGTTCATTAGTGAAACAACTCGCTAAAAATATGACACATGCGGTGAAGCATGAAGCAGAAGCATCTCATGTGGTTAACAATTTTTGATGCATACTAAAAGATAAATGCTCTACTTTCTAGCCACTACGACAAATTTTGAAACGTACGGTTCCAGTTCTGTCTTTTTAAATAGATTCAATTAAATGACAATTATCTTATAATACGTTTTTAACAGAGTAACGAGCTCGCAAGCTTTATTTCCGTAATACAATCCGAGAACCGATATTTCAACGGAATGAGAAAACGAGTTCATAAGTCTCGACACAATGTACAAATTGAATCGAACAATATTGTCACCCTACTATAAACATATGCATGATCAATTTACATACACGACGAGTCAAAGATGATCCACTCGAAGTTACGAGTCAATTTCCAAATGCCCACAAGTATAAAAACTATGCTCCGTTTAGCTTTGAAGCTAAAGAATGTTATTGTTCGAATAGCAAACTTAATTGAATGGCAAAATGATCTTAACATTGAACACTATACCGCTCATCTAAATGGAACTAACTGCCAAAATGACAAATGAATTTACAAAGCCAAACTGTTTCCCACATCTGGTTAAGTCTCTAAAAGGAACCAACTGCAATCGGACCATCTATGATCCAATAGACCAAAATAAACTGTAAGACTGTATTTGGCGCTTGGTTCTACTCAATCCAGAAAATTAAACTGTCTCAGTCATAGCCTACTAGACAGTGAGGTCATTATGTAGAATTTGTCACCTGACCAAATTAGACAGACTCTATTATTCGAAGCGCTTAGTATTCAGCTTTGAATAACATTTCAAATTACATTGATAAATAATTTTCAATCATCGTATTACATTTGAAATCACTAGGTAATCTTTCAAATATTTGGAATTGGTAAAGCTAAATCTTCACACTCTCTGATGCAATTATAAGCAATCAAATTGAGAGCATTTTAAACAAAGACCGCCTTTTTCTACAAGCGCTACAAATTCAGAAAATTCTAAGAAAACAAAATGGTTATTATTCCCAGGTGGTCGTTTTATATGGGTGGTCACTACCAATTCATTAACATTTTGTTGTACAGGGTGTCCCATTTTGGGTACTTTTGCGGGGTATCTTCTTTATTTTTAAAGATAGAGAGTTGCGGTTTTCGCGACACTTTGCTACTTTTTCGTAAAACTCAAGATGCCGTCAACAGAATTTTCATAGCCCTTTTAGTTTTCAAGATACAGGGCATTTCTGAAAATGTTGCATTTTGTGACCCCCCTCGTATCTCCGTTATCCTTCAACTTATCGAAAAGGTAAAATAACATTCTAATAGATTTTTTTCCGTAGAATGCAGTGGTGTAGATAACTTTTGTTACATATTCACTGTTTTTGAGTTATAGAGTAAACTTATGTTTTTTTAAATGGAACACCCTGTATATTTATAGACTATAAAATTTGTCTTTTTTTTCCTTTTCAAAAATATATGATAGTATAAACTTTTTTTCAGAATCACGCAAATAATTGACAATTTTCAGAAATTAAATACATATTTTAATAGTAGGCTATGGATAACAATAATAAACAAGTGCAACTTACATATTACCAACAAATAATTGGATACCTTGTATATAGGTATCTATTAAAAAAAATTCCCATAGATCTTTTTTCTAACAGTAAGTTTGTAACAACAGTTTTGTGGCGTAAAGTGACAATATAACAAAAACACAAAAAAATAACATTATTAAAAAAAATTAAATGTGATGTTCAAATTGACCACCATTTTCTCTAATGCAAAATTGGCACATCTTTGAGATTCTTTGAATAGCGTTCAAAAGAACCATTGTTCTCATTCGCAGATTTCGAAAAGCTAAATGAATTGCCTCTCGAAGTTCTGCAATGCCGTCATATCGATTTTTATATACTTCATTTTGTATATAACCCCATAAAAAAAAATCTAAAATTGAGAGATCTGGTGATCGTGGAGGCCATCTAACAGGTCCGTTGGTACCTATCCATCTTTGAGGAAAGTTATTATTTAGAAAGGCCCTTAAAAGCCTAGAGTTATGACTTGGGGCACCATCTTGCTGTAGGTAAACATCATTATACTGGGCTAATGGAATGTTTTCGAGCAGTTCTGGAATAACTTTCTCAAGAATTTCTAGGTATTTACGTGCTGTAAGACCTCCTTCAAAAATCCTATAAACTATATGTCTACCCAAAATAAAACATGAAACCCCAACTCCAAAGCGTCCTTGTTGTGCCCTTTCAAACATTAAATGCAGATTTTCACTACGCCAGTTCCTGGTATTGTGACGATTGAAAATGCCAGCACTTGAAATAAAGCATTCGTCTGACCAGATAACAAGTCTGCCAAATGAATCGTTAGCATCGATTTGTTGCAAATACCACTGGCAAAACAGTGCCCGGCGCTCGGCATCGCCAGGATGCAAATGTTGTAGTATATTAAATTTGTATGGATGATACTTATATTTCTTCAAGATCCTCTGAGCGTTAGTTTTTGGCACACCAATTTCCTTCTCAATTTTTCTACATGAGGACGAAGGTGTTGCTTCTATATATCCTAAAGTATCTATCTATTTTCTTTCCCTGTTCTCTTTGTTGTATGTTTTAGGGCGCGGGTGAACAAATGATCCGTGCTCAACTAAATTTGCTTTTAAACGGGCAAATATCCCTAAAAACGGTTGCCTTCTTTCTGGATATCTAACAAGCAAAAATTTAAATGATAATAGAGATTTTCATAGCCATAATAGCTTACTCACCTTTGGAAGTATAATTCCGAAGCTTCTTCAGAATTTTCATTACTCTGTATAAAACATACCATCATATCATATTTCTCATAATTTTCGTAAACTGCCATTATTCGGAAAAATTGATAAATTGAATAATGATGCCAAAAGAACGAAAATAAACAGCTTAAATGCGATAGAGATTTGACGTTTATTTCTGTTTCTTGTCATAAACAATATCAATGGCCTACTATTAAAATATGTATTTAATTTCTGAAAATTGTCAAATATTTGCGTGTTTCTGAAAAAAAATTTATACTATCATATATTTTTGAAAAGGTAAAAAAAAGACAAATTTTATAGTCTATAAATATACAGGGTGTTCCATTTAAAAAAACATAAGTTTACTCTATAACTCAAAAACAGTGAATATGTAACGAAAGTTATCTACACCACTGCATTCTACGGGAAAAAAACTATTAGAATGTTATTTTACCTTCTCGATAAGTTGAAGGATAACGGAGATACGAGGGGGGTCACAAAATGCAACATTTTCAGAAATGCCCTGTATCTGTTGACGGCATCTTGAGTTTTACGAAAAAGTAGCACAGTGTCGCGAAAACCGCAACTCTCTATCTTTAAAAATAAAGGAGATAACCCGCAAAAGCACCTAAAATGGGACACCCTGTACATGCAGAGCATTTGGGTTTAATGTGAAATTATTACAATTGGTATAATTTGTATGTTCACTCTTCCATTTCTCAAATGTTATTGGAGCAGTACTCTAAAATTGCGTCGTGTCAAACCTCTGTACATTACAGCGCACATGTACATCCCAGCTCAGTTTACAAACTCCGACTTTTCCTAATTTTGCTTCATGGTTTTATGTTATCGATGATTCTATAATAATCGTCAAAATTTGTTTGACGGTTGACACATATTTATTGCAGCGAAGAGATCATCAACATGACACTATTATCATCATCAACTTGTTCCTGTTAACTATATTTTAACTTTTGGAAGTTTTGGAGAATTACAGTCCAATTTTCATAAGACTTGTTACATTCAATCCAGAATTAATGCTGACAAATTGTCTTACAACACTGTGGCATTCTCAAAGCTATGAGCTAAACTAAAGCTAAATCTAAAATTGTATATCCTTAAATATTAGAAATCAATCTGGATATGATACAAATTGAGGAATAGGGTCAGATGATGGTTTGGGTGGGAGCTTATTCCCCATAATTGTGAAAAATTTTTGAATTATAGGTATCGATTTGCTCATTTAATATTAAACATTTATAAATTTGTAGTTTGACTCTCATATTACAGTCTTGAAATGTTAAGAAGCAATATTGTCTGTTACAATGAATATAATGATTCATAAATATTGGATTATATAACTGTAATTATAATCAGAATCCTATAATAATCGATCGTCTATAATACTTCGATAATGAAGTGTAATGAATAGACCCCAAAACATGTAGTAAATATCTAAAAACATGGTTTGTGAGAATCAACCTACAAATTTATAATTATTTAAAATGAACTCAAACTTGGATAATACCAATACATAATAATATGTTATTTTTTGTTTTTGAATACAGTAGAACCTCGACTATCCGTGTTTCAGGGGAACGGACGAGGCACGGATAACTGAAAAGCGCGGATAATCCGAACATTTATTTCTTACATATGTATGTATGTATGTATGTATGTATGTAAGTATGTATGTACATACATACTAAAAAGATAATAGAAAAAAATAGATCTCATAAGTTCAAACTAACTTTTAAATTGCATAAAAACATAACATAACAAAAAATAGAATTCTACATGAGTCAACTTTTACACTAAATAAGAAAAATAAAAACCCTGAATAGGTATGTGAACTAGCATTTACATACATAAAGCGGGTATTTATTTTAGGTATGTATGTAGCTTTTGAAAAAAAGTCGGGTCACTTTGGTCTGTCGTAAAATTCTTCTATCTTTTTTAATAGTCTGACGTATTTTGCGCAAGTTCAAAATGTCGATAAGGTCCGAGGATTCTCGTTTCTCAAAATAGTCTAGTAGAACGTTGGCAGCTTCTTCAGCCTCTCGCTTAGTTACTATTACGACTGATACCGTCCCATCATTTTCGGATGAATCAGGTTGTGTGTGACATACCGGGCTGATTCAAAACTTGTACGACAATATCGTCCTCATTAAGGAGTTGATAACCTGGCTCATTTTTGTCACACTGGGTCCACCTTCCAACTTCAGTTTCATCGATTTCTTTGAATTCATCGGCGCTGCGCACTAATTCAGTTCAGTTATGGTCGTTTTTATATCATCATGTTCCACGATGCTTTCATCTTCCTCTAGCGTCATTATTTTGTGGAAAACCTTCTTTGAAGGTCATTTCTTTCAATCCACTCCATGCATTTGCCACTGTAAAAATTGCGTCTTTGATCGTGAACGATTTCCAAAACTTCATCAGATCAACTTCATCCAACAAGTTCATCATAAGTTCTTCTCGGTAGATGCGTTTAATTGTCTCAATAACATCTTGATCCATTGGTTGAGCAATGGATGTAACATTGGGTGGGAAAAGAACAACTAAGAAGTTTCCATCGTCAGATCTTAGGACTGTCTCATTGGGATGAGAACGGGCATTATCCAGCAGGAGGAGTTTCTTTTGTAGCAAATGTTCCTGCTTCAAATATGACTTTACTCCAGGGATGAACTTTTTATGGATCCAATCTTGAAAGATATCACACAATATCCAAGCAGCTTGCTGGTTATAATAGTGAACTGAGAGATTGTGCAGTTTCGTGTTTTTTAAAGCGCGAGGATTTTGTGACTTTCCAATCACAGCCAGCTTCAGTCTATGACTGCCAGACGCATTAGCACAACACAACACTGTTATCCGGTCTTTCCTTTTTTTATACTCCAGCTCATAGCAAAATTCCATCATCGCTTCTTCGTCGGCACTGAGCTTTTCGCCTTGAATTTCAAGCTCACGAATCCCTCTACGTTTTTTGAATCGATGCAACCAACCATTGGATGCATTGAAAGGTTCCTTGATTTTTGAGAGTTTGTTGAAAAATGTCTGCTTGTTTAGCACACATTGGCCCAGAAATTGGTAGAAACCACTTGGAAAGTGCTTCATCGAGTTGTTGAGAAGTTGATCCTCTCAATGATTTCCGTGCAGATATATTTTTGAAAGAAAATAATTAAAATTTTGTAGTTTCACTTTGTTTTTAATGATATCGCATATTGTTTGATTGCCAACTTCATATATTCGTGATAATGATGCGACACTTTCACCCTTTTCACGTTTGTTTGAAATCTTTTTGTTCAATCGTTAAAACATTTCTCTTGCGTTTAACACTGGTTGTTTCCTATTTGAGAACAAACACACTCGTTGTGGATATAGCAGTGCAGAAACTCGTCCCTAGCCCCCAAATAAGTCTCACACATTCGCCAAAACCCGCAACGGCAGATGAAAAGTACATACGTGATTCCCCGAGCACTGGTGCTATCGAAATTGTGTCATGCGTTGCGCCCTCGCGGCATATAGAGAACTTCTGTCAAGTGATTTATGATAAATCATTGCCCGGATGACCCGCGCACGGATAATCGGGGTTCTACTGTATTTTGAAATTTCTATGCATTCTAGAATATTGAGTTTATGTCGGTTTTCTCGAATATACAGTGTCATCATTAAAGTCCGCACCATATGAGAATTTCTTTTTAAATAGCTTTGGTCAAAATTTGATGACGGGAACTGTTTTTGGTTCAAATTAGAGCAAAAATGACATAAACAATTGTGGCCAAGCGATCTTCGTTAGCTGTCAAATTTTACAATTGTTGCAGAAAGGGGCGAAAAATTGCATTTCTAAATTGAATTTGAAAAAGATTTTCCTACTTCAATTTTATGTGCATCTGCAAATTTTCGAAAGTATATTATGAAGTTGCGATTTTTGATAGTTTTATCAAATAAAATATTTTTTACAAATCCAAAGCTTACTTAACTAGTTAAAATTAATTTATTCGTGTAATACTTACCGTCACATGTCAGTTCCATAATAAATATTTTATTTACTTTCCATATTCTTAAAAACTATAATTACAACCATAAGAAATGTTGGCACGAGCGATGCAAAGTTCCAATAATTTCATCGTTCTTTAAAAATGCACTAATATTTGATCTTATAGAATATTAAATGCATGTTAGATATAGGAAAACTCTCAAAATAATGCATTGTTTACTTAGACTTTAGTTTTCGCTCCTTTTCTGGAAACAATATCTTGTAATTAGTAAATTGTTAGAACAGCAAGTTGGCCATGGTGAATAAATTGTGAGTTAGCTGTCACATTGACATTGACTTGACTACAACAATGTCAATGAGACAGCTAACTTGCAATTTATTCACCATGACCAACTTGCTGTTTTAATAATTTACTAATTACAAATTATTGTTTTCTGAAAAGTAGCGAAAACTAAAGTCTAAGTTAGCAATACATTATTTTCACACTTGCCCTATATCTTACATGCATTTAACATTTTATAAGATTTGATACTTGTGCCTTCCCAAAATAACGATAAGATTGTTGAAACTTGGCACCGCTCGGGCCAACATTTTTTTAGTTGCAATTTTACTTTTTTAAAATATGGAAAGTTAATAAAACATTAATCACGGAACTCATATGTGACGGTAAGTATTACACAAACAAATTAATTTTTAGCAGTTAAGTAAACTTTGAATTTGTAAAAAATATTTTATTTGATAAAAATATTAAAAATTGCAACTTCATTCTAGACTTTTGAAAATTTGCACACACACATAAATTACAGTAGAAACATCTTTTTCAAATAATTTTTCTTCAAATTCGAATCAGATATGCCATTTTCCGCCACTTTCAGCAACAAATGTCAAACTTGACAGCTAACGAGGATTGCTTGGCCACAATTGTTAATGTTATTTTTGTTCTTATTTGAACCTAAAACTGTTCCCGACATCAAATTTTAGAAAGAGCTATTTTTTTTAATTCACATCTGGTGCGGACTTAATGGTGACACTATACAGGGTGTCCCAGGTTTTAGTAGCAGCACTTCAACAGTCGATAGAAAATTTGATTTTGAGAAAAAATGTATTAACATATATGCACAGACCTTCAGTTTTTGAGATACAGGGTGTTGAAATTGAAAAAAAAATTTCGTTTTTTGCAAATATCTCCGGAACCGTTTATCGTACAGAGAACAGTTCCTGCAAACATTTTTTACTCATATTAAGCTATATTCTGTGTGAATAAAATTTTTTCTTAGTCATGATTGGTGAACATTTTGAAGAGGTAGTGGGTGTTTTTCTCTCCAGCTTCTACGCCACTGGGAAAAGTACGGTTTTGAGACAACCATTTGAACCGCCAATGTTTTCTACACCAAAACGGTACCCTTGGTCATGAGCTCTAAAGTTGACCGTTTCCGAGAAAAATCAACTTTTATGTTGAAAAACATGGTCAATTCTTACTAATTAAACAAAATTTATTCTTACGTTAGAACAAGTAACAAAACCAAAAAATTGACCATGTTTTTCAACATAAAAGTTGATTTTTCTCGAAAACGGTCAACTTCAGAGATTATGAATAAGAACTTTTTTGTGTAGAAAACATTGGCGGTTCGAATGGTTGTCTCAAAACCGTATTTTTTCCAGTGGCGTAGAAGTTGGGGAGAAAAACACCCATCACCCCTTCAAAATTTTTTTATCACACAGAACATATCTTACCATAAGTAGAAAATGCTCACAAAAGCTGTTTCCTGTACGATAAACGGTTCCGGAAATATTCGCAAAAAACGAAATTTTTTTTCAATTTCAACACCCTGTGTCTCAAAAACTAAGCGTCTGTGCATATATGTTGATAGGAACTTTTTTCCTCAAAATCAAATTTTCTATCGACTGTTGAAGTTCTGCTACTAAAACCTAAGACACCCTATATAAAATATTGGGACTAATGGTGAAATTGTGATTATGTTTCAATAAGCGATTCATAATTTACATTTTCAAGAAAATGATATGCACTCAATATTCTAGACTCAATAGAAATTTTCAACATTCAAAGAGCAATATTATTATAATGATAATAATAAATTACCAAATCGATAAATAATTTTGTAAATAAATTCCCACTCAAACCATTGTCTAGTATCATCTGGCAATTTGTATCTTATTCAGATTGTTTTCTACTATTAAGGACATAATTTTAGATTCAGCTTTAGTTGATAACCTACCTTTGAGAATGCCACAGTGTGGTGAAACAATGTCAGCATCAATTCTGAATTAAATGTTACCTGTTTTGTGTGAATTTGAAATTCAATCTACAAATTCCAAAAGTTAAAATGATTTTACACTAGGTAGATGCCGAAACCATAGATATATAGGTGTAGCTAATTATATTGTTTGTTAATCGTGTTGAGCTGTAATGATCATTTGAATCGATACGTTGATTGGGTCACATTTGGGTATATTTCCTTGTATACGAGTTCATGAACATCTAGTTTCTTCGCTGTCTAATCAATATTCATATACCTGCTATTAGAATTGAACTTGATTAAAATGATGTCGCAAGCTTAACAACTTGTACGAGAAACTTTTCCCAAACTTGTTCGAACTTCTATTGAATTAAAGAGTTTCTCCTAGGATCGTTAATAAAAATGTCAAAAAAACTAGCATAATATATTCTTGTGGAGGAATTAGAATGTAAGCTCGTTTGAGATGCTTTTGTACAACAAACAATATATTAGGGTCCTAACCTTGTTGAAGTGAATTTTTCAATAATAATATTTCTACTAGGTACACTGAGTTATTATTACTTGTTAAAATCGAATTGCATTCTGAACGATACATAATTTTATTACTTGTTAAAATCGAATTGCATTCTGAACGATACATAATTTTGATATTTTGCTACCATCATTTCCAATAGGTAACTATAACTATTTTATAATTTTAATTCAATTTGTTATAACTTATAAAAGCTACAAGATAATATAACTAATGCAATAAATTCTAGTGATGGTAGGACTGTTCTCAAGACAACACGCAGTGTCTTCAACAGAGCCCAAAAATGTACCGAACATTTAATTTAGAAGATTAATTTTCCAATTTACAATATTTATTTAATATTTTCATGTTTATTTTCCCAGAGATTCCATTTCTGATATTCATGATATTTTTTAAATAAATTACTATTCTGTTTCATGGCTATTTGATGTTAAAGATTTTCTCGTAATTAGTAGTTTAATATTAATTATTATAAAAAGAATTATTGGTGATGATTTTGTGCAGTAAATAATTTTCCATCGACTAGTGCGAAAATATACAAGGTGTTTCATTGGAAATTTATATTTTTTTCAAATACCGGCCAAAACGCGATGTGCGATTGTTTTTATTTTCACCATCGTAACCAGCGGAACAAATACTACTAGTCTGCTAATTTAAACGACTTCGTAGCTCCAATAACAACTAAGTTAGCAATTGTGCAGACTCAAATTAGTACCCAGTATAGGGTTTTTCATTAAGGTCGGCCATTTCTCGGAAGCAACTGTTCATAGAAATGTAGGAAAAAAAGAATCAAACTGGCCATGAGAAAATCCTGGAAAACATCTACAAGATCTGCATTAAAATTATTGCCAGTCGCCGAAATAGTGCCTTCGTTCAGGCCATCAGGTTGCATATTCTCGCTCCGTAATAGGTGCATTTTGAAAACGTTCAAAATATAAGGCGAGCATATCGTAAGCTTCGGTATTGATATAAGAAAGAAGAAATTCGAAAATAATCGAGGAGAAACTTTTTGTCAACTACTTCACTTTATTTATCTACATGGGAACCTACTGATTTTGTTTCACGGCTATCTACGTTTATTTTAAAACATCATATTAGAATTATGCCTAAGTTAGAAGTTTCCTTGATTATGTTATGAATTCTTAAGTAGGTTTTGGACCATTGGGATAATTATTTACAAAACTACACAATCAGCTTAAAAATATTCATTTGTCGTACAATGCTTGACTACGGAACTATGAAAATAATTACATCTTCATCTAAAGTGTTAAAGATATTATTCTTCTATCATCAATAACTCTGAAACGAATGATAATATCGAACTGCGGTTCCCACATTTATCTTGCAAATTCAATCTATTCTCTGATTATGATGTCATAGTTATACTGTATGATTTAAGTTTTCTGGATAAAATCAAAAAACTGTTATTTTACAAATTGCGCCCTCTACCAGTTTTATTAGAAACTATTGTCTAGCAGTGGATACTACAATAAGGACTTACATTTCCCTTCCAAACAAGCTTAAGTTTACTGAAATTTTGTAAGTCGTTCAGAAACTACATCGGTTTGAATGATTACACTTTCAATAGCTTCCTCAGTCCTAAGGTGAGTACGCCAATGAGTCTCAGACCAAAATGATGCAGAATTTCTAGTCTTTCTAATGATGTAACCGAAATGATATCTCAATGTCGAAATTTTAGAACTGTAATATTTAATTTTCAATTGTGGCCACTTTGATTCCTACATTTCTACTCCTAGTAGTTTCATTAATGCCATGCTTAATGAGAAACCCTGTATTGTTTGTGCATCGATTGTTATTTCATCAACATTGTTATTAATTCAACCGTAATTTTTCAGCAACTTTCATGTAGAAGATTATATTAGAAGATTAATTATTGCTTGAAATATGTATGCAAAATAATGTATTCATTTCCTCTCCGGGAACACAGTTCGTTTCTCTAATACAACAATCTGGAGTAGATAATGGATACAATAATGAAGGAATGCATTGGTCACTTGGTTCAATTATTGGCAACTTATTAAAACAATTCACACAAAATATAGTGGGCGAGTAATTAATAACTGTAATTGGTGATTTGGATGGATAAATTAGGGATGAAATAAGCATAAGCATTGAACTTACTGAATTCATATACCTAGTACAAAATCCCGATGAAGATCGACCTTGATGAATGCTTTCGGGGAATCATCAATGATTCCCTAATGGAAGGTATTTTTCATCTAACATAATATTTGAAGCTTTTCTGTCCTTGTTTAGAATCGAACATAGCTTGTTTTGTTTTTTTTACGTAGGGCCTAGTTAAAGCTAAAACTAAATTTCATCGGGTAGTTCATTAAATTTGTGAGTTATGACGATTGATCCAACTTATTTTTTCATCTGTTTGTTGTTATTGTGCATTGTGCCTTCGAAAATTGTTTCTTCGACTATTCTTGGGTGATAAGACTGTTCAATAATTCAATTCATAAACATTGTAAATTTCTACAGAAGATATGAACGGTTTATTGATTGGTATATTAGTCCAGGCTATGAACCGAAAAAAAAAACATTCAAGTTCGAATCAAAAAATTTTTTTTGCATTGCTTCAGGTTCTCAGGATCATCCATACACCTTATAACCTCTTGGGAACCCCAACCCCACCCATTAGGGCGAAAATGGTCCGAAATCTCCAAGTCTTGAATTGTATTTTCTACAAAAAAAGGTATTTCGGCATTTCGAGTGCACCTAGGAGGTTTTTTGGATTGCTGAACACGAATCCGTAGACAGATTCACTTGCAATCTATCGCAGAGGCGATCAAATCGACAAAATTGGCTAATTTCGCACCCCTAATATGTTATTTTTCAATTTACGTGTTTTAAGCATTTCGAATGCACCAACGGGGGTTTTTTGGGTCGCTGATTACGAATCCGTAGCCACATTTACTTGCAATCCACCGTAGGGGTGGTCAAATCGACGAAATTGGCCAATTTTGCACCCCTATATGTTATTTTGCAATTTACGTGTTTTTGGCATTTCGAATGCACCAAGGAGGTTTTTTGGGTGGCTGGATACGATTCCGAAGCCAGATTTACTCCGAAGTAATTTTAAAATGCAAAAATAATAGAAATTTCGAAGGGTGACAAATTAGCCATTTTTGTAAATTTCCCACCCCTACGATGATATTCGAGTAAATCTGGCTTCGGAATCGTATTCAGAATCGCATTTGAATTGCCTGAAACACGTAAATTGCAAAATAACATATAAGGGGTAAACAACTGGCCAATTTTGTCGATTTTACCCCCCCCCTACGATGGATTGCAAGTGAATCTGGCTACGGATTCGTGTTCAGCGACCCAAAAAACCTCCTAAGTGCACTCGAAATGCCAAAATACCTTTTTTCTAGAAGATACAATTCAAGACTTTGAGATTTCGGGCCATTTTCGCCCCCAATGGGAAGGGTTGGGGTTCCCAAGAGGTTTTATGGTGTACGAATGATCCTGAAAACCTCCTGAAGCTAATGCAAAAAAAAATATTATTCGAACTTACATGTTTTTTTTTATTATAGCTAAAATCCCGGTTCACAGCCTGGACTATATATTTTTCTATCGAGAATGTTTTCTTTCCGCCGTTCCTTTCAATAAATTAATCAATGAGCCAGTTTTCAGGCCCCATGTAAACAAATCGCTCATAACGTTCCAGATCAGCACCCCCTCTACTATATAAAGGGTGTTGCACAGCCCCCTCATCTATAAATCAGACACCAAAGGATAGCCAGATATTATTATATCCTAAGCTCTATATATTTTATTGCTTTGAGATGTGAACAAACAAATCGCGCATGTGTTATGTAATTTTATCAGGTTACACCAAAGTAATGTAATTAATTTTGTTTTATTTCTATACTTTATTTTATGAAAGAATTCAGTCAAATCGAGAGTAGGTCTATGTTTTACTGATCCTTGTTATCGGGTTGTTAGGTATAAACAGGTAACTTGGTAGAATACATTTACACTCGTCTGTTTTGCTATTGAAACATATATTAAAATGAAGATAATTTTAATGTTCGGAACATTTGAAGATTTGAGCAATGCAGCAGAGAAGCGTTAGAGTACAAAATTATGTGTGATAGATGAGAACGCAGTATAATAGCTGCAAGTGAGGCAGCTGTCGAGTTGAAAGAGTGTGCATACTCTTTTTTCCATGTGATATAGAACATGAAACAATTTATAATACAAAAATATGTAACAAGATGATAATGTATAAGTCATATTCATTCTTATACTTCTAAATTTATAAATTTTATAGAGAAGATAGAGTAGATAAATGAATAGTAAAATAAATATACATTTCAGTAAGCAATACACATTATCGTAGTAAAGATATACCTACTTTTTTATGAAACTCTGATGTTATTGTTGTATATATTCTATGTGGCTCAATGCAACTGATCCTGATGGTGTCAAACTACGTTCGGAAAATGTCGGTTGGTTCTTGGATAGCTATCTAAATTCAACAGATTTATATATTGCACTTGACAAACAGTGATAACGAGATAAACTCTCAGAATTTCGATATAATTTTGGAATTTTGGATGAATCTGATGCTGAATAATTTTTTGTATTTACACAGTAGCATCAGAGTTTTCTTATAACTTTACTACAATGACGTCTTATAAATAAGTATTTATTTTTAAGCTTATTTACTCTGTTTTATCAGTAAACTTCATAAAATTTGAAAGATTAGCATTCATATTACTAATATATTATAATTTATAATTTTATTTTTAAAAGTTGTTTCTATAATATTTATCGTAAGGGAAAAGAGCATGCGCACTCTTTTTGTGGCAGCTGCCGCCGGTGTTGCTGTTATGTTGCGCCCTCCTGTATCGCACATAATAATTGTACTATCAACGCTTCTCTGTTGCACCGCACCTTGCACCGCTAGCTAGCTCAAATATTCAAATATTCTAATTTTGAAGAGCGACAACTTTGAGTCTTGACATATGTTGCTTAGGCAATCTGATACTATTGTGTTCGCAATCTTTATTTAAATTTATGTTTCGATAAGAAAAAAACTAGCTTACCTGTTTATACTTGTAAGTACTCCTGGTGATAGGGAGCAATAAAGAATAGACAACTCAGCTTTATCTTGTTCCTTATGCTCAGTACTCTCAGTTGACTGAATACTGAATAAATTGACAAAATAAATAAGTGTAGGAAAGAGATGAGTCATAATATTTGCAATTAAGGGTAGTCTTGACTTCCCATCGGAAAAACAGATGGGCCGATCCTGGACGTTTCATTTGATGTGTCATTCCCACATTATTATTATTATTCCGGATTTGATAATATTGCAATTGCGATCTTTCAGAGGGAAGCAGAATTGATGTTATTTTGCTATTAATATATTACTAGTGTACTTGGCCGATTTTGACTTCTTTTTAAGTAGCCCACCCCAATCTAAATACCTTTTTCAATTATTAGAGTTTTTGACAAACCTACCGTTTAGCCCCTTTCGAACGATACCTCAACCATCACCCTACCGTCTGTACTCCTGACACCCCTTTACACTATGCTATTAATATAATACTGTTTCTTTTTCAGGTAAGTTGTATGCCCATCCATGATCAATATCTGGGTAAGCCTAGTTTTAAGTACGCTCAACGTATCCACGGTTTATCGACCCTCACTCGGTTCTTGTCTCTGTGAAAACAACTTACCCTCATAGCTAATATCTCGACTTGATAAATAATTCATCTAAAATTTTTTTTTGTTATTTAATATTGGTCGAGGTATTAGACAGAGAGGCATTTTGAGACAACAAATTAGTAGAATACGAGAGTGATTAAGTCATTCACGTATACCTTATATACATATATGAATTCCATGAAGTGAAATGATTGAACATAATGCTATGAATTTTACTGCAGACCATGAATTAATGCGGGCTATCTTTTGGAAGCGCACGTATCATATATTATATATGATGGAGATCTTATCAAATCCACGAAGATATTGAACTAAGTGGAATTAGATGACATATTAGATATGTAGTTTGAACAAAAATGAGAATTTCATGATATACAATTGTCCAAGATACCTACAGATGTATATCAGGGCGACATCGGAAACAGTAATTTATACATTTTTGGTAGGGAAAAAGTTGGATATTTAAAGGGAAAGTTTATTAAAGGTATCAAATTTGCAATACCATTTTTGATTTTCAACATATTTTTGATGAACCGAATTTCTTGATTTCCTATTTTATTTTTTCTAGTGTAAGTGACAGCAAAGGAACAAAATAAAATACTGCTTTGAAGCAACTTTCGAGGAGCTATCTTGTGTTAACGTCAGTTTTAATCTCCGACGTTTCGTTTTCGATCAACCATCATCGTTTTTTTTTCAATAAAATAACCTTTTTCAATAATATTTTCTTGGGGATATGAGGAAACTCATTGATGTATCACGTCTAAAGAGTGATAACGTTTCTGGTCTGTTTCAGCTTTTGAATAAATTCAGGCCTGCATTAGAGACAACTTAGAGAAATTGGACAGCCTAATGCTTGAAGAGAATCCAATGTAGGAGTTGACAATTTTTCAATAATTGTTGAAACAAAACCAAAAAATAGCGTACGATAAATTATCATTTTGATTCCGCTTTAATAACTGATGAACTGATCAGAAACGTAATCGAACCTACACTGATATATCAATGCGCGCAGAATGAAAGGTACCCCAAAAATTCGTTTTGAAAAAGGAGGGCAATAATGGAAAAAAGTTGATAGTCAATCTAAAACAAAACGTCTTATATTAAACCCGAAATTGGCATAAGAATGTTTATAAAAAGTGTGTTTTATTTTATTCAATCCTTGACTGTAATACTAGAATAAATAGAATAGGAAATAAAAAAATTCCAAAATAAGTTAAAAATCGAAAATGGTATTGGAAATTGGATACTTCCATATGAATGGCTCCTTAGTTGCGCAACTTTTCCCCCATTTAACCATAACTGTATCTATTATATTACCGTTTCCGTTATTCCCATGATAAACATATTCATCTTGGACAAACTGTATATATACTCATACGGTACAATAATAGTAATGGTTGTACACCTCTAATTGGCAACCATATATCTTCATTTTGAATGTTATTTAGACATAATAATTCCAAAGTCTCACCTAGTTTAACTTGATGTGTCAGTATACTTTGCCAACTACGATATTTCAGTACTTACCATTATTCAGAATACTGAATTTCTGTAACTTAGACATTTAATGAACATCATCACATTAAACAGGTGTACGTCTATTATTAATGGTAACTGACTGAATATGTTAGTTTCATGTCATGGAAACGTTCAGGGTAACTGGAAATATAACCCGTATTGATAGTTACATAGTGACTTGGTTGTTCCTTGTAATTTGTGATTATTAACTGGCATTGGTCATAATTAACCATGGTAAATATTATTCATAATTATTGTGAACTAATCAATTCTCCTTTATATACATGTAGCCTGCAGGAAACATTCAACAAAATCTATTCACTAACCGTGGGTGGAATAGAATAATTCTATTGGCATTGTAGAATGTATACCTACATGAAATATCTACTTGATCTTTAGAAATGTATTTTATTCCAATTCCGTAAGTAACTGAAGAACGATAGCCAATTGTCATTTTCTCAAAATATGAGAGGAGGGGGGTGCATTATTTGGATTCCTTTTTGGAACATCTCAATTTAACCACCCTGTACTACCAAAAATAATATGAACTGAGGCGTTTGGTGAAGTTTTTCCAGATTTGATCAAAATTTTTCTCATTTACTACACAGGAACTAGTGAATCATTTGATTGTTCGCTGGAACTCTACGAACATGTGTGATTTTAACTGATGTCAGTCACATGACTCAATATGAAACTTAAGTTTATATCAAATACAGGTGGAAACATATCTTGGGATAGATATGTAGACCGCATTCTCCTTATATGGATAGATATAGACAGATAAGTTCACGTCACGTTAATTTCATCGATCTACTAAATGAGTATGGTGCTAATACTTTGAACTCTAGAACTCTCTATGTAAAAATTGACATTTCGTTTAAACACGTTCAATTATTTTGATAAATTCTCTTATGTCATGAGTTGATGCTATTGCATCCAAAAATAAACTTACAAATGATCTACTACCTTGGATCTGACGCTTGGAGATAATATATGGTCTCTCATGTATTCAGTTAATGTTATTGCATCCATAATAAACTTACAAATAATCTTAAAACCCAGAATTGTCGAAGACGCTTTACATTGCTGGTGTTAATCATATAGTACATTATACTGAAGTAATTTATATCGTATCAATCTTATCTGATGTTAATATTCAATTGATTTTATTTTCATTATTCCAATGTTTCATATTGAGATTTACTCTACGCTCACATTCGTACTAATGTTATTATGTCTCATAATTTTTTAATGAATTCTTTTACAGCCGGAAGTTACATTAAAAGGTTAAAAGGGAGAAGATTCATTTTTTCAATTGTAAATTTTACAATATTATAATTCGTGATATAGTCGAGCAAATAAAGCACTAAAATAGGCCAAATCTGGGAAAGTTGGCTCAGTTGGATGGATTGAGATGCGGTTTTCTGCATTCGATTCAGAAAGTGATTTAGAAACTTTGTCCGGAATTTTTGTTTTGCGGAAAAAATTTGTTGCATTTCTACAGCCAAAAAGTGCATTTTTCTAACTGCACTTTTTGAGGTAAATAAAAAAACGGACTCGAATTGGTTTCTCGGGGGTTTTTGGGATCGCTGAACACGAATATGATATTTTAGAAATTCCCTGAGGTCGCCTTGGACCTCCCCGGGGGTTTACTAGCATCCTGACGTCCTGGATATCGACGAAATTGATTAAAAAAATCATTTTTAATGTTTGTCAACTGTTCGAAAGGTGATATGAAGGTTGCTAGTGATTATAACTACATGAAAAAAATCTTCTGCAATATCTGGTGTACCCTGCGTCCGGATAACGACGTCATCTTCTAGGAATTTGCTAATTTTTCTTCATAAAAGGTAACAAATTCTAGCTCTCGGAGGTTTTTAAAATCGCCGATCACGACTGTGACCCTCACAGTTTTCATAAATAGTCGTGATCGGCAACTTTGAAAACCCTCTAGAGCTAGAATTTATTACATTTAATTAAAAAAAAAACAAAAAATTCCTAGAAGAAGACGTGGATACACAGGGCTCGAGTGTCCCGGAAATACCCCCAGGTAATTTGCAGAACATTGTGAGTGTCACAGTCGTGATCGGCGACTTTAAAAACCCCCGAAGCTACAATTTGTTACCTTTTATGAAGAAAAATTAGCAAATTCCTAAAAGATGACGGCGTTACCCGGACGCAGGGTACACCAGGTATTGCAGAAGAGTTTTTTCATGTCGTTATCATCACTAGCAACCTTCATATCACCTTGCGAACAGTTGACAAACATTAAAAATGATTTTTTCATTAATTTCGTTGATATTCAGGACGTCAGGACGCTAGTTACCCCGGGGAGGTCCAAGGGGACCTCAGGGAATTTTTTTAATATCATATTCGTGTTCAGCGACCCCAAAAACCCCCGAGAAACCAATTCGAGTCCGTTTTTTCATTCACCTCAAAAAGTGCACTTAGAAAAATGCATTTTTTGGGTGTAGAAATGCAACAAATTTTTTCAGCAAAACAAAAATACCGGACAAAGTTTCTAAATCACTTTCTGAATCGAATGCAGAAGACCGCATCTCAATCCATCCTACTGCGCCAACTTTCCCAGGTTCAATGATTTATTTCCTCGACTAATATGTCTAGAACCTATAACACTGAAAGTTTTGACATTATGAAGATATGATGTCAATCTTCACACAGCCGGTGCTAGCTGTAGGTTCATGTTTGAAGAACTTTCAAAATTGATACACCTTTCAGCAGAAACTTGCAAGCTGCTGCCAAGCACTGAATGAATGAAAAAAGAACTCTTATTTCAAGTGTGCTGTCTTTGCTATTTCTGTAATCCACTTGAATATATAGGAAGGTCTGAAGAATTAATCTTCAATCAACCGGATACTAGGGCAATAACCAAATTGATTAAAAGTTTGGTTCAAAAATTATCAACACTAACAATGCAAGTGGAAGACGAAAGATCTGATCAGGACGACGTTCTCTTGTTGTATTTTAGAAATTAGTAGCGTCACAATCAAGAATTACCAATGACAAAAAAATTGAATATGGTGATTGAAAATACATTGTCTGCGTCTACAAGACCAATAGCAATAACGTCAGCTGCAACTTTGTGTAACTCTTTCCTCAGTGAGGTCTTTCCCTATACCTTCAACCTTCGAGCCTTCAGGGAAAATTCTAATGCCTATCTCCTCTTCCAACATTCCACCGCTGGCTGACACGATATTCTTCCAACATTATACGTTTTGTTCTCGTGCAGTTGAAGTATGAAACAAAACTGGATTAGGTACCTGGGGGAATCAAACGAAAAATGTCACTTTTTGAGAATAGTGGTTATCGTCTCTAGAACATCCATTCATGTTATGAATGAAGCATTCAAGCTGAAAGGACATTTCCAGTGGTTGGATCTTTTGCAACAAATGTTCAGTCAAAATAAGTAGTTGCGCCAAAACTGAAGTTGGTTGTTTCATACAGTTTATTATTTTTTCCCAATGACTCAATTAGGGCTTACAATCACGTATAGTTTAATTTCCTGTAAGGAATTTGCGGAAAGTCAGCTATTTCCACGGGTCCCGCATTATTTCCAAAACATTTATCATTAATAAAAATCTGAAGGTATACAAAAACGTCATATTGTTCTATTAAAATTTGTTTCATCTAATCATACAAAAATCTTAGTATGCGACAAATAAAAGAAATTCCAAACACATAATCATATTATTCATATACGAAATCAAGAATAAATTTATTGCAACTTTGCACTGCAATACAACTAATCGAAATTAATACAACCACCAGAATTTCTTGAAAACGAAATCACAAAATAACTAGAATAAAATATTACATCTCTTTCTGAGACCGCAAAAAACAAATGTTCTCCATTGTTTTGTCCCCCTGCCTACTTGTTATAGAACTGCAGATATATCCGTCTATAGAAAGGGGCCTTTCTGCTTCTACGCTCATATGAGTTATAGTGTTAAAATAGTCGTGAACTAGGGCAATAGTAAGTATTCGCCTTCTATTTCACTATTTTGATCTTCAGGCATCTCAGTCTTAATATACTTTCCAAAACTTTCACCTATTTTAATCGATATTCACATTGCGAGTATTCTTTTATCTTCTTTATTTAATTGCATCTATAGGTATTCTTCTAGCGATGAAGTTATTTCTAGGAATCTTCCTTCATCTTCTGAACTTTCAGACTTCACACCCTCATCACCTATAATCTCTATAAATAAGAAACAAGTCACCCTCGTCCAGTAGAAATACTCTTAAAGTAGGTACTGAGGACCTTTCGACTATCAAGTAGCCATCATCAGAGTAAACTAAAATGTAAAAATCAAAATGTGCCTGTTTAAATACTATTTGGGGATATTAATGCAAACAAGGGGTACCCTCTGCTGTGGATAAATCGGAATTTCATAAATTTCTTTTTCGCCTATACATTTCCATTCGTTCTGAATTACCTAGATATTTGTCCGTACTGTATTTTGAAAGTGATCACCTTGATGGTGTGACCTATATTCAAAATATGTTCGGCTGACGCTGATTATTCACCATTGTTTTTCTTTATATGGGCAAAATGATCTTTATACCGAGTTAATATATTCCTTTTAGTTTGACTTACATCTAATCTAACCTATATTTTCGTTCAGACTCAAAATTTGTCAAATCTTTTTAATTTCGAGGTATATACAACTATTTTTATTAACCGGAAATGTGTCATCTGAGGTCTTCAATTGCTCACGTACCTCTTTCTATTATGAATGTTGAGAATTGTTCTAGACAAATGGATTCAACACTCTTTGGTTTATTCTCGAAGAACATAGCGCTTACCTCACGTTGTTGGTTAACCAACATTTTCCATATGAATCGAAGAGCTGTATCAGCTGTTAAAAGCGTTGCATCTCTTCTATACAAGACTTCAACCCTCAGTTTAATCGACTGCAAACTAAGGATTAATTCATTTGATCTCAGCTCATTCTTCGTTGGGCTATTTTATCTCAGACCCTACGTCAATGAACGCTTTGCTTGTGCACCCTGTTAGAACGTGAACACGCTTCAACATATTAAACATGCTACGCCTCTTGATTTTTCAGTCGAGGATTAAGCTCAGATTAGGTCAGATTACGTTAGTGATGTAAGTCAAAAAAATCCGCGTGAATCCAATCCAACGTTGCGAGACAGTAAACCCTACTCGTAAATAATTAATAATGATTTTTGACTCAGCTATCTATTATATATAAAATTCTCGGGAAAGAACACATATGCTTATTATTTTCGTCTTCACGTACATTTCGGTCTCAAGACCATCATCAGAAGACGTATAACAGTATGAACGTGAATTCTTGAAATTAAATGTACTACTACAAGGCGTCCTTATCTCACTAATTTATCATACATTCCGGAGACCTCAGAGGAAATTAAGAAAAGTTTGAAAAGTATTATACAAATGTTGCGCATAAACCTACTAACTATATTGGGAGATAGTTTTCAAATCTAAAACTTTCAATATCTAAAGATAAACAAATCCACACAGTACACATATTGAATTGTTTAGATTGCGATGGGAATCTCAATATTCATGAAAAAGAATAGATGGCCATAAGTACAAGAAACAGAAATTTTGAAAATTCCACTACCCTTTACTAAACACTGCTTCGATTATAACCATCAATTCGATTAAAAAAAGTCAACATAATAACTAAGGAAACCAATTATTATAAAAGATCTATTCTGGAGATGGTTCACATAAAACGGGACTCTAAGTCTGTAAATCATAGAACAGATGTTTAATCATTGAGTCAGATTTATACTTATTTAATTGATTAAGACCCTCGCAAATTCCTACATGCGTCTTAATAATGTTAAAAGTATACTTTAGGTAGAATGCTCAGAAGCAATAGTTCTAATAAGTCTCCAACATCTGGTTCGAAAGTGAATCCTAGAACGTTATAGTTTTAGTTCAGCTCCTTAGTCGTAATACAGACTGTGATTCGATATTTTTATGTAGCTTATAAGAATATTGCTTTGCAGCGGATTCTCAATTTATATACTTTAAACATTAATGTGTCATAATTTCGATTGTTCGTGTTTCTGTCCTTTTCGGCGGCGTGAGCATTTTTAATTGAAATTAGTGCGATAAGAACAATTGATACAATTAGTTCCAAGAATTGACCTTTATACAGTTATACGTCCTCTGATGATGATCGTGAGACTGAAACGTACGTAAAGACGAAAATAATAAGCATATGTGTTAGTGTGACCTATTTCCCGAGAATTTTATATATAACTCGTAAATAATAATATTTATCATGATTCCGGGACTAGTAACGAGACTTTTTTTGATCTAGAGAGATAAAAACATATGCATCGTTCACTCCAGAACTAAATTGAATATAATTAAATATCACATCAACATTAAGAAATAGGTAAGTGAAATTCCTGTCCCTACTATTGCACTGAACATGACTTCTCAGTAGCCAAAACAAGTACAAGTACATTTATGTAACATTTTAGGCCAGTCAATGACGATTTTTTGAACCGCCACGGATTCTTAGGAAAGTTCAGAAGTTTCAGGGGATGGACCAAAATGAATTTTCGACTCAGTCTCAGGGTACACTTTTCCCCTGGAGGTGGATGCCAATCCTCCTCAGAAGTGAAAACTTTGAAATTTAAAACTACCCCAGAAATTGATAAATTTACAAATAGCGAATCCTATACTGAAACCCTAAAATGCAACTAACAGCATCATGCAATGCAATTCCTGTTCATCCAACTAAATTTTTGGAAGTGCAACAAAGTGATTTATGTTCATGATATTGTATAATAGCTGATAAAATTTTAACCATCACTTAAGTTATTCGTTATTACGCCATATTCTTTAATGTTCATGAAATATAATTCAAAAATAAAATGGAAGTAAAATTTGTAGCAAAACATGTAAGGGAAAGCATATATACGGGTCAGGCCGATATAAAACGAGACTATAACAATAATATAAAGCACTACGTCTGAAGAAATTCTGAAATTGTTCAGTGGTGGCCGTTTAAGAGTAATAGTCGTCGTTCGCTTTATTATATACTGCAATTTTATTAAACCATATAAATGGGTCACAAACACAAACCCGGAGAATTCCGACAGATGGAAGAACGATAACAGACAATTATACTACCAGTATTCCTTCATACAGAAACGACATTTTGCTGGTAGGTAAACTATTTTCAAAGAAAATTGAATCTTGCTTGTAACTCTTCATTCTTGTTGGTATGTTGAGGGAAATTATTGGGTTTTTCATCTTTGAGCGGTGAAACGGAAATGCTCCGGGTGAGTATAAACAAGTTCCGATGTTTCTCGGCTACTGAGACACAATCCCGAATATGTATAAGATCTTAGAATATTGGATATGGCACTATCATCTTGAATGAACGTAATATTTAAACGATAAGTTGAATTCTTACACATATCTTTCAAGTCTTGAGCTTCAATCAATCACAAGAGCAATGGATTGTAAGGGAGAAAGGTCTCCTGGTATTTTTTCGCAAAATCCATCGTTACTACGGATATTTACGGTTGCAGTTATACATTTTTTTTTGGTGACTACAAGTATGTATTCAAACGGTTTGTTGCAAATAAATCGGCAACCTCACATTTTATCGCACAAAGTAGTATGACAAAAATTGCAGGCAATCAATAAATGAACAACTTTGGCTTTTACTTATCTCTAAAGCTTGAGCTCTCTCTGTTCACTGAAAACGGAAGTTGAATAACTACGAAACGGCTCATTCATATGAACTACATCAAACATCTTTAAAATGCCTCGTTATCATGAAAAATAACGTTATGACAAGAATAGAATCAAACCCCAACACTTTTCATGTTAAAAACCAAAATGAAAGCATTTTCATCGGTATTTAAATGTGCAAAATTGATACGGAATTTCTCTTATTGGGGTATTACCAATATGCTTAGGAATTTTTTCCGGCTCAGGTTGAGTGACTTTCAGAAAAAACAACCAGCTCACTATTTTCAAAATTTTGAAATACGAGGGCAAGGTAAACAGCTCCTGAAAAATAAGAGAGATGGTGCCACTATCCTGAATCTCATGTGACATTTGTGATGTACCATATTTAATTAGCACGCATTAAAAATTTCAGACTGATATGTTATTCAGTTCTGCTTGGAAACCAATCGGAAGCAAGCAATCTCGGAGAGTTTTGAAAACATGGAGAATAGTGAATTTCGCGTCTTGATTAAACATTATTTCTTGCGTGGAAAAAACATTACCTGAACCAAAGCATCGCTTGTTGAACATTGAGGGAACTCTTTACCAACGATTGGAACGATTCACAAGTAGTTTACTGATTTTTGTTGTGGTAGTTAAACCACAAGGGACGCCGAACGTTCTGATAGTCTTATTGAGGTTAAAACGCCAGAAATCGTCGATAAAATCCATGGTATGATATTAGACAATCGGCGAATCAAAGTACAAGACATTGCTGAGGCTATGGGCATCACAACCGAATGGGTATTGAACATTTTGCATACATTTTTGAATATGAGAAAAATATCTACGAGATGGCTGCCCCATTTGCTCCCAAGCCCTACCGTGTGAAAACTTCAAAGGAGTGTTTGACGATGTTCAAGCGTGATAAGAAGAACTTTTTGTTCCGTTTCGTAACTGTGGACGAAAAATGGATTAATCACAATAAAACCAAAGACCAAAGAACAGTCGAAACAGTGTACTTGTCCTGGCAAATTGGAGCCGATGAAGCCGAAGTGGGTTTTTCGGCCAACAAAGTCATGGCCACAGTTTTTCGGGATGCACACGGTATCGTCCATAACGATTACCTTGGAAAGGGCAGAACGAACATATTATGCAGAGCTGTTGGGAGCTGATTTGAAGCGAAAGCGGCCACATTTGGCAAAAAAAGTGCTCTTCCACCAGGACAACGCACCGGCGCACAGCTCTGCAGTCGCAATGGCAAAATCGCATGAGTTGCGCTACGATATGATTCATCATCCACCATGTTTTCCTGTCTTAGCCCCCTGCGATTTTTATCTATTTCCAAACTTAGAGAAATGGCTCGGCGGAAATTGATTTGGCTGTAACGATGAGGTCATCGCTGAAACAAATGCCTATTTTGAAGGATTGCCGAAATCGTATTATTTGGAATGGATCGAAAAATTAGAAAAATGTTCGATGAAGTATATTGGGCTACAAGGAGATTATGTTGAGAAATGAGATAAGTTTTGACCAAATAAATCATTTCTTCTTGCATCTTTCAGGAACTTTTCCCCTTGCCCTCATATCATTACAAAAATTCACTAATCTCAAAATAACTTCAAAAATAATAGATATCAGAAAATTACAAGAGATTGAAAATTGAAATTAGGTTTACGATGAAAATCAACAGAGGTATAAACGTGAAACTTTGCCGATAGGGTGCGAGAACTACTATTTTCGATGTTTTTGATTTCGAATATAATAAGTTTAATACAAGATCCAACTTCACTTGACTCGAAATACCCTATACAAATTGGTGTTTTGAGCAGCCCGATAATTACATGAGATATGTAAGAAAAATCCTATCGGTCAGATTTGTTACATGTCTTAGAAATGGAATAATCATTCAATAACGGAGATATTAATAAACTAAATTGATTCCCAATTTTATCTCTCTTATATGTGATTTGGTAACACATATTTGGGAAATAATACGATTTTACTGTTTGAAATATTTTATCCGCAATTTTTGACACAAGGGTGGTTTTCAATGGTTGAGATGCAAAACTATGTCTTGATTTGGTTGCGAATGATCTTATAATACATATTCTATTTCTTCCATAATGTTCATGTCCAGAGGCTGCTTCCCTCACAGATAATTGGGAAGGGCATATCGGGACAGGGTCGGAGATGCTATAGAGGGTATAAAGTGCCTAATTCCGAATTTTCCAAAAAATCGTGGACGGTGCTTGGAGTTCGAAAGTCATACCTGTATATACAAGGGCAGGTGAACAGTTCCTGAAAAATGGAACAAGAAATGATATATTCGATCAAAACTTATTCTATTTCTCAACATAATCTTCTTGTAGCCCATTACACTTCGTCCAACCTTTTTCTAATATTTAGATCCTTTCCAAGTAATAGGATTTCGGCAATCCTCCAAAATGGTCGTTTGTTTCAACGATGACCCCATCGTTGGAGCCAGATCTCTTTCTCCCGAGTCATTCTTTCGAATTTGGAAATAGATGAAAATTGCAGGGGCCCAAATCTGGAGAATATGGTGGATAACGAACCAATTCGTAGCGCAATTCATGCAATTTTTACATTGCGATTGTGGACCTCTGCGCCGGTGTGTTGTCTTAGTGGAAGAACACTATTTCTTTGCCAAATGCGGCTGATTTGTCTTGAAATTGGCGTCAAATCAATCCACCAGCTTCTCATAATATACGCCGGTGATCGTTTTGCCCACGGTTACGAAACGGCAAAAAAGTTCTTGTTATTGCCCTTGATCATAGTCAAACACTATTTTGAAGTTGTCACACGGTCGCTTTAGTTGTCAACAGAGACCAAAAGCGGCATCGCTCTTGCAGATATCTTTCTCACATACAAAAATTTATGCAAATGTTTAGATTTCCATAGCCACAGCAATCTCGTGCACTTCAGCTCGCCGATCGTCCAATATCATACCATGGATTTTATCTACGATTTCTGGCGTCGTAACCTCAATTGTACGACCAGAACGTTTGGCGTCCTCTGTCGTCATATTACCACAACGAAATTCAGTAAACCACTTGTTAACCGTTCCAGTCGATGATGAAGAGTCCGCATAATGTTTAACAAGCGTCGCTTTGGTTTGCGTAATATTTGTTCCATGCAAGAAATAATGTTTGATCAAGACGCGAAATTCACTTTTTTCCATATTTACAAAGATCTTCAAGGTTGCTTGCTTCCGATGGGTGTCAAAACAGAACGGAATGACATATGATTAGGAAAATTTTAATGCTTTGTAGTTAAAGATGGTACATCACAAATGTCAGATGGGATTTTCGATTCTGACGCCATCTCTTTTATTTTTCAGTGACTTTTCACCTTGCCCTCGTATGTAGGTCGATATGGTCGTGTCGTGTCTTCGTAACCTAAATGAATTTTCATTGTTGACACTTCCTTGACTTAAAAATTATATAATTATTATATTTGCCAACAAGGTTGTTTGTAAGACCGAGCATAAGTCAAATAAAATATTATATTGAAAACAAACTATGAATGACATCTATTACTTTTCTACCTGGATTTTTAAATATTGCTTTCCATTTTATAGATCCCAACACAAAAATATCGATAATGCACAAATTAAATCTGCAATACAAATAATTATTGTGATCAATGTCTATATCGTATGATATAGAAGAGCTATAAACGCTGTATTGGTCAGTAGTTGCAAATTATGCCAAATTAGTTTTATCTTACTAATAATCGTTGTACATATTCATTTCATGTTCAGCTATTACCAATATGCGATAGCAATCCTAAAATTACCAACAATATTAATAAATTGAAGCAGCTACGCGTCGATAATACAATAAATGCTATACGGATTTTACATGTACAATTTCATTTGATCACAACTGTTAATAACAAAATGAATTTCTTCTCATATCAATATGTGATTGAATTATGAGTAGTATGTAACCATTAATTCATGAACTTATATTATATCAACTTAAGGTTTTTTCTTCACTTAGAATCTACGCATGTAATTTGGGAAATTTAACAAAGACTATTCTGCCTAATTTCTAGACGAATTATGCGAGTACAACAGACAATTATATTGCTTGAAACTGCACACATGGGCAGCAGTTTCGACCGGCTGGGTCTCGTCAGAACTCAGTGGCAACCCTTGTCCTCATCCTTCGTATCCAAATGTATAAATATATGAATATATTTCCTACCATCGCTCTATGTGGATAATAATACGGATCTCCATTCAGTTCTATCTCGTACAAGCGAATATAACAATTATCATCATCACAATTCCTGTGTCAGGACAGGAAATTAGGATCTACCTGGATTGATTAACATTTATGGCTATAACAATACATATTTCAACCAAATAAATCGAATTTGATGATTATTAACCACAACTAGATGTAGAAATACATTATAGTATTGAAAGTCTGGTGGTTCCTGACTGACTGGTACGGCCGACTATATCTCCACTGCTCATCAGACGATACGCGCTTCATTCAAAATTTTGACAAAGAAAGCGCCGACGAAAACTTCGATGTTATTGTTTTCTGGCTTATACCTTACACTCTTACATCATATAGGGAACGCGGACTGCGCAGTGCCTATCCTCTCTTCACTGGGTCCAACATCTAATCTTATCGTTAAGTATCATGCACTTAAAGAGTGTACTATATGGCCTGAGGTTGGAAATGAACGTCGAATAAAGTAAATTGCTTTAGATGTAATAGTATTATGTAAGTTTGATCATAACGGTTGTTAAAAAGAATTCAATTCACATCCTAAAATTTTTTTTCAAACAATAGGTAACGTCATTTCAAAAACAATATTTCAATATCTCGACTTTTTCTGTCATATAACATAATCCCGCACACACAGACACTCTTATTTTTATTGAAAAATAGTTGCTAATTGCTCTTTACAGTAAATATTGTTATCTCTTCGAGAGCGATTCGCTGAACGTTAAAGCTAGTCGTCCGCCATATTGCTTCTTGACTATAACATATAAAGTTTAATCAATGTAACATTCTCGTCCATTTCACATTTTTCAATTGCATTGATTTACGATTGTTCCTTAATTATGGACTCATCAATATAGGCCATTTTTTAAGTATTACTTGCTTGGGCAATTTACACCCCCCCATTGAAAATTTGTCCACCTAGTAAATAGATGCCAAAGTAAAAAGGTAGTGTTTTTTGACTAAATTTTATAATATGCTCATTCACGAAAATGTAAAAAAAAACAGATCTAATTGAAATATTCATTCTATCAATTTTTGATAGAAAAAATTAACTTGACCAATACAAAAAAAAATGTGAAGTACTTCAATTATTTGATGACTGTTTATGCTTCTGAAAAACTTATTGCAAAGTCCCGTTCCGCATATAGTTCAATATCTGATTCTCCTTTCGCCTTTCCTTTATCTTCAAAAATTCAGCTATAGTTTTGTTCCATAATATGCTGTATCTACACCGTTAAACGCTGAAAAAATGTTGCGTGTATGGATTCATCTTGCAAAGGCGATATATACAGGATGTCCCAGGTTTTAGTAGCAGAACTTCAACAGTCGATAGAAAATTTTATTTTGAGGAAAAAAGTTCCTATTAACATATACGAACAGACGCTCAGTTTTTGAGATACTGAGTGTTGAAAAAAAAAATTCTCCGGAACCGTTTATGGTACAGAAAACAGCTTTCGCAAGCATTTTCTACTCACAGTAAGCTATGTTCTGCGCGATAAAAATTTTTTTTTTAGTCATAATTGGTGAAGATTTTGAAGGGGTGGTGAGTGTTTTTCTCCTCAACTTCTACGCCACTGGTTGAAGTACGGTTTTGAGACAACCATTTGAACCGCCAATGTTTTCTACACAAAAAGGGTACTAGTCATAAGCTCTAAAGTTGACCGTTTTCGAGAAAAATCAAGTTTTATGTTGAAAAATATGGTCAATTCTTTGAATTTATTTTTTACCTATTAAACAAAATTCATTTAAACGTAACAAAACCAAAAAATTGATCATGTTTTTCAACATAAAAGTTGATTTTTCTCGAAAACGGTCTATTTTAGAGCTTATGACCGTGAGTACCTTTTTTGTGTAGAAAACATTGGCAGTTCAAATGGTTGTATCGAAACCGTACTTTTTCCAGTGACGTAGAAGTTGGCGAGAAAAACACCCACTACCCCTTCAAAATCTTCACCAAATTTGTATCGAAGAGAACATAGCTTACTATGAGTAGAAAATGCTTGCGGAAGCTGTCTTCTGTACGATAAACGGTTCCAGAGATATTCGCAAAAAACGAATTTTTTTTTTCAATTTCAACTCCCTGTATCTCAAAAACTAAGCGTCTGTGCATATATGTAAATAGAAACTTTTTTTCTCAAAATCAAATTTTCTATCGACTGTTGAAGTTCTGCTACTGAAACCTGGGACACTCTGTATATTGAATTTACTTGGTTATGATGTGTTTTAACTTTTTTGTTGGTCATAGAATGAAGAGAGGTTACAACAATGGTTGTGTAACAAAGCTCATGAATTGTTAATAATTATTCCGTGTTGTCCGTTAGGAAACGAGTATATTTATCATAGAATTCCGAATAATTAATTGGCTGAAATATATTAAATAATTGTATGGTGTCAGAGAATAAGCAAATTGTAAGATTCTGTATCATAATCTCCATCTGCATCTGGGTTGTTACCAGGAAGTAGGTAGGGGTTGTAGATTAACCGCTGATATTGTTCGCACACTGAGTTTTTATCCGGAAGTAGGCATTGGGAGCGGAAGTGTGAAAGAGATCGAAATACTTTCATCTGCATACGGGCAACCGGAGGTAGGTGGAAGTATTTTTGATGAGTTAGTTGCAGGGTCTGCACGCTGAGTTGTTATCCGGAAGTAGGCGTTGTGACTGGACAACGTACAATATTACCCGGTATATGAAGGGGACTGACACCAATTTACAATTATCCCGTTTTAGAGAAACCGCGTAATAACATAAGATAGAGTGGGACAAATCGTATTCAATATAGTCAATAAAATATTGTTTTACGAGTTGACCCTAGTACACCCCGGAAGTAGATTCCGGATGACCGAAGCAGATTAAAAAATCGTTGCAATTACGCTATTCACTTGCCATACCTGCCTAGTCTATGGGCTTTAGATTTCTTGCTGCATGATGTAGGTGTATTTTTTTGAGAAAATCAGCTTGTTTCAACTCTTTTCCCTCCTGCTTGAGCTTCCTTACATTTTCCCGTGTTGAGTGATTCTTTTAGTAATAATTAATTTCACATAACAATTTTCAATTTTGAATAAACTTGATATTGAAAGTTCCCAGTTTTATTTATATACATCTTTTAATGAGCTATCAATTGAAACTAAATCCTACAATCTGGAATACTACCCGTTCTGCTTTTTCCGAGCCCTGATTAAACTTCACTAAGGCACCCAAGGGAAAAGGCCATCCATAGATAGTACTGTGAGGCGCTTTGTTGGGGGTACTTCTGCTAGGGTCCTCAGGAGTAAACCTTGACAAAAATCTGGCGCCCGTAAATTAAAAGTTTATTTCGAAGTAAGTATTTGGTGCAAAAAAAGCAAAGCACGTTAAAGTTGCAAATAGTTTTTGCAAGATGCCACTCATTCTCAAGTGGCTACGATGACGTGTTTATTTTATACAGAAAAACTGATTCGCATTATGTAAAAAGTCCTTAAAAAATTGCCTGCATCGCTACGCTAGGTAAAAAACTGTGATATCAAAAGTAACCATTAATTCCTCTTCCTCCGTCTTAACAACTTCAACATTATTGACTATTAGAATACGCGAAACATCTCTTATTATAGATAATAATAATTATTGGTGAATTATGTCATTCAAATGAATAAATTACAATATGAAGTTCTTATACATGAGATGGAGTATAAGATTGCTCCAAAGTACTAACTTCTATAGCTCCAGGTTACAAATAATATATTGAATTATGATGTGTGTAAATTTCCAGTTTTTTTAATTGTCATTTTCACTGATTTCCCTCTTCATGTAAATTCACCCTTCCGACAATGGGAATATTTAGTTTGAGTAATATACGATTTGAAAGAAATTGTAACCTCACAAAAGATTTGTTTCGTTCTCTAGGTATTCGATAACAAATGTGTGTAAGCAATACTTTTATCCATGGATAGCCTCCAAGTAATCAATAATGTATGAAAGTAGTATGGTTCATTGGCTACATTGCTGCTACTGTTAGCTCTCAACTCTTCTCGATACTACTAAAAATGTGATTAAAGCAGAAATTTACATTGCAATAACTATACATTAACAATATGGCATCCTCAGAATGAGTTATTAGCTGCATAAAACTAAGTATGTAATTAGAAAAGCAGATCCTGTGATTCGGATGACGGCATGGAGAAAATATTCACAAATTTATTGATTATGGGTGATTATAAAACACTATTTAATCATTCAAAAACACATCACTATTTCTTATGAAATATTTAAGAATATTCCGATGTATTAATTTTCTTATTGTTCATGAAAAATATCCGGGTTATGCCTGAAATTATGATTATTTTCTAACAACTGTGTTAAACAACACTTGTTTATTCTTGTTTTTTAGAAACTGCTCAGAGAATATGTGAGTAACGCAAAACATACGGATCTAAATTCACACTGACTGCAAAACTTGATTGCTGGCAATTGTGTTGTCTCGCAGCGTCATGTTAAAAACAATAAACGCCCAATCCATAGATATACTCGTAAGTTTTTTAGACAGATAAAAACAAGAAATTTTACTTTGTTTAATATCACTTCAATTAAAAGGAAGTTACATACATGATTGTATGTAATAAGAATAAGAATATATTTATTGAAACAAAACTGGTATTATATGAATAGAGGAAAATAGATACCTGAACCCCAAGAGGTTTGTACTGGGTCTTATAATTTATCACAATAATACATTGGAGAATTGAATATTTTGATTTATTAGTCAGATAATAAATATAATTTATATTTCGAGTGAGCAATATAACAAAAATTGAGAAAGGCTGAGACAACACACAAATATGTGGGCGTTGTCAATGAGATAAGTATAGACTTCATATTTAAATTTTTTAACATTATTATCAATTGATCTCAAGTCTAACGGAAGTTTGTTATAGACTTTTGGTTCGTTGAATTAAAAACTATTTGGACATTTTGTTTTGGAGAATTTATTAATGTTGATTTCTTCATTGTAAGCTACTCTTGTGTTATAGGCATAATCTATGCACTTATAGTCCAGGCAATAATCCGGGAAAAAACCCATAATAAAAAAAATATATAGTAAGCTAGAATTTCAAAATTTTTTTTGCATTTTGTTCCTAATACCCCATAGATCATTTATGACTATCAAGACCGGGGGGTCGACCTTCCTACCCTCAAAACGGGGTTTCAACCCCTCAGAGGAGCATTCTTATAAAAACAATCCAAAAGTTTAGAAAATTAATGAATTAAGAGCCGAAAATTACCTCTAGTATGTTTTTTGGGTCGCTGATCACGATTCCGCAATTAGTTTTCTCGGAAAACTCCCTCCAGATGAGAAATTTGGAAAATTTATATATAATATATAATTTATAATTTTGATGCAAAAATGATCTCTAGTAGGTTTTTTGAGTCGCTGATCACGATTTCGCTGTTATTTTCCCCAAAAAACTCTCCAGATGGAAATTCGAGAAATTTGAGATTTTCCTGAGACGGTTATGAATAATAAGTATAGTTTTGTTGTAAAAATGACTTCTAGTAGGTTTTCGGATCGCTGATCACGATTCCGCAGTTAGTTTTCTCGGAAAACTCCCTCCAGATGGGAAATTTGAAAAATTTATATATAATTTATAATTTCGATGCAAAAATGACCTCCAGCAGGTTTTTTGGGTCGCTGATCACGATTCCGCTGTTATTTTTTCCAAAAAACTCTCCAGACGGAAAATTCGGGAAATTTCAGATTTTCCTGAGACAGTTATGAATAATAAATATAATTTTGTTGCAAAAAAGACCTCTAGTAGGTTTTTTGGATCGCTGGTCACGATTCCGCTGTTATTTTCCCCAATAATCTCTCTCCAGAAGGAAAATTCGGGAAATTTGAGATTTTCCTGAGACGGTTATGAATAATAAGTATAATTTTGTTGCAAAAATGACCTCTAGTAGGTTTTTTGAGTCGCTGATCACCACCCAAAAAACTTACTAGTCATTTTTGCAACAAAATTATAAATAATATATTATACATAAATTTTCCAAATATCCCATCTGGATGGAGTTTCCCGAGAAAACTAACTGCGGAATCGTGATCAGCGACCCAAAAAACATACTAGGGGTCATTTTCGGCTCTTAATTCATTAATTTTCTGAACTTTTAAATTGTTTTTATAAGAATGCTCCTCTGAGGGGTTAAAACCCCGTTTTGGGGGGTAGAAAGGTCGACTCCCGCTGTCTTGATAGTCATGAATGATCTATGGGGTATGAGGAACAAAATGCAAAAAAAAAATTCAAATTCTAGATTACTATATATATTTTCTTTATTTTACGGTTCGTTGCCTGGACTATTGTTTCCACTTCTAGATGCATGTAGAATAGACATTGATATACTATTTGTAAAGTGTTCTCACTTATAGCACATTCATTTGTTTGTATAAAATATCCGTGGAAAATCTTTCAGATTTGTTTAATATTATTATTAAGAGGTAATTTTGGACAACATTAAGAGGTTCCATTGCATTTCATATAGACCCTCCACGCATCGATGACATATTTCAATAAGGATTCCACCAGAGCCTTGTATATATTTTTAAGCATATATTCTCTTAGTTGGTCGAATTTGTAAATTAGTTTTCTTACTTGCTTGCTAAAATGTTCTTCTTGGATATTCCACCTAAGATTTTTATCAATGTCCGACATTTTGCTTGCTAAACATTTTTGGGTATAGATGTATAGTTTGTTTACTTTATTGGATTCACTAATTTTCGTGGTTGAGAAACTTATGGATCTAGTTTCATTCGAATTAAGGGTGAGTTTGTTTCATTGTAGCCAACAATTCACATTACTATGACCACAAGTAGCTTTATTCAACAGTGAATGCAAATATCTATCACTGTATATAATAACTGTGTCGTCAGCATAGTTCATCAGTTTTGCATCGATCGGGAGGCTTCCTATCGAAATCATATAGATTAGGAACAATATGGATCCCAGAACTGTTTCCTGTGGTATGCCAATTTCCACTACCTCGGCTTCACTTCAAGTGTCATTAATTTGTACAATTTGCGATCTCGCATGTAAATGAGTAGTAAATACTGCCAAGGCAGGTTCCCTAATGCCGATATTCTCAAGTTAAAAATAATTTATCATGGGAAACCCTATAGAAAGCCAATCAGCAACCTATCCAACATCCAAACAAAACTGGATGTCCGTCGATAGGTGGTTAGTTCGAATAGCACTACGCAGAGTGCTCTGCGTCTTGAGGGAATTAGTATTACGCATCTTCAGAAAATGTGCATTGTCGTTTCGTTATTTTGCTTACAGCACCTGCACAAGGGTTAATCTATCAGATTCATGCTGAACCCATACATCATTCAAAATGATTGATATATTTTAAAATAAGGGCGTTGTTTCCACGTGTCAATACCTACACTCCACTTATTTTGGTTGGTCGGCAGCCCAATGACAGCTATGTGACAGCTAATAGACCCTCATAACAGTTCGTAGATTGATTACCTTACTGACTGAAATCGCATTCAATAGCTATCACTAAGACGTTCGATTCTTGCACTCTACAAATGGATCATGTGGTAACCATGAAGCTATAATTGGTGCAAAACAATTACATCTACTCCAATTTAGCCACCACAAATCAAAAACATTAAAATCTCACTCAATCCCACATGCTTGTACACTATAATTCCAAGGTGGTTTGAACTCGGTTTTTACTTGAAAATATAGATATTTTGCCGCCATTTTCGATATCCTTAGAATCAATTTGTACTATAAGGGTACTGTTAATAAGAAATAATCACCCTCTTGTACGGAGTCAACTATCATATGGTATTATTGGTTGGGGATCGGTTAGAAATAACTACTTGGAAAGTCTGGAAATCACACAAAAGTGGGTTCTTGAAGTTATTTTTCAAGAGAGAAGAACTCATCCTACTGAACTTATTCGCAAGGAATCCAGTGTGATGGACTTGAGATAGCTCTATTTCACTTTGGTATGCCTCTTCTCAAATAGATTTTGTATAGACTATCAGGCTCATGAATATCAGGTTAGAAACAAATCCTGTATGAAGAATAGAATTCGAAATGAATTGGGAAAAGGTGTTTCACCTATATTGGCTTCAAACTGTAATATCTCCTACCATCTGAGCTGAAGGAATTACAATATAGTCACTGTAAAAAACATCTTAGGTCTTGGATACCGAATATGTCAAGGGGTCAGATAGTTGACGGCGATATTTGTTAAGTGGTGGATTATTCAATCATTTGTTGTACTGCAGTGATGATTTTGTTGATTTGTATAAGGTGTACGAAAATGGTTATGAAATATGACTTATATAACTATGCAAATTGGCAGATATTTAGATCAGATTAAGCTTTTGAATGTTTGGTTGGGAGCATTTATCAGTTCATTTTTCGTTCTTATTTTATGGAATGATGCTTTTACCACATAAAACACATTCATTCGTTTGCTTGATTCTTGATTAGATTGGTTTGTATAAGGGTAGGTTAGAATTTAGTTCAACTTAAGTTTCAGTGAGTATATTAGAAAAAAAGTATCTACTATCTCACACACAACAACTGTTTCTTTTTTGAAAGTTCTTTGTGAGTATGTTCATTTATTATCGTATTGAAATATTAATATCTTTATAATTGTATGAAAGGAACTTAATAAACATATATCATCATTATTATCCACTAAAAATACTGTTAAAGTACTGAGGACCTTTCGGCTACCAAGTAATCATCATTAGAGCAAACTAAATTAGAAATTAAAATGTGCCTGTTTATATGCTATTTGAGGATAATAATGCAAACAAAAGTTTGTGAGGAATTCTTTGGAACTAATTGCATAATTGAAAGATTTCAAAATTGAACCTGGTGATGCTTTAATTTCATTTGATGTTGTTCCGCCATTTACAATTACCTCAATCCTTTAGCCGATAAACATGCTGAAGGAATGACTTTCAATATCCTCGAAAGAAACTGCACAGAATACGTGATCCTTACGTATTTATGCTATTATTTCACTTTTAACAAACAATCGGATGTGCAATGAGCAACCTATTCTTCGCTTTCTTGGCCAATATTTTCCTAAACGAACTTGCAACTTCCTTTAAATCAAAATTGAATCATTTTACAAAAGTTCGGTATAGATATGTTGACGATATTTCAATGTGACTACTTTACTATCGAAAAGGAAACAGATAATCAGCTTCCTTTCCTTGATATTAGATATTATAAAAGATGGTTATCACTTGGATTTCCACGTATACAGAAGAGCCTATCAAACAGATATGTATACTCTGGCGTATTCAGCTACACCATTTAAATATAAAATAGCTCCATATAATAGTCTTATGTTCATAGATTATTATTGAATGTCCCCCTTTGAGCTAGCAAAATATAAACAACGAAGTTGACAAACTTCAACAAATAGCGTTGAACAATGGTTAAGAGAACTCTTTGATCAATAATTAAATCTCTAAAAAAAAGGAAATTGGAACGCAACCATTTAACCAAATCAGAGCCATTACCTTGAAATACTTCAATAAAATTCAGAAGTTTCCCTCGTGATTCTTTAGTAATTAATGAATTCCATAATTTGATTTCTAACTTTGCAATACAACCAGTTTATAGATGTAAGAACAAGCTGAAACCGTTTAGGCAACAACTTTATTGAAGTTTCCGACAAATCTTTCAACAGTATTTTTATCGAATAAGGGTGATTATTCCTCATTCATACTGTTATATTCTTAATGGGGGTATTTCTAGCTGGAATATTTATACCGTGAAACTTTATGACACTCGGAAGGACTGCAATATCAACATTTGTCTTCAATAGGTTCACTTAGCAATGTCACATATCAACAAGCGTTTGATAAAAATGAAGTCAAGTAGCCTATACAAATAAGTATGTAGAGATTGGATTAATTTGTCATTGTTTCTGTCAAATATAGAAATTTATACATTTACGTTAATAGGTCAATTAGTCTCTGTTCTTCGAATGGTTGTTAATTGTTATTATGTTGGATACGGCATTACAAAAAAACAGTGAGTATGATATATTAGTCGAAAGTATTTTTTATTCAAGTGAATTACATACGCGCCTAAAACGTACAAGTAACAACAGGGCGTAACAAGAGTGTACCAGTGTCAGTATGCGAATACCTACACGATACGTTTTTAGTAATGTCATAAATCCCTTGTGGCGTGTCACATTTTATGCAAATATTCTCATATGAATTCAAATATGCGTTCGTGACTTACGCATGGAGCCCCATTTGAACGTAGATCGTAGATTTGATTTCGTTTTAGGCCAATTCTCACTATTCCCGTTCCGTTCCTCTAATTTATATCCTACTCGATGAGTGTATTTTTCGCTCGGGATGAAAACATACCAATAATGAACAAAAATCGACAGCCGATACGGCCGATATCGATGTTTGGTTGCTATCTTTTATCTTGATGTTAATCTTAAAGGTAATATTGCACTATTAATTCAATGTATGTGCGTGAGCTGTGAGCATATACTGATTCGTTTCAGATATGTACTTCATTTATGTTACGCATATGCAAAATGTTGATTTGATAAATATTTACTCTCCTTTATAACAGCCTTCCATCCAGGTCGCTGCGAATATATATTTCGTTCCACCGCATAACTTCATAAAACGGTCTTTTCCAGAAGCACTCGTACATAAAATGGATGTAATTAAAAATGTTTACTGTGAACCGGAGGCCTCAGGTGAAATATGATATTGAATCTCTACTTGCAATAACATCTAGATGAATATACAGGAAGCGAGTCGGGTAAAATGTATTCAACATGTCCTGATTCGTCGTAAATCAACAGAAAATCAAACCTCAACATTACTTGAAGTAAGCACCATGAAATACATAATGATAACTTCTTTTTCAATTGATTATAGCATTTTCAACTCGTAGAGCGAACCTCTCAATCAATATATGGACTATCTATTTTCTATTAAAATTGATTAATAATTTGTACAATACTGAAAGCAAAAGTAAACAAAGTGAAAATAACTTAAATAACGATAATAAACAATACACAGGTATTTCATAAATAAACGGTTTGTCAGAAAAAGTTAAAAATATGTTAAACCCACATGATAATAATGTTGCTCATAAACAATTTGAGGTCCAAAAATATATTTTTCCTACTATTACAGGTCATAAATATTTAAAAAATTCATCCACAGCCCTTCGCTCGCACATGGTAGCAACAAATCATAAGTTGGATTATAATGATGTTAGAATATTGAATATAGAGTCAAACACACAAACAATATAAATTTTGGAGAGTATTCAAATCCAGAAAAGATATTGTGTTAATAGTAGTAAATCAAACACTTCATTATCAAATGTATACCATTGTATTTTATGAAATTGTTAAATATCAAATTTGTGCCATCTATGAACTAATATCATCAACACAATGTGCGAATCTTACTTAATCTATGAACAAGGGTAGTCTCTATGATTTCAGCTATTTTACATAAACTTCTAAATGACTTTGTGTGTTGATAAATTTATTGTTGTAGAGTGGATTGAAAATTATACTTTGAAACATCCACTCTAATCTAAAAACAAATATGTTTGACCTAATTAATTATAAATCAAGAAATAAATTTAAAATTGAAGAAACATGATTTAAATCTACTTGATGAAGACTTCCAGAAAGTCGAAACGTAGTTATTAATATAATTAATTCCTGTAATGTGTATTAAATTGAACCCAAACCCACGAACAATTTGAAATAACAAAGCATAAAGTTTCTTTGCCTAATTGACCTCAATGTGAGTAAGTACGTTGAGAGATATAGAATTAAATTTTCTGAATTATGAAGATAAATTGGATAATTTAACATAGAATTGTAAATATAAATGAAGATAAATCATTGAATCATAGGCGGGATTCGAATGCACATTTCTGGATGTCTAGTCCGGTGTCATTGGTAAACGATACACCAAGCTGACCTTCGGCTACCTACGGTCAGCTGGGCTTACATCCGAGCTTGCCAAAATGACGTAATAAACACCGTGGTCTATCGCCGCAACGTGATTGGTGTGCAGGTACCTGATGTCAGCTGCAAGGCTTGTCGAAAGGCGCCTGAGTCGCTTTTCCATCTACTGTCGGCATGTCCGGCAAAAGCGGCCTCGGCTTACACCCATCGCCATAATGCAGCCCTGCGAGTGCTGTATTACAATCGAAGGCAATCGTACAAAATAGACCAAGAGCCGGTGTTGCCTTACATGCCACGAGATATTTAGTCCGTTATCGGAAACGAAAAATACCAGATCTACTGGAATTACCCGTTTTCGACCGTCAGGTCCGTACAAGCAAACATGCTTGACGTTGTTCTCTTCGATACAAAAAAGCGAGACTATGTATGTCATCGAATTCTCTGCTCCGGTTGAGAAGATCATAGTCTTGAAAGGGGAGGAAAAATGGACAAAGTATCAAGATCTTATGTTCAAGCTCCGCACGCTATACCCAGGCCACAAGGTCGTATTAGTTGTTCTGATAATCGGTGTTCTGGGTGGAATTCGGTCTTGGCTGCATTCAAACTTGAAGATCATTCCAACCTGTAAGAACTCGGCACAGCTCTTGATAGACTGGATGTAGAAGGCTTCTGGGTTCAATAAGACTACTTGGGACATACGATTTGGGAACCTGAAGCTACTTATCGACCGGTGGGGAGGAGTAGCTTCGGTAAACTGATTAGGTTGTACTGGCGCGATTGCTGCGATTTGGTGGGAACGCGCACTAGCCCCGACCAGGTATTAATGTGAAAAAAAAATTGAAAATTTAGCAGCTGACCAGATTCAATGAGTATTATTCATCTAAAATATTTTCAAGATGCGGCACTTCTCTGATTATACCAGAAGTCGATGAAAACTTCGTTATTTTAAATAGAACACCTTATGATTTATTGCATTTTTGGATTCTTCGGCAAACAACTTCAGAAGCAGACCTAATTGAGAGTTTCTCCATAACGCTTGCATATTTTATAACATGCTCTTGGCATTTTGTAGTCAAACTGTATAAAAAATTTGTTCAATCTTGTACAGGGTCTCACAAAAGATTATTGGAATATTAATTCAGGCTGAATTACTTCGTAGATGCGAAAAATGTGTAGAATGTCAGGGGGAAATTTTGAATATTTATTTAAAGTAATTATTATATTCGAGAAATTTTCTGTTTTCAACAATACATAATATTATTCGCTTAACAGTGTTTGCTGATGGTTCCTGTTTTTCACGATATCGAGCAGCAAATGTATCACACGTTCTTGTTATAACTCTATTGCATTATCCATAGATAATAAATAAATTTGAATAGCCTTCGTTTGTATAATTGAACTGTGTCGGCTTTCTTTACAATAATTTCAAACTGAATAACATTTCTTCATTCTCTGACAGTCGCATAATCAGCCATGACCAACTAGATTTATCAAACTCAAAAACGTCCGCTTGGCAAAGATGAAAAAGTATGTAAATGAATCGAAAACGAAGATATCAGGTATAGGGAACCAAACACAAAGTTGCCCTAATTTTTTGTGCTGAATACGGCTACTAAAAAACAATTGGTGGTTTCCATTTGAAAATTTAGAGTTTTTAGCATTTTTTGAATTAATATTTCAATATTTTTTTATGAGCAACCTGTATAAGATTGATTTTTTCGTGGTATTCCTTTGCGCTTTGTCTAAAAAACGTCAAAATCGCGTTACGAAATATGCAGATGTTATGAAAAAACTGTCTATTAAGTATAGGTCTGCATCTGTGATTTTTTTCTAAAATTTCAAATATCTCAAAAATGGTTGAATTTACCTAGAATCTTCTGTATAATTCAGAAATGAGATGAATTATGGGGTGGTTTGTTCAAAATAACGAAGTTCTCATCGACTGCCGGTATAACCGAAAGTGCCGCATCTTTCAACTAGGTATTTCAGATGATTACTACTCATTGACTTTGGTCAGCTGCCAAATTTACAAAAAATTCTACATTCACCTTTTGAGATATCGATCGGAGCAAGTCGTGGTGAAACACCCTGTATATATATACAAAACGAACTGAAGAAAGTGGATTGTCGACTGACAACAGGAGAAACTTTTTCAACCCGAGAATTTCATATTAGAGGGAAATTTTATTTAATTCAACACTCCACGTGGGAAGACAATTGGGATTTAACACTCACAGTTCTACATACATCCCTCAAGTAATTTACTTTCAGCATTGTAATGCATTCTCTGACGTGTATATGAACATTATAATCAATGACCTTGGCTTTTAACGTTCTGAACAAAATCTGACAGCACAAACATTCTTCGATATATAATGCTTCCTATTGAATGTTACCAGAAAGAACAAGGAAGCTACATCAATTTCCTGATATTTAGTTACGAGCCTTAGTTGATATACCGACGGAAATGAACTAGAAAATTATATCCTTCTGAACGTTCGATTGAGTGATTCCATAGTTAGATAAGACAATCATTCATGATTGTTTCCTGGATTTTGGTTACAACTGATTGGAACATTGGGTTGGTTTATTCCAATATGGCAACTTAGGGCCTATTCTTCTTTACAATTGTGCAAGCGAAAGTTATGAAATTTGTTGATGCTATTTTGTTCACCAGTCTTCCAACGAATTCTTATCAAGGAATTTTACACAAATTTCTAATCTGCGAATAGTATGTGCAATTTCATTCCTTTCGGTGGATTATTAATAAGGCTCGATGGTTTTTCAGTATATCAATCTATTTAGTTATCTCCTTGAATTACCACGTTTCGTTCCGCGGAACGTACCAACGCAATATCTACTAAATTTAAACGTGTATTATAACTAGAATCATCTGCTATCACTATTCATCGTGACATCCAGTTCTTTCAATAATAAGTGACTTTGTCACAAATAGTTGATTAATTTATTTCATCCTATTATTTATCTCATCTCTTGATATTCAATTGACCTAAAAGCAGAGCAGCAATCACGACGTTATTCGGATAGACCTATATTATTTATAGATTTTTACTGGAGACCGGTGCAGATTGTAGTAACAGGTGTCGAAAGTAACAAACCGGATACCAACCCCATCTTTCGAAAATTGTCCGAAATGGCTTGGCAGACAGAACCAAAAACAGTTCATCTTTCAGCTAAGTACTTAGGTCGAATAAATGTCCTACGATCCCGATGTGGGCGAGTTTTTCTCGATATTCCTATACCAATTTTGATGTCATTTTTGGTTTCAAGAATGCTTTCAGTGATGCCTGGGTGTCTGTGCATATTCTTGTCCGTGCGTTTCGTAGTATCCCCATGTTGTTTTCACTTGCACATTGCAAGATTGTATACAACTCCGCCTAGAATGCGGAAGTGTAACTTCCCAGTGAAATACTCAATTGAGAGTTTGCCCTTCAATCATGTATGATTATCTCGAAAATAGTATCGAACGAGTACTTAGGAGTGTTGAGTTCCGTTGGTTTCATTCCAAGAACTCTCTCTCCTACAATTTCCTTGACTCTATCTTCTAATCTTGTTTTGTAGTGTCAATTGGAGGCAGCTCCAATAGTACCTTCATGGTTGCTGTTGGTATTGTTTTCATGCCTCCCGTTATACTGAGGCTAGTAAGTATCTGAGCCTTCTTCAACTCAGCCGCAGGAATTATCTCTTCCCATTATACCAAAGATGTAGATGTGGTCATATATTCCAGCACAATATTGTATGTTCAATGCAGAATTTTAGTACTCAGCGCCTGTCTCTCGCTGTGCGCGTCTGGTTAGCAATGTTGCCACGGCTTTGTTCTTGACTCTTGTCAGCTATTGGATCTAAGTTAATTTAGAGTAAAAGATTAGTCCGAGATAAACTATAAGATAGTTCGCAGTGTGGATACACCACATAACAATAAATGAGAACAACATGTACTCAGTAATTTCATGAAACCAATCATTTCATACACTGATTATCACTCGTTTAACATGGCAAAATGGTTAGTTGAAGAATTCAGCAACTTCCAAGCAGCACCAAATTTGTCTGTAAAGAATTCTTTGGAAATATTTGAAAAATTGAAAGTTTTCAACCTTGAAACTGATGACACTCATTTCATTCTGAAGAAATGTCTTTCAAATATTAATATCTCCGATACATACTTACATCACAAAATGGTGATCCTCACGTCTTTATGTATGGAGCAAATTTTGTTCACTTTTAACAAAAACTACTCTAAACAAACAAAACAAATCGAATGTGCAAGCCGCTTTCCCTTTTTCTGAGTAAACTTGAAACCTCTTCAAAATCAAAATGAAATCAGTTTCCAAAACTGTGACATAAATATGTTGATGATATTGTTGCAATTATAAGTGTATATTGTGATTTTCGAACAAGCGTGATAGTCAATTTGATTCACTGTGGAAGTATAGAAAAAGATCAGCTCACTTTCCTCGACATTAATATTATCAAAAAAGGCGTCACATGGAATTCAACATACAAAGAAAACCCACTCCAAAAAATAGGTATACTTCTGCGGATTCAGTTACACCAATTACATATTTAATATCTCCATTAAATAGTCTTGTTCATAGATTATTAAACATCCCTTTGAAAATATTATAATAACGAAGTTGAGAAACTCCAGCAAATAACGTCGGACATTGATTACGACAAATCTTTGATCAATAACATAATTTCTAAGCAAAGATGAAAAATGGAACGCAACCAATTAACTAAATTATAGTAACTACCTTCAAATAGCTTAATCAAATTCAAAAGATTCATTTATCATCCAACATTAATTAATAAATTTCACAATTTGTTTTCAATATTTGCAATACAACCCGTTTATAGATGTAAGGAAAAGCTAAAAATCCGTTGAGGTAACAACTTTGATGAAAATCGATTTAAACTTGAATAAAATAACTGTTGAAAGTTCGACTTTCACAAGTTCAATAAATAAATGTTAGTATAGTTCCGCTCCGCTAACATTGTAACTCCTCCGAACAAATGTCACAAAGTACTTTATTAAACATCGCTTTGAGACAGAGGAACTATAACAACATTGAGAAACTTCTGCAAACAGACTCGGCCATTGATTACGACAAATCTTTGATCAATAACTTAATTTCTAAACAAAAAAGGAGAGCGCAACCAATTAACTAGATTACAGTCACCACCTTCAAATAGTTTAATCAAATTTAAGAGATTCATTTATCATCCATCATTAATTAATAATATTTCATCATCGGTTTTCAATATTTGCAATACAACCCGTTTATAGATGGTGGATAAGAAAAGGTAAAAATCCGTTAAAACAACAACTTTGATGAAAAATTTGAATGGAATCGGTCATTAAGTGGTGAAAATCCTTTCTGAACTTACATAAAATACTAAGAGTTCGATTTCCACTAGTTCAATATATAAATGTGACTATAGTTCCACAAACACTGTAGCGTAGCTTCTTCAAACAAATATTATAAAGTACTTTGTAATATTTGTTTGAAGGAGCTACTGTGTTAACGAAACTATAGTCACATTTATTTATTAAACTAGTGAAAATCGAACTTTCAATAGTTATTTTATTTGAGCTTAGATGAAGTATCCAGCTTCGCCATGTACGGGATTTACAAAATCGACTGTGAGCCGTGTTCAAAATGCTATGTGGGCCAAACTAGAAGGAACATTCCAACTCGGTATGAAGAACATTTTGCTCATGTCAGCGTTAGCCAAATATATTTAAAATACAGAAAGTTCATTCCTCTTGAAACACAGTAATCACAAATATCTAGGCAATTTAGAAGGAATAGGAATCTATAAGCGAAAAAGCAATTTGGCAAATTCATATTTATCTCCAGCTTGGAGCAATCCTTTACCTACACTACTAATTCCAAATTTAATAATATGCAACTGGCACATTTTGATTTTTTATGTAGTGTAATCTGATTATGGCTACTTGGTAGTTGAAAGGTCTTGAGTATTTTAACAGTATTTTTAGAGGATGAGGGTGATTGTTTATTTGTATAGTGCTAGTTTGAGATATTTAACTTCTCCCGCCAGCTGGATATTAACCCTTTCAGAACATATTCCTTCGTCGATATGCTTATCAGGTTCAAGACAATATGCATCCTTATTCTAATTGTTGTGTTTAATTTACCTTAGACAGTGATGCTGATGACCTATTGGAGGGGGTAGTGCCACATATCATGTGAGATACAATTCGGATGATGATGTACCATTATTCTATGTTCTGTTCTCAATAGAATTAGTTATTTTCCTATTTGATGTGCCGAATGTATTCATGACCTTTCGATATAGGGACAGCCAAATTATTTTGTTGGATTTGGAAGCTTTTGAGTTCATATGCTTATGAAAATGAGCCTTAAATGAAATCAAAAAGTGATAAAATACACAGAGACAATAATTATTTCATTCAAAGATGCCGTCAAATATTCGGAATATTTAGTTATTGATGGCGTAAAATAGAGTCCTTTCGACATTGTAAATAACCGTAGCGTTGAAATCTCTTATATTTCTGGTAGCATTGCTTACGCCTTACGCATTTTCTGAGAAATGGTGTTTCTTGAAAACGTTTTAATTCTACTTATGGTCCAGGAAACTTCCCTTCTGCAGGAGGCGTAGGTGTGTAATGTTCAACAGTTTGCCACTCCATTAAAAGTGTCTTATATAGCTTAAACTCTGTAATAGATTTTGAAGTCCACTGAAACTTCATAATGCTGTTCATATTGAAATTGTTTCGGTTTCCTTCCTGGACGAAGACCCGCATTGGTGGGAAATGTGCTCCATTGAGTACGTGGGCCACTTTGGTAGATTTTTGTAAAACAATTTCAAAGTGTTGATTCGTGCGGCATTGTGTGAACAAGTCATAATATATGAGTATATTGTTTGACGAGCACATAATGATACCCTTTTCTCGAAAGCATTAGTCTGCAGCATGAGTCGTGGGCAAACGATGCAATTCATATATACGAGAGGGGCATGAACATCACGTTTGAGTTACATACTATTCTTTTCCTACTGTTATTATTACATTAAATTGAATGATAAGGTTTCAAAACAAAGATTTGAATTTCGGATTTGATAGTATTAAAAATTATCATTTACAATTAAAAATGTTGCCTTTGTTAGTGTAGTGGTTAGCACAGTTTCCACTTACTCCGGCGACCCGGTCTCGTACCCAGGTGATAGCTAAGTCATCCAAAACGCGGAGAAATTCCTTGGCCAAGATCTAATCATGCCTTTCATCGGATGAGACGTAAAAGGTTGTCCCCATGTGCCCTACGATGTCACCGCATTGTAAAGATCTCTGCTTGCGCTTGAAAATAGTCAAGTTGAGATGAGCCTGGCGTCGATGATAAGCCACAGCAGCAGAAATAGACCTAGATTGAATAGATGAAAAGAATAAAAAAAAAGTACTCGAATGTTATTATGATGCTCTTCAACAGTTCGAAATGGGAATTTAATTATGAAATCTTGCGTTCATGAAGTTGAGGGTCTGAATTTCAGACAAAATTGATCAAAATATGCAACTGATCTATTCTTTAAATTTGACGCTTCAGCTTTTTTGTATAGTGAATATAAAGGAACGCGATTACTTGAAATTACTGAACTGCCATTTTAGTTCATTCATCCTACTATTTTCGATATTTCTTTTTCTTAGCTTCATTTGTTTATTCGGTATGCTGAACAGGATGGTGTATGCAAAATTTTTCCAAACCGTCATCATCAGATCATCAGAATAAATGATAATTTTCACCATCTTTCGTTAATAGATAGAAGTATGTTTGAAATTAAAGTTGTATCATTTTGTGGCTTTTTCGAAGGAAGTAACTACTTCAATTGACCTCAAACAACTCATTTTGACTTTTGCTGCAATTTTATTCCAGAAGTCTTACCGAAATAAAGCATAATTTTTGATTTATTTGCGGAAAAACCGAAAGAATGGCATTTTGGCTTCTTCTGATGTCACTGTTTAGATCAATTTTACTCATACCATCATATTCAGAGTACCTAAGAACATGAATATCGATCATAAAATGGGACTTATGGAAAAATAACTGTTTTGAGCCGTTTTTTCATCTCCAATGACATGGATATTATTGTTTTCAAAAAACAAATATAAAGATAATGTTCACCTTTTAGTTTATGGTTACACCCATGAGATGTTTTGTGGATATTGAAATATAATTTGTTGTATTAACTATATGGCATTTATAGTGCAGGAAATAAAGGTTTTGAAAAGAAAAATTTGATGTAAAAGGCCGATTTTGATGTGCGAGGGCTCATTCGATTCGTTTTGACCTCTAGATCAGAATCTGCCACAGCTACATAGGGGGAAATTCGTCCTATTGTTAATAAACAATAAATAATGACCAATAAATGGCATGTTTTTGACATAATAAAAAAAAATGAAAACGCTATTTTCCATCGATTTTAAGCGGGTAAGATGAACATTTTCGATTATTTAATCAATAAAATGTGTAATTTTGGTGTTTTTAACAATTTGTTAGTTATCTATTCGTTAATAAACAATTTGTTAAAAATGTCCAATCCTTTTAATTTGACTATCAATTTTATTAGTTTATTAACAATTTGTTAATAAACAAATTGACAAAAAAATAAAAATTTTGAAAATATCCAAGATCAAATTATTTTCTCTATTTTCAGCTAATTTGAGGTCGCTGAACACAAATTTGATATTACTTTTTCATTTGACTATCAGTTTTATTAGTTAATTAACAAATTGACAAAGAAATAAAAATTTTGAAAATATCCAAGATGAGAGTCATTTTTGGGTAATTTGAGGTCGCCGAATACAAATTTGATATTATTTTTTCATTTGGCAATCAATTTTATTAGTTAATTAACAAGTTTTTGTTTCAAATATTAACAAGAAAAATGGATAAATTGAAATATTTAAGATTGCTGTCATTTCCGGAGAATCTAAAGTACCTAAAATGAATTCAAGATAATATTTTCAATAAATTGGTTATAAATCATTGTTTAAAAAAAATGAGGATTTGAATATGGAAAAATGGACAAGGTTTTTTGAAAAAAATATGTAACAAAATTATTTTAAATACAAATTTTATAACTTTTTATTCTATATTTCTACTTTGAAATTTATTTTTTTGCCAATTTGGTAATTAACAAATTGTTAATTAACAAATTGTTGATTAACTAATGAAATTGATAGTCAAATGAAAAACTAATATCAAATTTGTGTTCAGCGACTTCAAATTAGCTGAAAATGACTCTAATCTTGGATATTTTTAACAAATTGCTTATTAACAAATAGATAACTAACAAAATAACACTTTTTATTTATTAAATAATCGAAAATTTTCATCTTACCCGCTTAAAATCGATGGAAAATAGCGTTTTCAAAATTTTTTTTATTATGTCAAAAACATGCCATTTATTGGCCACTACTTATTGTTTATTAACAATAGGACAAATTTCCTCTTATGTAGCTGTGGCTGATTCTGATCTAGAGGTCAAAACGAATCGAATGAGCCCTCACACATCAAAGTCGTCCTTTTACATCAAATTTTTCTAATTTGGGTCGATTTTGTACTTTATTTCCTGGACTATTAGTCATACTTTGTATCGTTGTGAACGCAATATTTTTTATCCATGTGCTTACATTCATAATGCTGCTACTGATTAACGAGAACGAGTGAACATGCCTTGCACGCCTTCTTACTGTGGCGCCTGTTTAGAAGAAATCTAGTTTTGCAATTTGAGAAACGCGCAACATTTGCCATGAAGATTTCCTGCTCTATGCCCAATCCAGCTTTGATTCGCCTTTTCAGTTAGGATTTATCTCGCATTCAATATTCGCATTTTTATTATGAATTCTTCCCGCTTCCCAGCCTGTTTTCGTGAGCAAGTTTCTAATGGAAACAGAATGCTAGATGACAACGATCAACTACCACGAGCCTTCTAATGAATTGATATTTTTTCTTGTGATAAATCTATTTGTTTTGGCTTTGGATGAACTTTTCCCATTCCTATTGATTCAGCTTTTAATCTAGTAAGTGAATTCATATTCCCAAATCAAAAACTAAACGCAAAAGTGATTCATTAAGTGTTTCATTCATAAATAGAAAGTAACGAAAGTAAACTCTTTGATATTTAATAAGAAATAGAATACTAACGGTGATACATAACAACTAAAACCATCAATTATTTATGCAACGATTCGATTTCGTTTCAATTTACGTTAGATCTATAAATATCAGAATCAAATTCAACTATTTATGAATCTGGAATTGTAAATATAAACAATTTCATTGAATTCATTCAAATCAATTGTTTCCACAATTTCATACGAGTTACACTGAAATTATCATCTAGAAAAATGAAATTAAGATTAAACTTATATTTCATTTTAAGAGGCGAACATTGATTAAAATACTCAGAAGGTGTCAATCTTAGTAATTTTTCAGTAGATATCAACCAAAAATTTCAATTTAGACAGTCCTATTTATGAAGTGACCATAGAAATCATTAAAAGGTTAATTATAGTTTGTTAAACTAGTTATTCTATGACAAATGTTAATGAGGAATGTTATATTCATAGAGTTTGATGAACAATGTAATCATTTATGAATAAATTCGAATTGTTAACACATAAAGGCTTAACCTCAAATTTATACTTAAATTAACATAATCTATTCGTATTCAAATGAAGAAGGTGTTAATTCATTATAATTATTATTTCTACATAGATATAGAGAACCTGAGAATAATAGAACCAAAGATAAATCTAGATTCCAGAGAAACTTTGATGATAATTATTACATTTCATTTAGAACAGAATCTCGAAAGGGTAATTTAAATAACAAATTATTTTAATCCATTAATAGATTGATAAGCTAGCCAGAAAACTAAAAACAAAGCAAAGTGTATATAATATAAACATTTAATAGAACATATAATACGAAATTACATTCAAATGAACTATTTCACAATCAACTTTGTTATAATAATTGTCATATAAAACAAGAGTTCTTGCTAAAAAGTGTTAGGGCCAGTCATAGACCTATTATCCTGAGGAGACAGCATTATTTACATTTAAACACGACCAGAGATTTCCAAATTTCTGGCCATTCAGACCGCTGTATATTACAAGTATGGCCGTATGGAATGTGCTGTTGCCGAATTAGTTGTTCTGTATGCCGGATTGAGATTTGTAATTATTATAAAAACGTCCATAGCATCATTTATTGGTTATATTAAAAGCAGTACAGTTGAAAGGTTGTTTTCTCTGAAAAATATTCCATAATTTATGGTAACCTGGAATATACAATCGAATTATAGAATATTTAAATTTTCAAATATAGAACTATTCCATTCCATTGCATCATTTGTGAATGGGGACAATTCGACAACTTTCGTATCTCTCGTAGCTATTTCGAAGCGGTGTTGCCTTAAAAAAGTTACCAAGTTTTCAATAATAGTTACAGCGTTGCCAATAAGGAGTAATTATGACACGGTGACAAAGAGGTCTGTTGGTTTTCTTTGTCATACCTCATGTAATCATTGCGACAAGTCAAATGGAGTTTTATGAATGAGATGTTTCGTCTCCTTAGGATAATAGGTATATGGGGCCAATAGCCATTATGAAATTTGTATGTCTGAAATGGTTCTATGAACACAAGTTGATAATTATTCTATAGACCAGTGTAACTGTTCTATGCAGTGCGGGAGAAGTAAAGCTCTGAAATGTTTGTTAAGAATGTTCCATAATCATTGCTGTTTGTGCGAGTCTAAGTAAAGAGGCAGTCAACTTCCATTGCATTTTATTAATCAGAATGGCACCTGAACCAACCAAACACAGTCCCAATCCACAACATATTCGGACCTTTGATCAACCAGTGTTGGGAGATAATCATGTACCGGCAATTCTAGGGGTAGCGGGAAGCGCAGACGGCAAGGCGACGTAAAAGGAAAAAACTTCAAGTGAAGTGAGCAAGTGATTCGCTCTATCCATCCCTGTTTGGAGTGAGTCCGTTTCTTTTTGAATAATTAATTCAATACATACAATTTCACAATGTCTGAAGAGGTCAAAAAATTAAAAATCAAGCGTGGTACAATCGAAGGAAAACTACCGGAAGTGAAATCTTACAATTCGATCGATATTAACAATTTGAACGATGATACAATCATACAATTGAAATTAAGACTGGAGCGACTCAATACGGTTGTGAATGAGTTTTCTCAGCCTTAAACATGGAAATAGTATATTTAGATGCATCAAGCGATTCGAAACACAATTTTATGATTTAACGACAAAACTCAATAAGACAATTCTCGATTTTAGTACCGTACATACAAGGCAATTACCTATGTCGCCAGCTCCTAGTAATACAGCGTTACAAAATGTTAAGTTACTAATATTGAAATTGCCTAACTTTAACGGACAATACAGCCAAATGCTCGAGCTTAGGGATGCCTTTAGTATTAATCAAAACGATACGTTATCCAACGTACAAAAATGTTATTATCTGCGTTCATGCCTAAAAGGGGAGGCGGCTAAGGCAATACAATCGATTGAGGTTACTTCATCTAATTATGAAATAGCTTAGGAATTACTCGAAGAAAGATTCGAAAATAAAAGGCTCATTCATAATATACAATCATGTAAAAGCTATTTTTGATCAACCCGCACTATTAAAAGAATCTTTACCAAGTTGAGATCGTTATATGCTCGTCGAGGTATTACCCAAAAAAATAGTGCAATTCAACATAATAGAGGGAAGTAGTTGTTAAAGAAGTAACCACAGTTTCAAATCCAATTATTTGAAATTTAGATTTCAAGTAATAGTGCCGTCACCATATAAATGTGACCTGACAGAGCCTATCTAGAAGTTTTTTATAAGTTGATTATTCATTTCTTCTTGAATATTTACTTGTCCCATAGTATGTTGTATTCAAGAAAGGTTGAATTTTCATCTATTTTCAACTCGACTTTTTTTTCGGTATCCCGATTTTGGGCGCCAAAATTGGTCCTTTTCGGAAACTTGTGATTGTGACAAAAAAAGGGCGTAGCGACATAATTCAAAATGCATTTTCAGAATTTTAACGTCTTCTACTTACATTATCAGATTTCATAAATTTGCTCGGTCAACAAAAGTTTTGAAATTTTCAACCTCATAAAAACAATTTTTAGAAAGGCTATATCAATACCAAGTTTGAGACATTAGTAGAGTTTTTGTTGCGCGTTGTAGATAAATTTTGATCAATTGGAAGTTGACATATCCATATAAACGCGTTTAAACCTTCACGGGCCCAATTTTGGGTCTTCTGAGAAATATCATTAATCAAAAATTCTCTAATCTACCTCCTTACAAAGTTACCGATGTTTCTGAACTTAAAAATTTGAAATTTTCCAAATTTTTTGTTCACCGAAGCAAAATGTACATAGAAGACATTTAAATCTTGTAAATGCGTTTTGAATTTTGTCTCATTTTGTTCACACAATTGCAAATTTCCGATAAAAACAATTTAGGCGTCTAAAATTGGGATAATGTTGAAAAAATCCAGCTAAAAGAAAAACAAAAACTCCACGTTTGTTGGAAACAACTAATACGACAAATAAATATTCAACGAGAAATGTATAATTATTTTTTTCGACAAAAAAATTTTTTTTTGGCGTAGAGGAGGGGGAATATTGCATAGACGCCTCGGGTGCCTGTGCTCTCGGGTGTGCCGAATTCTTACCGACTTAAACCCCTCCTCCGTGAGGTTGGTTCTCCTTCCCAGTGGAAACCCAGCCCCACTGCACTGCTGTCCCATTAGCGCTCACATATTGCTATCTCCTCATCCGTCCGGTGTATTCTATGAAATTCAGTAGCCTGATATAGGAGATATTTCTGATTTCCTCTTGTGTAGTTTTATTGTCTCCGAGGTATGCCGTGAACTGACACAGCACATGAATAGGTGTCTCTTCTTCCACGCCGCAACCCCTGCATGTGGGCTGATTTACCAAACCCATCGTACAGAGATGTTTGTTGCATGGGGCGTGTCCGGTCAGGAATACTACAAGGTCCCGTATTTCTTGTCTGCTGAACGTCAACAGATTTTTCACTCGTTGCTGCTATAGATCTGTAACTAGGATTGCAAGGACCAACAACGGAGTTCACAGGAACACCTGGCGGAATGGAACCTTGGTTGGATCCCAGGACTTATCCAGAGACTAGCTCCAGGACCATCTAGGTACTTCAGAATAGATCCACGTCGGAAGCAACGATTTACCTGCCAAGTCATCGTCGAGTCAACCCACTTTATCAGCAAAGAATGGATCAAAGAAGCCGGGAATCAAGCAATCGGAAAACGCGAGTCTATTGGACGCAAATATCAAGGACAGAAACATCAGTTTTACGAAAGAGGACATGGAATCATTCAAACGCGCGTTTCCTGGATGGAAAAGGAAAGGAGTATCGGAAAATTTAGTTAATATCAATTCAAAACGTATCGAATCAGTCACAGAAGAAGTTTGCAATTTCCTAAGCAGAAGGGGAAACAATTTTACCTATTCATGGATGCAACTATACAGTATGGTGCACCAGAAGCTATATATCTGGGGCAGCCACGAACTTTTCTCACAATGAGGAAGAGGTTCAGGACCATCCAAAACGAACAAATATTTGAGGAACAATCAATGCCAAGCAGTAGCATATACTTACACTATCTTCATTAAAACTCCAATTGAAATATCAGAAGAGAACAAAATGGAAGAAGAAGAAGAAGAGGACAAGGTACCACAGCTTCATCTACAAGCAATATATGAACAGATCCACATTCCAGGGAGAAGATGATGAAGAAAACGAAATTTGTAATTTGTGTTTTGTTATTGTTGTTGTGTATTTGTTTTTTTTTTATTCAGGTATATGTGTTTTTTTGTATAGGTATATGTGTATGTTTTTTTTTTCTTTTTGCGAATCATTTGTTTCCGTCCTGACCCATATGATTCTTTTTAACAAGGGGGTAATGTAACAAGGGTTTAGTACAGGTTATTTTCAATATTTAAAAAAATAAAGTCATTCTTAGTAAATCGAAATTTCATGTAAAATTAAAATATCTAACAGTAAAGAACATCCAGGGGTTCCCAGATGTTTTCAATATTGAATGTAGCTCGAGGATGTTAGGGAATTTCTAAAATAAATATAAGACAATTCACACTCGTTTCAACGAGGGTGGTATGACCATAGCTGGAAGGTCAAGAAGGTTGCAAAAGTCCACACAAAGCACAAAGCGTTGGTAATAAAGGATATAATAAACCTGTCGAACCAATACCCGATATACGACGAGAAACTAATGGTTTGCTACAAGATAGATATTGATGTTTTCCATCTGGAGATGTTTTATGTACATTCAAATCAGTTAGGGATATTTAGTAAAGGACAGATAGATTTAGAAATCCCCACATTCTGTACTAAAGACCTCAAGAGAGAAATCTTATTGCTTATTGGTTAAACAATTCAGGAATCCGTTTCCGAATTGTAGATTGGTTCTTGAGGAAAAGGACGCATTATAAATACTAGGGATAATGCCTAAAACCTTCAGTTATATTTTCTAGCTTGAATTAGTCTCTTGAGAAATCACGTGACACTTAATTTCAATTAATTTAACTTGATAGTTTCTCCCGAGTGTTTTTGGTAAGAATGGTGGATTTCGCTTAATCAGAATTGTTTTAGATTTTCGATCAAAGTTATTGTTCCCAGTTTTTATTCAAGTTAAATTCAAGAATACTTTCAAATCATTCCATTCATTTTCGATCCCCTAGGTTCATCCTGGTTGGATATCAATTTATTAATCTTAGTTTAATTTCTCTTTTAGTTGATTTAGATTATCTAGGTATTTTATTTGAGTATAGATTTTGATCTTAGTTTTTTATTCTTATTAGTAATAAAGTTAATCATAATATTCATTTCTATTATCTTTAATTTTCATACATTCTCTTATTATTATCATTATCATTTAATTGTTATTTTTCTATTATTAAATGTTATTGTTGTTGTTGAGTATGAGTTTATCTGATTGATATTAGCGTTTATCCTTCCTCTTACCTTCCAGTGTGTTAAAATCTTAAGTGTCTTGTGAAAGAAAAGGGTAAGTGTCAATGATATTTTTCTGGTTTGTTCTGGCTAATCAATGATTGGAATCAAATCCCAACGTGTCATGGTTCTCTTAATTAAATGGCCACACTGTTAATAAATAAATAGATTGAGGATTAGGAATAATATAAATTCCTTAAGTAAAGTTTTATAGAGTTTTTATTGATAGAGTACCATGTTACAGATCTCCCATTAGTCGCTTGGAGTGCGACATACGGGGCAATTCCCTCCAGTAGGCACGGTGTTCTGTCTCGAGCAATTTTTGGATTACAGATTTCGCTGTGGAATGAGAAGCGAGTGCGATGACAGTTTCAGTCCCTTCTCGTCTGGTTTCCTCAGACTCCCATACTGGTGTCACTCTATTGGGGTTCTTTACTAGTGCCGTAAGTTCTTTCACACAATCAAGTACACATTGTGAGGTGATTGTGTTTGACTCCAGTGCCTTAAGCACTGTCACGTTGCTCACTATGATTTTGATTTGTCTATTCTCATAGACTCTTTTTCTCATAATTCGAGCACATGTTGTAATTGCAAAACTGTACTAATGCTCCCAACCTTCAAAAAACCTTCATTCCACGCATTTCGATTTTCGCTTCAACTTTTTTCAAAGTTTTTCGATGTGGTGTATACTTTTTGATTTATTTGCAAAACACCTAAAAAACGATATTTTTGGTCATAACAAATGGTCATTTATGCTCTGACACATGATGGATTTGAAACAAATTACATACACCATCTCCTTCAGCGCAGGAAAAACATGAAACGCGACCATAAAATAGTACTAGTGAAAAATATCTATCAAAAATCGTAAGATGACTGGACCATAATAAATATAGGTACAGCGCCTTATAAATATTTAGCTATTGGAGGGCGCACGTTGTTCTTTATATATATCCAAACCTTTCTTAAATATACGCTGCAACATTTCTAACACGTCGAATTAGCGCATCACCTCACGTTTAACCAGGACCATAAAGAATTATTGTACATTGTTGTGAAGTCTGGAGACCTTAAAGGAAACTAATTGGCTGTGCGCATCAGATGGAAGGTAGGATCTGGAGATTCAGTTCTCCCTCTCAATTCAACTACTAGAATTATTACAGTCCACTTTGATGCTTTGCAACAATTTCAATTCTAAGCTATTACCGCACGAAACAATGACCATCATAAATAATTCAACGGCCATTTAAATGCTGTTTTCCTGATGAGCAAGATGTGCAGGAACTCAAAAGGTTCTGAATATATATTTGCATCTTATTGTGAATAAGATTCGGAAAAATCTTAAAAACGCTTATTTCAAACAAAAACTTGCAAATTTCATTTCATAATCAATTCAAACCGACGCGTGACGTTTCTTGCTAGAAATTATAGAAAAAATTATTACTAACGTTGAAATATGACTTTAATAGTCTGCAGGATTGTGAACATAATATAATCAACACAGCTGCACCATACCACGCGAAGAGCTGTGCTGAGGATGCGTTTCAACCGTTACATGAAGATTGTTGTCATATTATAACAGTTGTGACTATTAGTCCAGTCGCACGATCACAAAAGTTGATTTGGAAATTTGATATGGCTAATTTCTGTTATCTTATGTTTTTGTGTACTGGAAAATAGTTTCAAAATTCCTGGAGTGCCGTTAGAAAAATTATGTTCAGGGTTTTTTCATTTATTTAAATTAATTTTTAAATAAAGCCCCCAATCAAAAAATACAATAGACCAAAGTCATAGATAATTTGAATACGAGTCGAATGAACCAAGGTAGAAGTCATTTGATGGTTATGAACCCAAGATAAGGCCCATTTTGTGATTTTTTACGGTTTACAAAATATTTTTTAATAGAAAAAAGATTGTAAAAATATTTTATGATAAAATAAAAGTGATATTTAATCACGTTCCAGCCATATCAAATTTTACCGGATTCTCAGGGGATTCGGTCGACCGTGCAACTACTTTATGTGAGTTTTATTGCTGCCGTCACTGGTGATCCGCTTATCAACCGATAAAATTGTAATTTTCTTCAATACCCGGAAGCGAGACCGGAATCTCGCACATTTTGTTGAAGACTTGGAGAATTACTTTTTATCTGATGCGTCTATGCCACATCGTTCATGATATTCTTCAACAGCAGCTGTTGCAATCCCATTGCAACAACTATAAACTAATACTTCGCATATTCCAGTATTGAATAAGTGTGTTGCATTTTAACAGTCTTAATCTTGAAAGCTGGAAAATGGACTCCAAATCACTGTATTCAAAGTTCAAACTGCCGTTGACACACTTTCACTTATCACAACATAAACTGTTAAAATTGAAATAATTTTGTGGCCACAAAGGACGATAATCAGAAAACCAGTGTTTTAGTGTTAAAAACTACGTGACGTCAGGTACAGTCTTGTTTCCGAAAGTCTCGCATGGTCGTCTCATTTTCGAGACGAGACTCGAGTAGTTTCGATACGATCATCGGGCAAGACAAGACGAGACTTTTGTAGGTCTCGTCACGAATCTCGCGTATATTTTGATAACAAAATATTGTGAAGTATTCTGTGCGGACTTGAAAACCTTTAAATCATTGTATGAAACTAAGAAAAGCTGCTATCGGCAGGTGGACCAACTAAGTAATAAACAAACAAGGCTATGTCTTTGTCGGCCGCCTTTGTTTTTCTGTGAAGTCCCAATTGAAGATGTTAGATAAATGTGAATTTTTTATTTCAACGCAAATTGGTTCTGTTAATTTTTCCTCAATTTTCATCAAATTTCAATGTTTTAATGTATTAGTTTTGAACCAAAGACACAAATCAAATCACAATAGTTTTTCTTTATATATGTGCAAAATGTTCTTTATACCGAGATAAAATGTTCCTTCTAGTTTTACTCTCATAGCGTTTTGAACACGACAATCGATTTTGTAAATTCCGGATTTGTCGCAACCGCATTCTTTATCAAAGTTGTTACCTAAACAGTTTTTCAGCTTGTTCTTACATCTAGATTTCCAGATACTGGTTCTATTGCAAATTTGCCAAACAGATTATGGAATTTTTTTATTAATTTATATTATTAATGATATAACAATTCTCCCATAAAAAACAAATGATGGTGAAAAATCAGCGTTAGCGGAACATATTTTGAATAAGTCACACCATTTCTCAGGAGAGCTTGTCATTTCCGAAACACACAATTAACAAATATCTAGGTAATTTAGAACGGATGGATATGTACCGGGATATCAAAAAATATCTCGGTCAAGGGTGGTTGTGGAATCTAAAACGTGTGTCTCATTTTACTTCTGAAATAATTATGTCACTGTCACACTGACATTATCAATAACCTACAAATTTCATACCTATTTATTTCAGTTGTAAAACAATAATGAAATACAAATTAAAAATTATCTTGGTCAAGAGTGGTTGTGGAATGTAAAACGTGTGTCTTACTTTACATTTTTGAATATGCTTTCTTGTGTCAGAATCTGTTAAGTCATTGTGCTGAATATAAATAAATAAGTATGAAATTTGTAGGTTATTGATGATGTCAGTGTGACATTGACATAATTATTTCAAACGTAAAGTAAGACACACGTTTTAGATTCCATAACCACCCTTGACCAAGATAATTTTTGATATCCCGGTATAAACGAAAAGCAAGTTTCTAAATTTCGATTTATCTCCAGCTAAGGGTAACTCCTTGTTGACGGCATGATATTCGTCACAATTTGATAACGCGAACCGGTCAAGGTTCAGGTAAGTTTTAAAAGTTGCCCGAAACTCGTCATACATAGCTTTCTTTGGTAAGAAGAAAAGGAATCGGCGGATGTTGATCATTACGGCTAATTGAATATTTATTGCTTATTAAGGCTAGACAGGGGCTTGTTTCAAAACTTATAATCATCATATTTTTCAAGTTGTACTTGCTAACGAGTAATTGTTAAAATTATTCTCAAAATTTGTAATGTCGTTTGTATAAGAACTTATTAGTGAACACGGAAACACCGAAATAGTGTACGAAAATTATAAGTTTTCTAAACATCGACCTTCAACTAATGAAACTGTCTGAAGGTGCATCAAATGGTCTAAATGTGAGGTTATGTGTATACCATTGGGGAATCGGGTAGTTTTGTTGTTACAACATCAAAAAATCAACATAATCACGAACCTGAAGAAAAAATTGCTAGGAAATTTCTCAGTGTTGTCTGCAAAAGAAAAGCGGAAGAAGAATTAACAGAGAGATAAGCTAGAATATTGCATAAAAAATCAGCTTCAAATGGTTTTCCTTCAGATTTTTCTTCAGAAACATTGACTTCCCGGGACTTGAAATGCGTCAAAAAAATATGTACATTAGACGTCGCAAAACATTCGCCAACTTTGCAGGGCTCTGCCAACGAAGTACACCGGTATCTGCAAGAACATTCGTACAAAACGTCAAGAGAGGAAGTTTTGTTCTGGATAATGATTTCCGAAATGGAATTGTTATTTTTAGCTGCCAAAAATATTGAAACTTTTCATGTGAGTCGAGTTTAATAGACATGGCACATTCCAATACTGCACACCATTTTCACACAACTATTTACCATACATGGTTACATAAATGGACATTTTATACCGCTAGTGTATAGTTTACTGAAAAACAAATCAGAAGAAACTTATAGATTCTGTTAAAATGGTGAAAAATAAGTTTATTTCTTCTCTTAACAAGTTAAGTTTTATTCTTGAGAAAGTAGTGGTTTATTTTGAAATTGTCATTCATAATGCAGTTCGTAAAGCGTGGGATAACGTTACAATTATTGGTTGCCGCTTCCATCTCACTCAGTCTTGGTGACGTAAAATACAAAAGTTGGGGTTAAGTGGTGAATATAAAAACGAAAATTGTGGAACTGGAAGGTGGCTTCGTTATTGTTTTGGTATGGTAGTGACCAACGAACTCTTATATACTGGAGTTAGTCAGTCTATTCGTAACTAGGAAATTTTGTATCGCCAACATGACGTGTAGAAATCCAGTACGGATAGAGGAATAGTACCCCACAGCAGAGGCGTGTATTGTATAGGGTATTTTAAACAGATTTCCAGGGTACTCCACGCCACGGGCGTACTATTTATAAGGCGTAAGGTACGTTTTTTTTTAAACTATTAAAACATCAAAAATATAACCAATAATAACAGGGTAGCTGTAGAAATAGAAGAATGTTAATGACAAATGTGGGTTTCTTCCATGTTTTACAGAAGAAGACTGGTATTTTGGCAATTAAACTGATTCACTTACTGACCACATTTGTATAATAGCAATTTGTATGGTCGTTTCTTCTTTTGGTGATTGCCATTCACCGATTTATGTGTGCGTGCAAGTAACTATATTGAAGCGCAGACTATGAGCTGCTTATTACTTTGTTCATCTGCATACAATGCAATATTTCCCCATACTGAATTATATACAAAACAACACTGCCTGAAACTTTATATTTCGATTAACAAACAGGTACCTAAACGATGCAAAGTACTAAAAGTAAAGAAAATTCACATTTTCAGAACACTATTAAGTCATTAGCTTCTTGAATTTTCTAGAAAGTAGAAAGAACAAAGAACTGTATCACCAAGATCACTCAAAGATTTGACAGGTTAAGTTGATCGGAACTCGGGAATTACACTTTCAAATAAATGACACTTTTCTTGACAGTAGGTACACGATTAGCGGCGGCGAATTACGAGTGCCAATATCGGAGATCTCTCTATTCAATCTTTATTTCTCCACACGATTGCTGAGAAGCTAGATGACAGTATGGTAGGAGAGAGACATTTTGGCGATACTCAAAAATGACTTTAGCTTATTCTAGTATATCCGAGTTCGTTGGTAGTTACGATAAGTTAACGGTTTTTACTGATTATTTGGTGGATTATTTTAATCCGACGAAGCCACTTCTCCACGCCACATTTGGGCTGAAGCTTCTTAAACTCTCAATAAAACTACGAATGCTTGCGAGTCCCTTCACTCTCATTCAAGTAACTATTTTTATTATAGCTTACCAAATATTTTTTAATTCATGTATGCTTTGTTAAAATTTCAAATGTACATGAAATGTAATAGCGTAAATATTTAAAAAGTCAATACTTTAACAGTATTTTTAGATTACACTTCTTATTTATAGTGTAGTGTATCCAATTTTAGTTCAATAACGCAATCATTGTTTCAATCTGGCTACTTTCTTATATGAAACCCGTATCATTATTCCTTTTGATATTAATAATTCTCGTATTTTTGTAGTCGCATGTAAGAAAATGGATGAATTCTGATTCTCATTGCAGTATATTGTCACTTGGAATTCGTGTTTTACTGACTGAAAATACGAATGCGAAAGAGTTCAAATTAAAACACGTTGAAAATAGAAACAAACTTCACTCAACCTTGAACTACATCCATAAAGTATCCACGTCTGAAGCAATTTTATAAAGCGCTATGTAAATATATCAATTTTACAATGAAGTGAAAGTAAATATTTGAAAGAGATATTTTCTGCAGAGGATAATGATTTATAAATTTCGAGAGAATAGATCGATGCCCCGGGAACACAATAGCGAGCTTCAAAGAGAAGGCAAAATAAACATTGATTCTTAAGCCAAGAAAATAATAAACAACACAAGGAAAAATAAATAGCGTGTTTTGTTTACATTACTTATTTCCAATAGGATATGTCTGTCTACCATAAACGATTTTATAGTGAATAAAACTTGTCATTTCAACCCAAGATAATAAATAATTCGAGTTTATGCCAGAGTGTACCTATTTTTACATCTATCGATTCCTCACTTCGAAAATAGGTGACTGTATGCCTCACAATAATCAACAATGTGATCAGATCTTCAAATATCGCACTGCACACTGCATCTCGCCAAACCTGACTTGAATACAAATGAATTCGTTGAGAATTGTTAGATAGCACTGGATACTTTTCTGAGCAGTTTATTCATATTTAGAATACTGCAGATTCTTCATCTACATATATCCGAGGAAAAACGATTCTTGGAACCTAGGTCTGGCGCCGTCTAAAGCCCGAGATTTGGTTATGTTTGCGACATTTTGACTATAGGTACAAATGATATAATTTTTTTGTTTCAGTCACCTGCGTTACCCTCCAATCAATGTCTCTTCGGTTGTATAATTCAATCATTTTTGGACAAAACAAAAGTTATTATCTACATGAGTGAGCATAGGAATTTCACCTCAGTACATTAACATCTTTTCTTACTGTAATTTTTTTGTATTTCTTCCGCTCTGGTGAACACCTGGTCGTGACTCTTTTCGGGGAGCATATGTCTAGTAAGTAACGTGTTTCTGGACTAGTAGTTCCATTATATAATGAGGATTCAGGAGATACAATCGAGGAACTTGATCTAAGTGGTAATGGAGGGTGGTTCTTTGAGAAAAAAGTAGATGCAGATACCGAGCGGTTGAGATTCTTTTTGTTCCTCATTCTTGATTACCTGGACACTTAATATCAGTTGTTGCGAACCTCATAATTTGGTTTAATCGACTATTTCTCGATTCAATTCGATTGTATTATTTAGAAAACCTGGTATATATTCGAAGATTTTCGCTTGGGAATGTTGACAGAGAAAACTATAAGTATTTTGTTATATATGTTTGGAGAAGCTGCGATGTTAGCGAAACTAGTCACATTTATTTATTAGGTTAGTGAAAATCAAACTTTGATTCCATTATTTAAGTTTATGTTAAATTAAAATCACGTAATAACTAGTTATATTCAATTCTATATGATACTATTGTTCGAAATCAATGTACAATAATTGTATGACATTGAAAAATTTTTTGCTTTGGCTCTACCTTGAGAGACCAAAAGGTTGGGCTCATTAACATAATTAGAGAATCGGTGTTAGTATTTTTTTTTCAAACAGTATCGCGCGTGTGCTCATTTAGTCTCTTACTGCCGGCCTCCCCAATTATCAGTGTTTATCTCACGGTAGGGTTTAGAAAAATATTATGGAATACCAATTGAGTAGTAAAGTTTTGTGCTCTTGATAGTATTCATTACATAATTCTTCGTGCGACAATAATAGCGACAGGAGCTATTTAAGTCACGAATCAATCTCAATCACTGCGTGTTCATTCCAAAGCTCCCACTAAAAATCGTTCCTTGTTAACTCTCCCTCCTTATTCTCTGAAAGTGATTACTAGCCAATGTGAATTGAGAGTTTTCATGTCATTACCTTCCTCTTCTCAATTCCAGGCACCCACATCGAGATGACTTTGTTGATCAGCCCTTTGATAAGTATTAGGTATCTCCATATAAGTTTATTCCGTAGAAATACTCGAAAAATTAAGGAATTAAGCAGTAGACCATTTTCTTAGCGTCACCCGACTTTCGTGCCAACTAAGAGTTGCGAGCCACGTGATTTTTCTAGATATTTTTAATCAAAGTTTATCTTCTAAACGACTAAACTTCAACAATAATATTACAAAATTAATTAAAGCCGTTACGACACATAATTATTGGATCCCGTTCTCTATTGAATAACTTATAATATGCGGAAATTTTTGCTCAAAATATGAAAATTCCATTCTTCTAGCTATTATCTGAAAACAAAGATTTCTAGTTAATCGTAGTAATAAATTATCATACAAATCTGATAGCTTGACAACTCATTCCAAGATATGTTCCATCCTGCTCTGTCATGTTCATTTTACCAATAATTAAATAAGTTAAGTCAAAAGAGTAGTTCACTATTAGAATAGAATAGAATAATTCATTCATGCTGGATACCAAGTATTGGCTCAAATTCGTCAAAATAAGAGAAAAAAAAAACAAATTCAAATTATGATACAAAAAAGAAGAATAAAAACTACTATTAAATCAGAACTGAGAATATAAAAACTCCTTAAAAGTATAATGAGAATGTTCAGTAAGAACACTTTTAATAACCCTTGAAAAATTAAGTGGGAGCTCTCTAATCAGTAGTGGTAGTTTATTGGAAAAAGTTGGACCCCAATAATTAACGCTTTTTCTGCTACGTTTTATGCGGTGATAATTCATGTGTGAATTATATTGCGCTTTAATGTCAACACAGTGCATATCACATTGAGTTGGATATTTGTTGTTATGTGTTTTAATATACAGGATGGACCAATCAAAACGAAACACGGCCGATATCTCATATAAAGTTGGTTTAATAAAAATCGCTCGGACCTGTCGATTTTTATTTCCCCGGGGGAAGATTTTGGTCATATCATCAACCTTGTAACTTCCACCCCTTCGCGGATGTGAGCCTTAACCCCGAAATTTTAAATGGGAATAGGGGTCGAGTGGTACCTTATTTTAAAGGTAATCGAATTCTCTGTTCAACGCATCTTAGCTTTACAAATGTGATGCTGCCGTTTTTGAGAAAATAAGGGAAGAACAATGAAAAAAAAAATTATTGCTCGGTGAAAAAATGTTGTGATCCGTTGATTTTTATAGAAGGAAAATAGTTTTTTTTCGCTTATTTTCTAATCTGCTTCTCCAACCTCCCGCAGAGGTAAGCTTCAGCCCTTAAATTAAAATGGTCAAATGATACCACATTTCAAATAGGTCATCAAAATGTCTTTTCACGGACTAATAATTTTCAATAATTAAGTAGGTAGTTAAATTAGTTAATACGTCAACACTGATAAAACATTTGTATCGATTTTTGCGTTAATTTTATGTAATAACTTTGTTTTTGTGAGAAAAATTATTCTTTTTGAGCTTAGCTTTACGGTATGGTTTAGGTTTACAAAGAAAGATGAAACACAAAATGTAAATTTAGTTTATTCATTGTTCATGATAATAAGTGCTTGGCCTCCTTCTTCCAAACAATAATAGAGATGGTGGTTAGACCTACACCAAAGTGATCTTATCCTAGCGCATTTCAAAGCACTCTTCTTAGAATATTAAATTTCAATTGAAAATTCAATGGTGGAAGCCATTACTTTGTGATAATTTATTATATTGATATAATAAAATAAAACATTTTTACTTGTTTTTTATCACACATATTATAGAAACAAATCGTGACTATAGTTTCGACACTAGCGTGTCATATTAGAACGATATTAATGTATGAAAATATGAATAATCTTGGCTAGTTATGGTACAATATAAGACACAGGTAACAAGTGGGGTTCCGGTTGGGGAAATACATTGTTGGAATAGTATAATTGAAATAATGAGGTAGAGATAAGGAACTTTTAATGCTGAGGTATACTGGGAAGGCACAAGAGGATTATGGGTAATTTTACGTTATCAAGACATCAAACAGAATGCTGTAGTACACATATAATTGATCGTTTAAAATTTTATTGTCATTACTTTTAATACCTTTGGAAATTTCTATTGATTCTAGTGTGAACCTCTACTCTGGTTATGTAAAATTTCAACTTCTAAATTTGAAAAATTGTGCCCTGTTTCTAAAATATGGTTAGAGAAAAATGAATCTGTTTTATTAAGTCTAAAAGGTCGAAAATGTTCCTCATATCAATTTCTATATTACTACTAGATCTACCGACGTAAAAGTTATCACACTCTGAGCTGGTTAATTTATATACTCCAGGTTTATCAAACGTATCTGTTTTATCTTAAGCATTGAAAAATCGATGGGACAGTTTATTTTGAGATTTAAAGCTAACTTTTAGTTATCAAAACATAAATTATTTCTTAATTCACACTGTACTTTCCCGGGATCTATCCGTTTCCGGAATTTCCGATGATCCCGTACTCTGTACCCTAATTCTAATCTAATTAACCCTATTGTACTTTAGTACCTAATTATATATGAAATGTTGATTGCTCACTTCATTATTTTGTATCTGCTAATGGCACTTCGGTATTAGTAACGTTTCCGTGTTATCAATAAAAGTGATAATTGTTCTTCCATTTAATCATAATGATAAATATACCATAAAGTAATGGCTCCTACCATCGATTTTTTGAAGTAGTTTGTTAGTAAGTAATTTGAGAATGTCATTGTGTGATGAATCAATAATTGTATACACTTTAAATATTCACTTCATCCACATTTTATTATGTATTAATGGGAATGAGATCACTTTGGTTTTATATACGAATGTGAGAATGTTCATAAGGTTGTGATTATAGTTTTATAGCGATTCAGGAAGCAACCCAAGAATTTGGAACTAAAAGTAATCTTAATTTTTCAAGGATGTTGATACTTTCTATTTAAAAAAAACGTATTGTCCGAAATAATAAACTAGTAAAATATGAATATTAAATTATTCATCTTCAATATGTATAATGATATGTTGACGTACAGGAGGGTTTCGAAATCATTGTCAAAAAAGTAATTTTGCCACACAAAGAGGACAAACCCGACGCTCGAATCTCTTCATCAAATGGCTTATCAATCAAATAAAACAAGATTAAAAATTCAATGGTGGAAGCTGTTACCTTGGGATAATTTATCATATTGATATGATATAATAGAACCCTTTTACTTTTTTTTATAACATATATTATGGAAACATGTCGTGACTATAGTTTCGACACTGGCGTGTCGTATTTGAACGATACTAATGGTAATTAGTATTGAGCTTGAGGCATTTCCTGTATAGAACTGGATCTATTTATTCAAATACTATGTGAACAAGCTTCATATTACACAGCTTGAGTTTTATGAGCCGACTTATACAAGAGGCTCGTGAGTTGGAGCTTCCTAGCCACCATATTCCTTACAAGATAAACAAGTAAAACGCTACCAAGAATTTAGATGGTTTGGCAGGATAAAGTATCCTTTTTCAAAGTTAATTCATTCATTAATTAACGCAAAGTTGTCAAAACACAGATATGCCATCGCTAAAGCAAAAGTTTCGGCAACTCTCACATAAAATTGAGACAAAGGGACATCTTAAATTTAATGAGGTCATGCTGTGTATAACATGATCTTGCAGTAAACGATGAATTCTATTATGAAGAAAATAATGATCTCAGGCGTATAGTAGCTGCTCCATTTATTCTAGATAAGGATGATTCTGTTGAAGAGGTGGAAAGTGATCGAAACGCCATTGGTGGTAGGAATCACGTTTTAAATATTTTGACTCAATAAAATGAAACAATATCCTTTCATCCTCGAATATAATGAAAGTTAATCAATTGTTTTCTACTGTATAATGCAACTTTGCTGAAAAAAATTTGAATAAATGTACGTTGTACCTACTCATAATCAAAAAAACTCCAACAAACCAATTCTTGATAATAAAATTTCTGATTCCGAAATATTAGAGTGTTTTGATCTACTTCTCATTACCTTCATCCTAATTTCTCCATTTCAATTTTCAAACGCTATTCTTGATACGCCAATCTCTATCCCCATATATTTGCTAGGATTCGGTTACGTTCCTGCATACTGGATCGTTTAGTTCTCGACAGTGGATTCGGCGTAGGTGTTCGCGCCGAGTAGGTGTTTTCTCCGGTGCTTCAGTGGAAATGAGTTATTTTAATTCCTAAATCATCTGGAGCTGTAACTGTTTCTCTTGAAATAATAATTTTCTGATGTAGGGTGAAGTCGGGTCAAATAGCCACAATTTTGGAAAGAAGGTGCCAGTAAAATTTTGGTGAGGTCTAGGTTTATTCCATCATTTTGTAACTGGTCAACTACGGTACAGGCAAGTGAATAATTAAGGTGCAACTACTTTTATAAAAAAAAAAATATATAAAATAAGTTGCATTTTTGGCAGTGCAGAACCTGTGGCCGTAGACCCCATATGTTAGCGGAGGCTCTCCTGCATGCCCATAAGGATGCAACGGCCTTCATCCGGGTTTCCAGGTGCATTTTCCAGCTCAGTTTAGCATCGAGGATAACTCCAAGGTACATCACTGATCCTTTCGTGTGCAGGAATCTTCCTAACAGATGAAAGTCTGGTGGGGGTCCCAATTTCCGTTTCCTCCTGAAACTACCACTTCGGTCTTTTCAGGATTCACCCTCGACCTGGCACCAGCGAGCCACGATGGCAAGTGCAGTGTTCTGAAGATCGCACAAGGTAGTCGCGTCTTCCGAAGGTCATAGCTGCCAAGTCGTCAGCCTATAGGCTTGGGCGTAAAACCCATTCAGCTCGACTAACAAAGCTGTCTACCACAAGGCACCAAAGGAGCGGAGACAGTACTCCTAAACTCACTGCATACTTTTGATTGTTTTTAGAGGTTACAATTATTGAACATTGTACTCACCTAATTTGTAGGAAACAGGAGTAAATTTCTACAGATATATTCATAGTAGCACATAATATGCGACTTTTATGAAATTAGACGATAATGTTTTTATTCTCAGAGTGCTTCAATATTACCTTCAAGCAGGCAAAATCACAACAGCCGTCTTCAGACATTAACATTATTGCCAATGAACAATGCGTTCCTTAAATTTTGACAGTTGACTATCTCATCCTACTTAACTCTTTTACGCTTTTTACTAAAATTCTACATGTCTTCTGCAAATTCAATGAATTTCCGGACTCTCCTGTGGTATTCGTACCTATTGAATTCATTTTTTGTATTTTTTGTATGATGTATTTGTATTTTTTTATAACCTATCGGGGTCACACCTATTTGCACAGTTCGAGGCTGAGATATTATTCCCAAAAATAATAGTACATATTTACATTCAAATTTTTAATGCATACTACGTAAGTAATATGGGCATATGGCACGATTTCACAATTGTCACTGTGCTTGGTTGAACGGCCATAAACTGCTCATCACGCAACAGATGTATATTGAGTAGCAATTTCATGCAATTTAAAGTGAGTCATAAACTATTGTAACATACAAATCACCCAACTAGTGTATTGATATGAATCAAGGATTCGAAGAAGGTTAATTAGGTTGAAATACAAGAATAAGAATGATTTGGTTACAAAATGAACTTTTTACTTTTCTGAAATATATATCGACAATTAAATATTCTTTGTGACAACAACTCACTGTTTTTAAAATCGTTCTGTTATCATACTACCTAAATAAACTATACTGCATTTTTCAACATACTCCCACATTATGTCATGTTTCTAAATGATACAAAAAAATCAAATTTAAGATCGAAACTCCTCCGGTATTTTCACTTCCCTTCCATATCTCGTCACAGTCCGGGGTTTGCTCTTGCTATCAACCTCAACATCTGAATCTTCTGATTTGTAGTGGTTCTTCATATTCTGTAATAATTCAGATCTAACCTGTGAATTCCCATCGGCCTCAATTTCAAGCGGATAACAATCTTTGAACGGGCCTCATAATACAGCCGGACGATGTTTGAAGCTTAACCAAACGAATTTTCCTATCCTTACCAAAAAAAATCTACTCAACATCACACAAAGGCCAATCAATTTATTTCGAATTCACGTTTTCTATAAGAATGATTTCTTTTTTGAATGTATTTCAAGCGTCGCTTCAATGATGTGTCATCAATTTCGTCTAAACAAAGTGTTCCTATTCCTTTAATATCATGAAGAAACATAGATGGAGTAAGAACAACTAAATCCTATTGAGTGTCCGAAGAATAAGTGAGAGGCCGAGAAGTTAATACAGCTTCACATTCACATAATACTGAAGCAATCTCCTAGTAAGTTGAACCAGCCCTCCCCAACAATAATTGCTTCAAAATTTCTATGAGACGCTCCCACCATCCATCCTACCAAGGTGATCCAAGAGGGTTGTACTTCCATTTTGTCTTTTGTGCTGTGCTATCCTGTTCTACTTACTTCCAATTGACATTACTCATCAGATTGTCAGCACCGGCAAAATGTGTACCGTTATCGGAATAAACGATGTATGATCTTCTTCAGGCAATAAATCGTCGAAAAGCTAGTGGAAACATATCAGTGGACAAATTGGAAACGAGTTCAAGATAAACAGATCTACATACCGCAGTGAATTCACACTTTAACCTTCAATTCCATCAGCTCTCGAAGGTTCAACCAATTGGTGTATCATCTTCCTTTATTATATTCAACAACTGTCTGTCAAGTTCTATCATGACTTTCATCTTCTGGTTCAAAACTCTGAGATTCCCTTGTAGATAGCTAATATCATGATTCCGGTCCAATAACATCTTCATCAACTATGCATATAATCGTTCGAACAAAGTTCGATGTACAGAAACAGCCTCCAAAATCTTTTCCATACGTCCTGTCACGGCCGGCAAATATTGTAACATACAAATCACCCAACCCGTATACCGATGTGAATCGAAGATTCGAAGAGGATTGATTAGGTTGAAATATATGAATAAGAATGATGATTTTTCTTGTAAACAAGTAACGTAGCAACAACCTAGCAACAACAAAACTCCTATAATCAACGGTACCTGATTCAAATATAGCGGGAAGGTAATGAATTGGTGCATTTATTCCGTTTTAAAAATGAACAAAATTTTATTGAAATCGGTCAGAAATAAAATAATCTATGTTCCACGGGAACTAATGAGCCTTAATAACCTCAGGCAATTGCTGTCCCTCGGGCCAGTGTTAAGATGTACTATATGACTATATATGGTCAAATGAACTTTATTAACTTACTAAGAATTTATCATACTATTGCCAACGTGCTTTGTTATTAATAAACAGCACGTTCATAATGTTATATATTCTTGCTCGACTTAAAGAGACTTTAATTATTAGTTGTTACTTTGCCTTGTGTAGTAGCTATAATTCCTGCTGTATTTTACTTAATAAATTTTTTAAAAAGTAAAGTTCCAAACGGCAGATCATAATTGGCGCAGTCGGTAGGATTCCAAAACAAAGTTTATCGCAAATTTTGGTTTATTTCAATAATTTATTTGGAAGTAAATTCAGTGGTTGACACGCAAAGGGTACCAAACATCGTTCGCTGGACCGTGATTCAACCACAAGAACCAACGACAAGTGAATATTGTCACCAGGGCCTGAACAACCTCTTCAAGCCGCAGGAAGCAGAGGACAGCATCGCCGAAGCTCCTATACTTAAGAAAGAAGGAAGAATCAAAGATATGAAGACAGCATACGTAACAGTACTGTAAGCATTCTCAATTCCTTATTCCATTATCCAATTTTTCAAGTGATTTATAATTTTGATGAGCGATTCTGATCAAGAATTTTATTCTCCTATTAATAATAATAGAAGTAGAAGTCCAATCTCACGTAATAACTTATATTCAAATAAAGAACATATTAATACAGATATGGCAGAATTACAATTGCAACAATATCATTTAAACGCAATCCCCACATATGATGGAGACAAAGCAACTCTTGCTATTTTTATTACTGCTTGTGAAAATTTAATTAATACATTTGCTGATCGAGTAAATTCTAATAATCCAAAAAATGAATGGTTACTTAGATCAATAATTTCAAAACTAGAAGGTAGGGCTAGAATATTGATTGGCACTCGTGAAGATGCCACAAATTGGCCAAGAATCAAAGAATTATTATTACAATATTTCTCAGATCAGAGAAACGAGGATTGTTTAGTCAGGGATCTCATGTCATTGAAACCCGAGCCTAGAGAATCTTCATATCAATTCGGTATGAGAATTCAAAATGTAAGAAGTTTATTGCAAACAAAATTAAGATTAACTATTAATGATGATAACATACGTACAGTTAAAACGAACATATACGACAATTTAGCGTTACAAACATTTTTGCATGGTTTACCGTCACAATTAGGTTTAGCTATCCGTATACAGAAACCGCCTCATTTAGAACATGCGATGAGTTTAGTTGTAGATGAAGAAAACTTCATGTACGCAGATAGACATTATAATCCAAATAATAAACATATGCAAAGCTATAATAAAATTCCAGCTAGAATGAGTAGTACTCATAATTATACGGTATCATCACCGTCATCTAATATGTTTATTCCTAAATTCACTTCAAGTCACGCACCTCAAGTTCCACACTTTAATAGAGCACATAATACACAATTCAGAAATAGTAATAATCATTCTCAGAATAATTTTAAGCCACAACAATCATTTAATACATTCAGACATCCACAACAATCAACGAATTACTACAAACCACCCCAACAACAATTTAATTCATACAAACAACCACAACAAACAGTAAATGCACATAATACATTCAAACGCTATGCAAATAATAATTATAAATCAACTCCGATGGAAACTTCCACGGTTAACATGTCGAAGAATACCCAAAACGTACGTCCACAATATCAAAGACCTGCACCCGTAAATTGGGCTGCCGAAGAACTATTTCACCAAGAGATAGAAACAGACGAAACAGAACAGGAAATAGAGCCTGAACATTCGGAAATCGAATATTCAGAGCCTTATTCTCAAGATAATAATTATTATTTTGAAGAACAAAGCGAAGATGAAAATTTTCAGTTGGACCAAACCTTCAACAATCCACCATAGTTCAATTAAATAATGATAATAATCCTAAACTACCGTATATTATAATTCCCGAACTTGACTTAAAATTAATGATCGATACTGGCTCTATGAAATCATTAATTAGTAAGGATACAGTTGATAAATATTACAAACAATTTGTAGAACATGAACCTTTCAAAATTCAATCTGTACATCATGTTAGTTACCACGATGAAATTGTTAGAATACCATTACCAAAAATATTCAATGTTAATAATGATAACAACAAATTCTATGTTTTCGATGTAAATTCACAATACCAAGGATTGATTGGCCTAGATTTATTAAGAACATTGAAAGCCAAAATTGATTTCGAGAATAATCTCTTAGTTACTGAAAAAGCTAAAATTCCAATCTATTTGCCTAACAATAAACGCGTAAAAACATTTATGAATTATAAACTAATTATTCAACCTCGCATGGAACAGATAATAAAATTACCCGTGAATTCAAATCAAAGTTACGGAATATTAAACAAAACAACTTTCTTTGAAGGAGTAGAATCACCAGTTGCATTAGTAAAAATAACTGATGGTATAGCCACTACTACAGTTATTAATTCAAGAACAAACCCCGTTAAAATAACTATTAATAAACCTTTGGACATTGACGACTTCGAAATAGATAAATACAATGCTTCTTGTAATCAATTAGAAATTAATAATAATCAAATTGAAACAAATTCAGACCTTAATTCCACATTAAATAACAATTTATCGAACATAAGATTAGATCATATGAATGAAGAAGAAAAACACGCCATTCGCAAACTATGCAAGGAATACAAAGATATATTTTTTTGTAAAGGTTTACCTTTGACTTTTACCAACCAAGTGAAACATAAAATAAGACTTCCAGATGACAATCCTATTTTCACTAAATCATACAGACTACCACATATACATCAACAAGAAGTTAAGAAACAAATTAATCAATTACTTGACCAAGACATTATACAGCCATCAGCATCACCTTGGAGTAGTCCTGTACTAATAGTACCAAAGAAAATGGATGCAAGTGGAAAACGAAAATGGCGTATGGTAATTGACTACAGACGTCTAAACGACCATACAATCGAAGATAAATATCCGTTACCGAACATTTCAGATATTTTGGATAAATTGGGCAAAAGCCAATATTTTACAACACTGGACTTAGCATCAGGTTATCACCAGGTAGAAATGTCTCCGGATGATATTGAAAAAACAGCTTTCAGCACTGATGGAGGGCATTACGAATATAAAAGAATGCCTTTCGGTCTTAAAAGCGCACCGGCTACATTTCAACGGATCATGGATAACATATTGAGAGGGGTACAGAATGAAAAATGTTTTGTCTATTTGGACGACATTATAATATTCTCCACCTCACTACAAGAACATCTAGAACGTTTAAAGTCCGTATTCGAACGTCTAAGGCAGGCTAACTTCAAAATACAATTAGATAAGAGTGAATTTCTTAGAAAAGAAGTCACCTATCTTGGACATATTATTACAGCAAACGGAGTGAAGCCGAATCCTGAAAAAATCAATGCTATCTTGAAATACCCAATACCCAAAACCAGGAAGGAAATCAAAAGTTTCCTAGGACTCATAGGTTATTATCGCAAATTTATAAAGGACTTTGCGAAAATAACAAAGCCCATGACTAAATGCTTAAAAAAGGACGCAAAGATAGAACACACGACAGAATTCATAAACACATTCGAAAAATGTAAACATATACTCACGAACGACCCAATACTCCAATACCCAGACTTTGAAAAACCTTTCATACTAACCACAGACGCTTCAAACGTAGCCATAGGGGGCATTTTATCACAAGGTACTCTCGGAAGAGATAAGCCAATTAGTTTCGCTTCACGAACACTTAACGAAAGTGAGCAAAAATATTCAACAATAGAAAAGGAACTGTTAGCAATAATCTGGGCAGTGAAATATTTCAGACCATATCTTTTCGGACGTAAATTTTTCATTTATACCGATCACAGACCTTTAGTCTGGCTCATGAAATTAAAAGAACCAAATTCAAAACTTGTTCGATGGCGCCTCAAATTAGAAGAATTTGATTACGAGATAATTTATAAAAAAGGAAAGTATAATACAAATGCAGACGCCTTGTCAAGAGTTCAGATAAATACATTTACAGAACCTCTAGAAAATGAATCAATGATACCTAATGTAAACGATACCCAAGAAAATTTAAACGACATAACACAAGATCTCGACCAAATTTTACAAAATCCTGACTTCACTACTGTTTTGGACGATTTAATAGACAGCATTCATTCTAATGTAAATACCGAAACAAAAACTGTTATTCCTATATCGGAAGATGTTATTGAATCAAAACCTAACCAATACTACATAATGACAGTCGCAAACTATCCAAGACCAGTAAAGAAAATCAATTATGACAAACAACGTAAATATGTTGTACAAATTTCAGCACATGACAATGAACATGAAATAACAAATTTTTTGAAAGAATATACGACCCCTGAACAAACATACTATTTCAATTTCGACAAAGAGCAAATGTACAAAGACTTTTGTTTTGTATACACTAAATTATTTAACAATAAAGGTCCAAAAATAATTAGTTGCAATCAACATAGAATACCTATAATTCATCCAGAAGATATACATGAAATAATTCAAAAATATCATGAAGGAAAAACTAATCATAGAGGAATTAACGAAACTATAAAACAACTATCAAATAAATATTTTATGCCTAACATAAAAGAACATGTAACTAATTATATAAACAAATGCGAAAAGTGTAGACGCGCAAAGTACGACAGAGACCCACCTAAAATTTCTATTGCTTTGACTGAAACACCCAGTAAGCCTTTCCAGGTAATTCACATAGATATATTCTCTGTAGAAAATCAGATATATTTGACTATTGTAGACGCCTTCAGTAAATTAGGACAAGCAATACCAATGACATCAAAATGCTCAATTGATATGACTGACGCTTTGATAACTTATTTCCAATTTTACGGAACCCCCGAAACCATTACAACTGATAATGAATTCAATAATGAAACTGTCAAACAATTATTACAATTACATAAAATTAAACCACATTTTACAACACCGAGAAATCCGGCATCGAATGGTATTGTAGAACGTTTCCATTCTACACTACTTGAACACATAAGACTTATGAAACAAGAATTCACACAAACTACCATCCAATCCTTAATAAAGTATGCAATCATAGCATATAATAACAGTATACATTCTAATACAAATTTCACGCCTTTTGAATTAACTTTAGGACATGCACAAAATAGAGATATTTTTGACGTAGATGACCAGAATAAGATATTACAAGAATATCTAAATAATCACAAAAGAAAGTTAGCAATCACTTACGATAAGGTTAAAGAGAAAATTGAAAAACATAAATTACAAACATTTGAAAAGCGAAATAAAGATACATCTAATATCCTATTTGAAAATGTAAAACAAGTATATACCAAGGTGGATAGTCGCACTAAAACAGCACCTAAATTCGATGGTCCTTTCGAAGTAATTAACGTAGATAAAGAAAAGAATATCGCAAAAATAAAAAAAGATAAAACTGCAAAACAATCACATTTACGACAGTTAAGACGCCCTGTTATTGTTGCAGATTGTTCATCATCACGACCGACAACTCGATCGCAAACCCAGAAATCAAAATTACAAAAATAATAAACAATCCTGGCCTCCTGACCCTCAAAATAGGAAATATGCAAAATACAATCGATTATTGGAAACTTATACGTACTTTCGAATTAAAACCTCTAGAAGACAATTATAACTATCTTTATGAACAATCAATCAAAATTGAAAGTTATCTCAATCAAACAGAAAATGGCGATACATATCGTTCAGAATTAGTAAATTATCAGAATCTTTTAGATCATGAATTAAGCGAAACTGAAAAAATATTAAAACAAATCATACCACCAATGCAACGGAGGAAAAGAGGATTAATTAATGGAATAGGTTCAGTATTCAAAGCCATTACCGGAAATCTTGATCAAAGTGACGCTGAGAGATACGACTTAGCTTTAACTCAATTAACAAATTCACAAAATAACATGAAAATTTTACTCGATGAACAAATAACATTGACAGAATCAGCAGTGATAAAGTTCAATGAGACCACGAATAGGTTGATAAACAATCAATTAAAATTAGATAAACAATTTACATTCATAGCAGAAAAACTGGAACAAACTCAACTAGAACAAAATAAGCTTGAAGATGCACTAGTATTTCAAATGCTACTTACTCAAATGATAACAACAGCAAATACTAATAAAAATATATTAGAAACATTAGTAACTGCAATTACTTTTGCAAAACTAGAGACTTTACATCCTTCCATATTAGAATCGGAAGATTTACTTCAAGAACTATATCAAATTTCACAAATAAAACCAAAGGTTCAATTGCCTTTTGAAATCAATTCAAAAACTGTTCAATTATATGAAAATGTTGCAATAATCAAATGTTATTATAAAGAGGGACAATTAGTGTTCATTATAGAGATTCCGATTGTAGAGTCCGCTCCTTATAATTATTATCACTTATATGCACTTCCAACCCAAAATCATTCATCCGAATACCAAGCAATTATTCCTCACAATAAATTCCTATCCCTTAATGAGAAATACTACAGTTTATCCGATAAACAATGCAAAGAAGTCACTCCATCCGAATTCCTATGTCAAGCTCAAGATACCAATATAATCAATGAAGAAAGTCCTTGTGAAATCCAATTAGCCAGATTCACGAAGAAATATCAATCTTGCAAATCAGTGAAAATCCAGATGCACCAAGAAAAAATTCAAAAGGTGGACACCGACCAATGGCTCGTAATATTCCCGGAAGAAACTATTATTAATAGTCAATGCAACGAACAAAAAGATATTACAGCATTAACTGGAAATTATATACTGAAAATGCCCGAAAGTTGCCAAATTCAAATAAAAGGAAAAATCCTCAAGACTTATCGGAATTCTATCAAAACAATTGAAAACATCCAACTTCCAGAAATCACGATACCAACAACGATATCCCATCACAATTATGAAGAAATACCACCCATTCAATTGGATTCAACAAATTTAGATGAACTTCGCCCTTTGATGCATCAGTTAGAACATACCAGAAATGAATTAAAAACTATTGAAATTCCGCAATTTCACACGTCAACAAGTGTATGGACAATCATATTATATATCATACTATGTGTAACCATTATAATCGTAATCTACAAGAAGAGAAACATTTGCAAACGGAAAGTGAAAGAAAATCCAACAATCATCGAAGTGCCGTTAGAAGCCATCAATATGAAAAATTAATAATCCCGTAATTTTTCAACTTCGGCAGGGAGGTGTTAAGATGTACTATATGACTATATATGGTCAAATGAACTTTATTAACTTACTAAGAATTTATCATACTATTGCCAACGTGCTTTGTTATTAATAAACAGCACGTTCATAATGTTATATATTCTTGCTCGACTTAAAGAGACTTTAATTATTAGTTGTTACTTTGCCTTGTGTAGTAGCTATAATTCCTGCTGTATTTTACTTAATAAATTTTTTAAAAAGTAAAGTTCCAAACGGCAGATCATAATTCCAGAGGCCCTCGGGACGCAAACTTTGCCATCGGTAATTAAGGCCCTTATAATTCCCTTGATACATAAATAACCATTTCACTTTTCTAAAATATATATTGACAATTCAATATTTTTCATTACAACAACTCACTATTTTCGAAATTGTTCTGTTACCATGCTACCTAAATAAACTTGACTGCATTCACCAACATGAACTGGAAGTAAGGATTTAGGGATTTCTGTAGGAACTCATTACCACCAATTCTTGAATATCGTTGTAGATAGTATAATGAATAGAATGAATATTGTAATAAGGGTTTAGAACAGGTTGTTTCAAATATTTAAAAATAAAATCATTCTTGGAAAATTGAAATTTCATGTAAAATTAAGATTTCTCAAAGCAAAGTAACAAGAAGGGTTGTTAGATTTTTCTGGTTAGTATCAATAACAAATTTAAGCGTGAGAATTAGGAAATGCATTTCTAAAATAAACACAGATTAGTTCACACTCGCTTCAAGGAGGGTGATATGATACCATAGCTGACATGGTGAACATGGTTTCAATAAGTTCACAAAAGCTTATAGTTCTAAAGGAAATCATAAATCTGTCAAGATAAATAACCAATATAGGTCGGTAAACGAATGCAAACTACATGAAAAATGTTAATCTTAACTATCTGAAGTTTGGGTAGTGGGCCCTTTTTTCCAGGCTCATTGTCGATCTGAATATGGAAGTTTTACACGTCTTTCTTTCATAAGTTACATAATCCCCTAGGTTCATCCAGGTTGGGTATCAATTTAATACTCTTAGCTTTATTCCTGTCTTTTAGTTAATTTAGACTATCTAGATTCGTTTTATTTGAGATTTGAGATTTTGATCTTATACTTTTTATTCATATTAGTAAAAACACAATTATAATATTCTTTCATTATTAATTGTCATAATAATTGTTTTATCATTATTTATTCAATTGTACTTTTGTTATTGAATTTTATTGTTGTTGTTAAGAAACGAGTTTATCTAATTAATATTAGCGTTCACCCTTCCATTACCTACCAGTGTGTTAAAATCTTAAGTGTCTTGTGAAAGAAAAGGGTAAGTGTCAATGATATTTTTCACGTTTGTTCTGCTAATCAATGATTGGGGTCATACTCCAACGTGTCATGGTTCTTGAAATTAAATGACCATAATGTCAATAAATGAATAGATTGAGGATTAGGAATAATAAAAATTCCTTAAGTAAAGTTTTAAAGAGTATCATCAAGAGAGTTCCATGTTAGAATATCAATTTGCTTGTTCTCACCAACTTCTCGAAAACTATTCGAACAATTGAAATGGAGGAATCGATTTGTCAAATTATGCTAGAAAACGTAGTGAAGGTCGTTGTTTGAAGATCGCGAAGTAACACTTAAGATTAATATCACCTTTGTTTGAGAATAGTTCATGAGACTGCAAGATCGATTGATACAATCAAAAAGCAACCATCCCGTGGGCGGGATTGAGCTATTAGAATCCCACACCATCAGTGATCGATTAAAATGTTTTCATCAGTATCTAAGTAGTAACATGAATTGCAGATCCGTAGGGAAAAGGATGTCTGAGAGCCAACATAAGGATAGAATTGATTTCAGGATCTGCGGTCGTTCGAAAACATAATAATAAATAAGGCAGAGAGAAATAAGTGGCATTTTGTTTGAATCGTTCCAAACAGTCGGTTCTGGTTTAGGAATCACGAACAACCGGCTGCTGGGATATGTCTCATAACGCACACTTGCAATACGTCCGACTCCGTTATCAATATACGCCGCAATAAATGGCTCACGCATGACGAACTTACGACCTTACGTGACTATGGTGTTTCATAGCTTGCAAACTTATTACAAACCGCCACTTGTATCGACATTTCTATGTGATAGTAAAGATGTTGGAATAATCATGCGGAACAACAATTCACAACACCAAATCCTGATGCTGTGGTTAGACGTGATGTATTTGAAATATGACTCAAATAAACCGTATTTCAAAGCAGGTCACTTTATTTTCTGAAACCAGATACAAACTAGTCTAAATTTGAAGTTGTGAATACGTGATTTCCAAAGTAAGTTGAACAAATTTGATAGACGCTATGAATAAGAAATAATCAATAATAATAAGAATTTTATTGAAGTACTTTCTTTTCTATGCTTTGACTACTCGAAAAAGAAACCAGCAGTGAAATGTTCGGGGAAGAAATGTGTATTCGAATTTTTCTCAAAGCTGTGGTGCTTATATCGATAAGGTGAATAGTTCCACAACTTCGCTGTTCCATAAAAAAATTAAGTTTGATAGGAAGAAGTTCGGCAGGTCTCGAGCTTGACAATGGAGGCGTGATAAGCTTAAGCTCGTGTAGTCCACCTTTCCGGAATCTCTCGTGGTGGAACAACAGACGATATTTCTGATGAACACCAGCCATGGAAATATCTATTAAAAAGGGAGAGATCGCCCATTTTTTCACGATGTTCTAGAGAGGTCAATTAATTCGTAAGTCTGGCATCATCAATCAGACGAATAACTCTCTGCTGGATATAATCCTAGAGTTTCAGCTTATGTTTGGGAGCTGAACCCCAAACAGGTGAACAACACTCCAGAACAGGTCGAATCTGTGCTTTGTAGATTATGACGAGCTGCTAGGATATAAAGTAGCTCTTGCACGGAATAGAAAACCAAGTTTTCGGGAATAGGTTTTCGCATTCAACCTCAAATGATCATCCCATGAGAGGGTGCTCTTGGTGGTGATCCCGAACGTGGATATGGAAGACTTCATAGGAATATTTGTATTTGACATCATCATATTAGGGATTGTGGGATGCGCCTTCCTGCAGAAAATTGGTGTTAATTCAGGCGCACATTCCTGGTGAACGAAAGGTCAAATAGTTCAATAAAATTGAGTTTCACTTATCATCCTTCAGTAATTAGTAAATTACATAATTAGTTTCCTAGATTTGCAATACAACCCAGTTTTATATGTAAGAATAAGCTAAAAAAGCGTTCCTGACTCAGAGAGAAATCCAAGACTTACAAAAACGTCTGTGAGTCGTGTTCAAAATGATATGTGGCTCAAACTAGAAGGAACATTTCAACTCGGTATGAAGTACATGTTGTCCATATGAAGAAAAATGATGGTAAAAAATTAGCGTTAGCCGAATATATTCTGAATACAGATCACACTATTTCTCAAGAAAGTTTATCACTTTTAAAACACAATACGAAAAAATATCTAGGTAATTTAGAATGCCCTATAAGTACTTAACATTATTTTTATTGAATGAAGATGTTTATTTATTATTGATAGTGTTATAGTGTATCGATAGTGTGAACTCGCTTATAGTTTATTTCAAAAACAATAGCCTTCTTCTTAATGATCAACCACGCCTTATTCATTCACCATTATTTAAAGCTATGTAAAATATTTATTTCACGAGTCATTCTTCTGATTAACTTATATACTTTGCTATTAATGGCAAGTGATTAATATAATTTTGAAACGCACCATGTAATCATGTAGTAATAATCCTCTATGTTCATAAATGACCGACCACATTAATCCTCTGCAATCCGATGAGTATATCTTTAGTTGAAGTTATGTATTTTAATTGTATTTGACTACGTATGAAGATGGCGTATTAAATCGAGTAACGGAAGTTATAAATAAAAGTGATATCAACACATTATACTGATAAACTTGTGTCACCATGTCGCTGTCAATAAAATTTCGGCCTCTAGTCAATGAGTAGAAAAATGTAGATAGGTGCGGCTGCGCCTATATCCCTTGCTGTTTAAAAAATCGTTTTGTTTGTCATGGATCTTAAAATTGGTGTATAAACTATTGTTACCTTCAAAACTTAGTTCAATTTAAGGTCATTATCTATATAAAGTTGATTTCCATCTATCAGAATTTAAGGTAGTTCCTTCGCGACAGTCCAGACAAAAAGTTTCAGCTCATCACTCACGTTAAACATATCAGCGGTACTACGGACTGTACAACATATTTTTCAGCTTTCCTATACTTCTTGCATTACTATATATACATAATACACACATACTATGAAATACCATTTGGTATGGAAATGTGGCAGCGTCGCGTACTTATTTTCCTTATTCATCTTATACAGCCCAGTCTTACTTATAGTTTTAACGCGCAGTAAACATAAACACGCTACTGTTGTTATTGTTATTCAATTAAATAAATAATTATGGGTGATCGTATCCATCATAAAGGAAGATCATCATTAAATTAAACTTCATTCCGAACAAACTGAACTTTTTGAACAGCAATCTCATAGAATGCAGAAAATAAAGGATATATAAGAAATCTGTTCTAAATTACAGATTAAAAGAAAATCATATAACGACTCTACAAAAATTTCGAATAAAAATTGAAATCTACATTCAAAATTCAATAATCATGGAAATTATGGTATTAAAATCAAAATCAAAAGAAATGGAAAAAACAGAAGAATGAAAATTGATGTGAGCCATGTTTTCGAATGTGTAACTGATATTACTAACAAATATACTTTCATTTTGAATCAAATACACTTCCTCTACATATAAAGATTGACGCTTATTCAAATTCATTCACGAAATTCAAATGTTTGGTTTTTTGATTTAAAAGTATCATTTAAATCAACAAACATTCCATTTACATTTTATTCTATTCTTTGAAACTACTATATATTTTACTTTGAGAGCAATGCTTCTAGAACATGTATTTGAATTAAATTTATTCTTATTATCAGACATTCAATTTAAATTTCAGTTACCAGCCTAAATATTTATACGCGAACATATAATAAAAATTGATGTTTAGATAATTGAATTAAGAGGTATTTCAATGAAGAAACAAAAGTTTTATACATTTATGAGGGGCCAATGTAGTATGAAATCTAGTCTAAGTGAAAGTATAATAAAAATTAAATATGGTTGAATGAAAATTGAATTATGCTTAACAAAAAGGGTCTTATTCTTATTATCAAATGTTTTATTTCAATTATACCTTATTCAAATTATACATTGCCTAATTTTTCAATAAATACTAAAAAGACGTTCCATACTACACACAGATTTAAACCTAATTCACAAAACTATTGTTGCTTCGGACACATTATTCTAAATGAATAAAATATAGAATGAAAATCAGTACAAATCTATATGTGCCACCACGTAAGTAATTTAATAAATCCGACTACACACTGTTGTCAGTTTTAGCTTTGTTCCTGATTATTATCTTGAGTCGCCTGTGGTTCAGGGGTTAGCTGTTGTTTGCTGGACTTTAAATTGGAGTAAGATTCCATGTGTTTCTAATTTTGTTCGTCTTTTCTGGGCTTCTCCTCTTCATACTCTCTACTCTGTGCTCTAGTCGACTCATAGAGTTAACTTAAAAACTGAGAAACAATAGCTAATTCCATTCGTGAATACACTCGTTTTGTACTCGCAGCTCGTTTTCCGAAGGTTACTACCAAAGAGTTCTATATATGGAGGAGACAAGTCCTATACCTATAATATAACATTGGTTCTATCTCGTGGGTTATCTGTCCTTGTCGCACATCACGAGAAGATTGCTACTGCTATACTTTTTTATTCTGTGTTTTTGTTATTATATTATTATATTTTTGATTATTTTAATTAATAGTCAAAATGGTGAATAGTTGTGAATATTGTAAGAAAGAAAATAAGTAACTAGAATTCGCGGCATTGGCACGGTTTCTTTTTCTTAAACTAATCTAAGCTAAGAAATGTATTTGATGCTACGGTGCAACCCACAGAGAACTTAAGTATTTCTTAAATTTAAGTTGAAGTTGCTAAAGCTATGCTTAAATTGTGAACGGTGCAAATGGGCATAATTCTCTTACGAAATTACTGGGAGTGGTGGAAATCGTGCGAGAGAGGCAGAAAACCCATGAGCTCGACTCGTACAATCCCACTTGTCTCCTCTATATATAGAACTCTTTGGTTAATACATTATTATCTTTGAAAGGTACTCACCATCTTTGCTTACGTATATTTGATTGATACTCGTTCCTAGGAGCTCAAAATGATGAATAAAGTTAGTTTTCAATAATTGAACTGATCAAATAAACTTTCTAGGAAAGATATATTAAAGATTATCATCGCAGAGAGCATCATGTTTTTAATGGCAGTCTGAATTTTAATTAATTTCAACGTTGAGCTGATATTAACGTGAATAATATCTTATAATCTCGAGCGTTCCTAATATTCCATAAGCTAAATAATCCTTCTAAAATAACTATAAATCTAATTAGCGCTGCTGCTTCTAAACAATTTACAAAAGATAAACTCAGATAATCTGTTTGGAGCGTGCCAACTTTTAGACGATTCAAATACGTAGCTTATAAATAAGTTCTTACATAATGTAACAATATATCTTGTACAAGTTTCATAAGAACATTTAGCAGGTGGCATGAATTGAGGAAACGAAGCTTCTTCTAATGTAAAATGTAAAATGCGAAGATTATGCTCTACCTTGGTACGATGGTGTTTTGCTTCACTGTTTTCGCTATTAGAATAAGTTGTAACGTATGCGCAAAGATGATCAAAGCAGGCTAGAATATATGTAAGCAGATTTGTTATTAATAATGAATCAAGAAAGTGAATGAAATTCGTAAGGTAATCGATGATGGAAATAATTCGTAAAATCTCCGAAATAAACTAAGTTCATAGTTTTAATTAAAAATACACTTGTTGTTCTTAGTATATTTGCCTATCGTATTATTCGTTCTAAAAGATAACAGGCAAATATATTAAACACAACAAAGATAAGAATTTAAAAAATCAAGAATCAGGGGTATATGAGGTGGAGTGTGAAGATTGTGATAAATTATATATAGGCCAGGCAGGAAGATCTTTCAAAACTAGAATTAAAGAACATCTTAATTTGAGCAAATGAAATTCAAAAGTTGTAAACCGTATCAAAGAAACTGATCATCAATTCAAAGATGATTTTGAGATTCTCTATAAATCATTCAAAAGTAAAGTATCAAACATGTTAGAGAAAATTGGAATTAATAAGTTTAAAAATACAGGAAACCTTTTAAATGATAAGAAAAACCTTACCAATTATCCATTATTGAATTTATTCATAAGTAACTCTTATCCTACTGTACACGCACCTCACTCATCCTCTCCTTCTTAATCTTTATTTTGATATTTAAATAATAAACCATAGTTTGTAGAACCATTGTTTGATAAAGCCAACGTGTGGTGAAACATGTCACGTTTTGTTTGATAAAAATGTAGTTTGTGAAAATTTAATACAAGTGTATTTTTTATTAAAACTATAGATATTAATTTTCAACAAGTATGCACCAAAACCATTCAGAATTAAGTTTCCTTCAGCTTGAAGCGTTGCATATACCAACACAGACGCAATTTATATTTCTTTTATCAAGAACATTCGTCTACTTGTATGTGAAATTGTAGTAAATATTTCACTTGATAAATATGTAAAATTTTACAATTAGTAATGTAAATTTCACATTATTTATTTAAAGTTACAGTATTGATCCTGCAATATTGCGATGAAGTAGATTATGAAAAGAATTCTAAAATTCACGTTCGCACATGCTAATAATTTAATATGAAATTCGTACATACAACTATTATACAAAATTCTAAGAAATATGGTCACATTAGTAGAACTCTTAAAATAGGTAACAAGGAATCTAAGATAGGGCTGAATTAGGTAAGTGACTGAAATTGCAGGAAATGGAAATATCTTATCAACGAAATCACAAAAGTCGAAATCTAAGTTTGAAACAAAGGTAAATCTTTATTTTTATTTGTAGTAAATAAAAATTTGCAAAGAGTCTCATCAACGAGATCAAAAAGTCAAACTCTAAAAATTACTTAACTAACAAGATCGCAATTTAGATTTATATTCCTATTTCGAATTTTTATGAAAAATTGCCAATATAAATTATTTATGTTCCTTATTATTTGAGCATTTACAAAGCCGACTTCAATAGAAATGACTTAGCTTCCAAATATTGATGTAAATTAGCAAATACATGTAAATTTTGATCTTCCAGTTCATTTGTATTAAACTCATTAATGTCAAACCTATAGCTGAGAGATTTTCGAAAAACAAATTCTGATCGTTTTCTGTGTTTCGTGAATTCGACAATTTTGAGGCTTTATCAACGATAGTTGTTTCAGGAAAATAAGATGGCTGACTGAAAAGATATCTCTGTTCATGCTTATTGAGTGAAGTTGTTGTCTTACACAAGTGAATTTTACTACAAACAGAAGACATGGGTACTTGATGGGTACTACATCATTTTTTATATGTAGCGAAACATGGGAAAAATATCATTAACAACTTTTGATTCGAAGCTGCAGTTTGCAATTTCATACGTCTAACATTTCGAATAAATTTTGAGGTGTTGTTTAATACATGCATATATGTTTTAAATATCTAGTAGCAGTCACTACTTAACATACATTTGAATAATTTGTTATTTTCATGTCTGTCGAAGGACTAATGCTTATAAATTTTTTCTAACAAGGAAAGCTTTTTAAATAGAATTACACTGAAACATTTTACCGGCCATTATTTAACACCAATCAAACTATTTCAATATAACATTATACGCAATATACTTTGCTTGGAACTGTGTTGAAAGCAGCTACGACAAAAACTAAAGTTGATTTGTTTTGCTTTTATAACTTGGCCAATGATTGGTGAGTAACATACACGTCGTAATGGCGGTCGACAGGGCGGTGAGCACATGCGGGCATGCGGCGAATTAAACGTACATATACGAAGACAAGCATTTCTATACATATTTTCATGTTATATATACAAAAAATTATGTTAAATCGCCGACTTGGTCAAATGCCTTAGAGACATCCAATGCTACAGCTAGCGATTCCCCATATTTTTCACTAGAATTCTGCTATACATGCGAAAGCAGGTCATTTACGATTTTGGAGCTATCTATGTATTGGATGAGCTCTATGTTGATTGCCTTCTTCATTACTTTAAAGATCACAGATAATAGTGCAATGGGTTCATATTTATCAGGAAGGGTCTCTTCTTCCCTTTTCTTGGAATACGTTGGACACTAGTTGTCTTCCAGCTGAAAGGGAACACACCAAGTTTGTATGAGAGGGTAAACAACTTGCAGAAAACTGTTGTTAATTGTTGTGTATGTTCCTTGAGTACGACAGGAGGAACTACGTCTGGCCCCATAGCTTTTGTGGTATTGAGATCAAGAAGAATGTGCCTAATTATGCTCTGACGAAAGGCAGGCATATAGCTATCGAGGGCAGCAACATTAGGAGGGATCCAAAGTGAAATTTGCTGAAAGCATTCAGCAAAAGGGTGGTTTTTCCTTGTGGTTTAGTGGCCAGTGGTTCATTAGTTGAACTGGAAGTGATATTTCCACAAATTGCTCCGGCCAGCTATTCGGGCATTCGATAAGCTTCGATATTATTTTGGCGTTGAATGTCTCTTTCGAGGCGTTTGTTCTGTCTTTGCACGTTTTTCTGACTTCAACATATTCTGTTCTGGTCTCCATACAACATGGCTGTCCGCGTCAACGACGGTATGGTGTATGTTTTGAAGCGACGGCCCTAGAACAGATTTTATTGAATCATGGTTCACCAGATGACGGTGATTTGTTTTGTTGTAATGAATGCAGATTTATATCCTGCTGAGGATTATCCTTCATTTGCATCATTAGCCCCAAATAGTATGTGAGCGGGGAAACATTTTGTTCTCTAATTTTGTTTTCTCTGTTGATGGCTACTTGGTCCTTAGTACATTAATAGTATTTTCAATGGTTTAAGTGCTGATATTTCTTATTTATTAGTGTACTAGAATATTCACAGTTGTGAACTCTTTTAGTGTAACAGTTATTTGTATTGAACTAATGGAAGTATGTTTGTGTTATTATAATCATCGTTAGACAATATTTTGGTTGGGATTTGTATCACTGACTGTTCGACATTTAACTAGCAATGCCAATGTGTCTAATAATGCTATGCACGCTCTACTTGAGAGTTATTTCTAGGCATACCTAAGCAGACTATTCTGTAAACACTATTACCATCAAATATCATACGGTTATTCTTCAATTCCCACTCTGAAAATCAACTAATAACAAAACACGTCATGAAAGGAGTTATGTGCGTAACAGGGACCATTAATTATACAATTATCGCAAGTGTTTTTAACACGAATACCATTTTTTGCATTAATTACTCTTATCTGTGCATTCTATTACCCTCGTTATATTTGGGCAATCACTACTCGGAGAAAATATAGTCATAACTATCTTCGCATGCTGCGTTATCGACTGCAATCCCTGTTAGGCAATAATTTATTATATTTGATAGTGCTAATATCAACATTTAGAACATTCTACGACTTGTTAATTGTTGAAAGCTCCATCGCAACTATTGAAATTATTCGCCTTGAAATTATGTAGGACAGTGAAGAAATCTGCATTTATCACAGTACATTTGATCAGGAATTATGTATTCAATGGAAAACCTGGAGCAAATTTCGTTTTATTTATGCGAGATATTCAATTGAACATGAAAACGTGTACAGTATAATATATTTACTCGTATATATAGTCCAGGCAACGAACCGGAATATAAAAAAAGACATGTAGGTCAGAATCGAAAAATTTTTGTGAGATTCGATTCGTGAGGTTATCAGGATCATTCATAACATATGAAACCTCCCTCCCTTGATGGCCAGAAATTGCCAAAACTTGCTGATATCCCACCCCCAGAATTAATTGGAAGTAAATCTGACGTCAAAATTGTGATCAGCTACCCAAAAAATCTCTTTGGTGGATTTGAAATCCAAAAATAATATATTTTGCCAAAATAATAATCTATAAGGGTGCAAAAATGGCCAATTTGAAACCTCTTCGGTGCATTTCAAACTCGAAATCATCCTTTTGGCCCCCAAGTGGGTTTGTTGTTTTGGGTATGTTCAATTATTAATAATACTGGTTCAATTGATAGTTCAGGAAAGAAACATGTGATAAGGTCTCTTCATTCTAGATCGATCAGTAACGTCCTTGGCAGAAGTCAATTAGAAACAAATGAATATAATCATACACTCATTTGAATCTCGATTGCTAAAAAGGAACATGTTTCGAGATACTTGATTACTCAATCTGATAAAATACGGACACATCTTAAGATTAACAACTTAACTGAAACGTCTATAATTGATCTGCATTAATCGCACCCCAAGACCATCATAAACCAAAATATGGCTATCCTGAGTTAATTTCATTAAAAGGTAGGTAAGATCGTTATATTCCACATAACAAAATCCTGCTCTGAAAAACAAAGTTACTATTGCATTGTTTGAAAGGATATAATTTTTCATACAAATTTACCATAACTCGAAATAGGTTGCAATCGTTTTTAAAAATATACTAGGTTATGATGGAAAACCAACGTATTTCAAGTTATGTTGTTATGCAATTAATTTTCTGTGTCTCATTAAGGAAGTATTAATGCAATAGTATCGTAAGTCAAAAAATAATTAGCTAGTGTAGTTTCTTTAATGCTAAATGAACTTAGCTTGAAATCTGTTGACTGACATTGATATATCACTGTGTTGTTGTTTTGATTGTATTGCGAGTTGTTATTGACGTGCTAAATAACAATGTGTGCCTAGTAAATGTCATACGTGTTATTATATTAAGTTATCATCACAATGAAGAGCCGCAGGAGAAAAACCCAACATCAACAAAAAGAAATGTAGATCAGCTAAGAAGTTTGAATGCCACTGAGAAGTCAAATAAATCACAAGAACATCAATCAAAAAAGGATCAACGTTATGAAAAGGCCTGTATACAAGAAGGTTGGAGAAAACTATAAACACTGGTCAAAAGTGTGTTAAAGCAAAAGAAAATGTTGTGGAATCAAAAAGTATAAAGCAAGTATGTGGCCCTAAACGTAGTCATAAATGTTCAGGAGAAATTTTAGCGGAATACAGAGAGTTAATATTTAAGCAATTTTGAGAGTTAAGGGATGGAAATATACATACATACTCGTATATATAAAGGCAATTCATTATTAGGCATTTCAAATCAATATTTCCCAAATATGCTTACAAGAAAATTCACACAGCTAGAGATCGTAGTGAAAACAAGTCCTATTGATTATAAAATGGTAAGGGTATGCCGTTTATTTTTTCAAACTTAGTGATACCAATCTCGGTAATAAATTTGAAAAGTGTAATTCAGAAGAATTCATAGAAGACGATACAAAAAATATGACAGCAGCCAAGAATAAGTGAAGAGATAAAGACATATAAGAAACCACATACCATCAATACCAAGGATTAAGTCTGAATTAAGCTACTTTGTATTGTCTTTATACAGAATACTGCCCGAAAAAAAAACTACCCGAAAAGTTTATGTACCACGACATTTTTAATGAAGAATTCAGTATCTCTTGGAACACATCTAAAAAACACCAATGTACACTCTGGGCAAATAACTTGAACTCAAATAAAGAAAATAAGATGTCATTATAGGAGGCTTATGATGACGACATCCGAAACAAACAGAGGGCAAGAAAAGACAAGTCTTCTGATACTGAGGAGACGGAAAGTGATTTGTCTGTAGTTATAGCCGTGTATAATTTACAGGCAGTTTTCCACCCACCTTTTGGTAATGTTAGTTCATTTTATGACAAAAGTAAACAAAATTTATTTTGACGATATAGAACTTACCCACTAAGAGATGGTTCTGTTACCTATGGAACTGAGCGGTACCACTACGTGGAGTAAACGAAATTGCTACTTGTATTTTTGACTTTGTGGCTACAAAGTGTGCTGAAACAAAGGGGTAGATTTTTTCGGTGATAATTGCTGTGGTCAGAACAAAAGCCGTTTTTAACCAGCATGTATATCTATGCAGTATTCAACTTTATAGGCAGTAATGAACACAAATTCCTCATCACAGGCCACAACCAAAATGGAAGAGACTCTGTGCATTCGTGTATAGAGAAAGAAAAAACACAGTTCTTAGATCCGGTTCTGTTTATGTTCCTCCGTAGTGGGCCCCTAGGGAAGATGGCTTAGAAAAAGAAACCGCAGTATAGAGTTATGGAAATGTCTACTTCAAATTTCTTAGATTTTAAAATGTACTATAATTCCGTACATTTTAAGATGAGCATAAACTCAAGAGAGAGAAAAAGTAGTATTGATTTATGATTCCATCTCTGAAATTCTGAAACCATGTTACCAGAAAATACCATATAATGAATACTAGGTAATTGAAGAATTGAGAGACCTGAAGAATAGAATACGTGATTACTGAAACTTTGGTAACAGCTGCAGCTATAGTTTTAAGATTGGTAGCAATATCTAGAGTCAATAAGCACAGTTATTATATACATCAGAGGGAGGTTTCTATAAAATGAATAGTAGAATAACTGTCAAAGTTTCAGTTATTTTCCTTTTATGTAGCAATTCGGGAGATGAGATTCTATCTCTGAGTTATGTTGTACGACCTTATTCAAACTAACTGTTCCATTTCTTTCACATGCATTTGCTATATTAATGGCTTTTATACGAACTGGGATTTTATGGCGTATTTTCATTTTACTATAACGTCAAAGATCTCTCGAATTGTATGTTTAGCAAATGATAATATCAAATCAAAGTTATAGTCGACCGTAAAATTAGATTGTTATCGGTTTGGAGGAAGTCTTCTGAAAACAAATATTTTAATATAAAATCTCGTTATTCCCGACATTACTGGATTTGAAATGACAACACTCGGGACAATTTTAATCAACTTCCCCAGGAGTGAAGTTAATTATCCTCATGATTCCAGTGCGAGTTCAATATCGTTCTTCATACCAAGGAGAATAGGTTCCCAGTTGTATCACTTGAATATTGAGAGCCACTTTTGTGAAGTGGGTTTCAGATTTCTCGTCGCAGTTATAAATATATTTTTCTTCTATTTACATTTCAAAACTGGTATGTAAGATCAACCTATCTATGATATTTCTCAATAATGAATATTAGCCAAATTGAGTCCGATATACAAGCGTGCATACATAAACAAAATCTCTGAAAACATGGAACCGTCTAAAGAGGGATGTTCTACCAATAATTGTAGACCAGGCTCTCAACGGATGGTTGAGTAATGATGTTCCATGAACATATATGTAGATAAACGATATACAAAATACTTCGCCGAATGAAACCATTACCAGTACTTTGAGTATGTGCTCTCTCAACTAGCTGCAACGAATGCTCTTTCTAATCAGGTTTTGGATTCCTTTTTGAGGAATGTTCTTCCATTCTGCTGTGGCTGCTCTTTCCACCTGGAGAAAATTGTCTGTGGTGTGCTCTCTTCCTTTATCGCATCGATATAACATGTGTAATACACGTTCCATGTGATTCAGATCTGGGCTCCTTGTTGGCCACCCCATAAGAAAGAGTTCCACGGCATTTATATATTCAGTAATCCCCAGCATCGTGAGGTCGGGCTTCACGCATACATAAAAAATGAACGGCGCAAATGCTACTACGTGCTCTTGTAGCACCTCCTCCATGTAGCTCTGAGCAGTTAAAGCTAGTCTGAGAACTGAGTCTCCAACTTCGTGGGTGCATAAAAACATGTACTACCCCTAAACATAACGGAGCTCCCACCAAAAGGCTCTTTGGCAGATATATCAACGCTTGCAAATATCTCTTCCTGTCACCTTCAAACTCCAAGACGTTCATCCGGAAGTCTAAGATCCATTTTTATCTCAATATTGATCTTAATTTCAGGGAATGTGTTCTCTTGCAAACGTTTGTTTGTTTAAACGATGTTGACTGTTCAGAAGCGGACTGGTCTACTTTCAGAAAGACGTTCTCTGCCATCAGAAATTTGAAAATATCTTACTGATTACCTTACTATTAAATTTTGTCTACAATTTTTCTTTTGCGTAGGGGAGGGAAAATGTTGCAGAGGAGCCGCGTGCCCCCCGGGTGTGCCGAATCTTTACCGACTGAAACTCCTCCCCCGTGAGGTTGGTTCTCCTCCCCAGAGGGTCATTAGTGTCCTATTGTGCCATCACATATTGCTATCTCCTCATCGGTCCAGTGTATTCTATGAAATTTAGTAGCCTGATATAGGGGATACTTCTGATTTCTTCGGGTGTAGTTTTCTTGCCTCCAAGGTATGTGCGACGACCGACCGCGTATGCCGTGCACTGACATATGGGTGTCTCTTCTCCCACGCCGCAACCTCTGCATGTGGGCTGATCTACCAGATCCATCGTACAGAGATGTTGCATGAGGCGTGTACGGCCAAGAATGTAACAAGATTTCGTGTTTCTTGTCTGCTGAACGTCAGCAGATTTTTCACTCGTTGCTGATGGAGATCTACCATTAGTCGCTTGGAGTGCGACATACGGGGCAGATCCCTCCAGTAGGCACGGTTCATTGTCTCGAGCCATTCTTGGATTACAGATTTCGCTGTGGCATGAGAAATGCCACAGGTTGGCTCTGCTCCAATAAGTGGTTGTTCCTCCCCCACTTCAGCGAATGCGACGACCGTTTCAGTGCCTTACTCTGATGATGATTACTCGGTGGCCGAAAAGTCCTCAGTACTTCAACAGCATTTTCAGTGGTTGAGTGTAACTATCTATTATTTATACTATTACTATTATAGTTACATTTATTCATTAAATTAGTGGGAATCAAACTTTTAATACTTATTTCAGCTTAAAATAGATTTTCATTCCTCGATGGCTGATTCTATTCAATCACTGATTAACGTTTGGTTCTGAATACCAGTCAAAGTGTATTAATATGCGAAAATTTTCATCTCTAGGGCAGTAACTCTGGAGATATCCTGTCCTGGTACATTTCCATGAGATTCAGTCTACTGGAATCGGTTCAATGATCTTTTAATTCTTTCATGATGACCTAACATTTCAGGAATATGATGAGTAACTTCGTCCCTCTCCAACCAGTGCTGCGACCTGAACAACTTCATGATAATATTAAATACCGTGGCCTGTTCATAATCATATGTGAGATGTAACAAATTTGAATATATAGTGGCATAAAACACTGGAAGCAGGCTGATATGTTTAGACTACTCAGTATGTTATTTACACAAGGATTTAACAGAAATAACTATTCGAACAAAAACTCATCTTTCTTTCCAAAAACTTAAACAACGTTACATTCCACATTTACATAAAGGTATTCGGAGAAAAAAAATCGTAGAAGTAGCAAGACTAACTAGTCCAGGGAAATTATGTGGAAGAAGTTCGAGATAACATACATTTTTTTTAGAGAAAAGTGAAGAATGTGACATCCAAAATCGAGTGTCACCAACGCGCCCACCTGGTAGGTGGGGAAAATTTGTATAGATGAAGACAACTAAATATCATATGTATATATAAATTCTCGGAAAAAGGTCACACTAACACATATGCTTATATTCTCGTCTTTGCGTACGTTCCGGTCTCACGAACATCATCAGAAGACTTATCAACGTCTAAAACGGAATTTCGTAAAACTAATTGCATCATCATAAAGCGTCCTTACTACGTTACATTTCACATTTACATGAAGATATTCGATGAAAAGAAAGAGATGCTTGTGCAAATGTAGCATTGTGCTCGCATAAGAGTTTGTAGAAGCAACAGGTCTAACTAGTCTACGGAAATTATATAAAAGAAGTTCGGAATAACGTTAATTTTTTTTAGAGAAAAGTGAAGAGTGAGACTTCCAAAATCGAGTGTCACCAACGCGTCCACCTGGTAGGTGGGGGAACGTTGTTATAGATAACTATATATTATATTTATAGATGAATTCTCGAGAAATAGGTCACACTAACACATATGCTTATATTTCCGTCTTTACGTACGTTCCCGTCTCACGACCATCATCAGACGACTTATCTATGTACAAAACAGGATTTCGTAAAACTGATTGTATCATCACAAAGCGAGTAATCGAAATAGTAACACATCGATTACTCGTGTTTCTGTTTGTTTTGGTGACATTGGCATTTTTAATTGGAATTGATGCGATAAGGACACCTTGTAATGGTACAATTAGTCTTAAGAAATCACGTTTTTGACATTGATACGTCTTCTGATGATGTTAGTGAGACCGAAACGTACGTAAAGGCGAAAATGATAAGCATATGTGTTTATGTATATATATAAACAAGCTTAAGGATTCTTTTCCTAATTGGCCACAATTTCGTGTAAATACAATCAAAATGTACTTACCCTTATATCACAATTTTCTCTCGAGTCCCTTGCAGAAGTAATGCACATAGAATTCACACACTCGAGTCGAGTTCTACGTCGGAACAGATTATGGGTGTTATCGAACTGTCACAAGATGATTTTAAGGGAGCTAAAACTTTCCGAGAAAATCGAAATACGCGCACTACTTTATCCCTAGGAATGAATAACTCCTGTTGCACAAATACTACGTTCCTAAGAAAATTGCAAAGCTGTAGATTCTTGATTCCTACTCTTGAAACATTAGTGATTACTCGTGTCTGTGTTCGTTTCGGCGACGTGGGCATATCTAATCGAAATTAGTGCGATATGGACGCCTAGTGATGACACAATTAGCTTTAAGAAATTACGTTCTAGACACCGTCTTCTGGACGTAAGCTACCTACAGCTCCGGGTTTCTTTCTTTTACAATACTAATAGCAAAATTTAACGTAGGTTGCGCTCTTTCTGGAGTCCATTGAATTTAAAGAATTTCTTCGTTGACTGTACACTTATATAAACACAACTTGATAAATTTTAATCTCTATCAACTTATCACTCGAATTTAAATTGTTACAATACTGACACACGGGATATTAATTGATTTTTGAAAAATATGATTTTATGAACAAACATTAAGATGTGTTAAAATTCTACTTACCCTGACTAGAAAATTACTTATAACTTTATAGAGATATTATCTCAACAACAATGGAAAGAAGATTAAAAATTTTTCAAGTGTGAAATCTGGGTAAAATATATACCTATGACTTGAATTAATCCAAATAATGGATTTCTCATTAGGGAGTAAAAACAGGTTGGACAAGAAGATTAGCTCACCAAACGAGCAGGTGATGAAGAAATTTCCTTTTTTCTGGAGGCAATTAGTTTCTATGAAACCGTCATAACGCGAACCACCCTACACACAAATCTTAGAAAATATGTTTAATTTAGAACATCGGGGGCACCTCGCTCATACATTATGAAAGCGACTTAGGGGAATTAGACTAGGCGCAGGAACAGTCCGTGAAGGCTCCTTTCAACTCCACATGAATTTCTCCTGACTCAGGGAAAAAGTTTAACTGACCTCCTGCTGTGCTTACGTTTCTAAGAATACTTCCCTGCTGACCCAGAAGTTGGTGCTCCAGATAGGAGATATCGAGTTACGAGACAGATCTTCGCTAGGCCTACCTGTTATCTCGTATAATCTATCAAGATAGAATGATTTATAAAACTTCATTTCGAATTGAATTGATTCATTTCAGGAGGCCCAAAAGTATCAATTTTTCGAATTATTACAAATATGATTGTCTACCTGAAAACGGCAACCGGTGTTCTGCTCGAAAATATGAATTTCAGCCAAATCAGACACCACCAATACACATTTCCGCGAATATCTCTATTCCAGCGCCACTTACCGTTTTGTAAAAATTTCTTTAACTAACTTTAACTTCAACCAACATGATATGTTATGAATATAGCGGCTAATATCCATAGGAGAAAGCATCGACTGCACCGCCACGATGTCCTCCCAAGTTTCAATACTTAAATACTAATATTTATAATGCGTAGGAACAGCTAAAGGCGTGGAAAGACGTACAATTATATTCTATGTCATGGGAAAGAACTGGGATCTGTGATATGGAATGGTCTGTCACGGTCATTATGACTGTCAATGTAGACACTAGCTGTCTTGTTGATTGGTAATGTGTTGTCTGAACTATATGATAAGGATTCATTTATCTATGGATCTGTTTGTCATGTGAATTGCACGTGATCATTTTAACTGTGAGAAAAGTCAACAAATCCTTCCCAATGTATTTTCTCATAATAATGTAGTAGGTATCCATTAACAATTATTGTCAAGCTTAGTTCTCATTAGGAGAAACTGAAATGGTCCACAATGGTATACTACGCGCCTAAATACGTCGAAATAATGCCAACGGAGGATTAATCTATCTCCATAGCAACTGCGAATAATTCTTATACAACAATTAACTTCTGACTAATTCTTCAACGGATATTGGAACGAATTTCATTGAGAACCTTTTATAACGCGGCAAATCCACATCATTGTAAATCAGTATAATAATTGTATATTGTATATGCTACATACTGTAATTGAAGTCACCTGGAAATGAGAACCACATTGATTTGCTTACATCATCTCTTATCTCACGTTCTTGTAGTAAATATATTATGAATGTGTGCATACAAGATAATAGTCAACCACATTCGCTTCGAAAGAATCTCTATTTCAATAGAGTATTCGAAAACTCAACTTCCATCGTCACAGCTTCCTGAGGTGATTTCCTTTCAGCTTTTGTCGATTAGTTTATAATAGACCTTTGACAGCGAAGACGAGATAATTACCTTCAAAGCGCTTTGCTGTAAATTCTTGTCGATAATATTATAATCTTATCTCATAATTGGATTCGCTTTTACTACTGCAGGGAATTATGAACTTCCACCATGTTCAACATCGGGTTACTTCATGTACACTCCTTCCTCCCTGAATGTTTCTTCTAGCTTAACGGATGTGTAAAATGTCATACCTAATCACGAAACTAATCCATTTGGATTAATTACACACTGAAAAAATAGAAGTGAAGTCTCTTTGGAACACTGGTTTCTGAAATTTCCGGTATAATCACGAAGATATGATTCCGTTTTTAATCCAATTTAATTATTATCAATCTAACTTCGACATTGTAAATCATTGATATTCTCATTAAACATGACAAGAGTGGAACTGCTGTCTGGAACTATTCTGTAGTGGGCTATCAAAATATGATAAGTATAGATAATTTGTGGAAAATTGCCGTTAAAATGTTCATGTTAGTCCTGAAATCAAGTGAAGTAGTTGCGTTGCTGATTTACGTTTCACGTATATAGGTTTTAATAAATTTCTTTTAGAAAACGTGTTATTTTTTATCAAAAACTCTGAATTAACTTGAAAAATAGATACTTGTTTCCTTACTAGTTTTGCAGTTGATTAAATGTAAATCAATAAGATGGCATAAGTACACTTACAAATGTAAATGATTCAGCAAGTGTTTTTACAAAATAGCATATGTCTACTTATGGATTTTGTTGTATTGGAAAGAAGATACACTGAAGGTATTATGTCAACTTAAGCTTAAAATAAATTGCCACTCAAGTGTCTAGGACGTAAAAAAAAACAAAAATGAGAGCACTGGATATCAAACTTTTATTACAAAATGTGGAACTGCTAACTTATATTAAATGAAGATTAGGCAGCATCAAATTCTGTATCGATTAATATCGGGATCGATATCTTGGTCTATTTCCTGTTTTATTTCCAATTTTTCTTTGCCAATGTCGCAATTCCTCTGTTTTGTCGTTATTGCTTCGCATTTCGCACACGTATCATTCTTTTGTTTTTTAATTTTATCCCCGACTTATGAAACTCAATGGCATAAATTTTAATTGACACAGGTCTATTGCAATAAAGCTCATACATTTTACTTAAATTAAGGCATGCAGCTAAATATGTTCTTTGTCTATAGTTTCTGGATAGAATAGTGGCTTTCATATGCCGGGAAGGATCGTTGCGTGAATACACAAAAGCTCTCTACCCGGAAATTTGTGAATCAAAATTTGGCTCCAACTTTTCTCTACATAAGAATATTCAAACACGGCATTAGAGCGTTTTTGGTTCTCATATCCTTTTGTAGCCAAAGTAAGAGAATTATTTTTGAAATTTTCACGTTCGCTAACTGCAATTAACAGATTTTTCTTATATTGATTCTCTTCCATAATATTCTGGTAACCTTCCTGTTAACATTTCAAATTTTCGTGTTCAGTGTCTGTTAGTTAACATACTGATAAAGAGCAATTGGTTTCTAATATTATTTCTCCGTTGCCATTTACATTTGTAAAGCCTGGAAAAACGACATCGTTATTAAAAATCGAAAAAATCTATGATGAATTTGAAAACTAGACAAATAAAAAGCGATAGGCGACAATACCACCAAGCTTTATTCAGTATTTTTTGGCTCCATACCTTCCATTATAAAATTGTTGCCATTTTCTGAAAGAAACAAAAATCATTGAGGTCACAATAATTATTTTGTTGCAACTCTTGGACCACTAATTCTGGTTCATTTTGAACTTCATTATTATTTACTGTCGAAAGTGTGCCTAAGAAAGAGTATGTTATAACATGTGCACTAAAAGCAGAGTTTTTTTGCTTACCACTGATCTCAAAAGATCTGAAGTTTGAAACGAAGTATAGAAAAGTAGATAGATCCCGAGAACAAACTATCATCTTTACTTGCGTAACACTGGATCCGCAGTAAGTGACGGTTGAAACGCGCCGACGTAAGCCATTATGTGAGACAAAATAGGTGTCTGATAAACAAGTACAAAAAGGTTGGAACTAGTATCTACGATGAACAGCGTTCGCGTCTTATTAGTATCACTTCTATCCGATTCCGATTATTAAAGATCCTTAAAAAGATATAAGTCGACTTGTCATTTGAATTTCATGATTGAAGCCAAACCCTAAAAAAGGAATAAGTATACTTGTTATTTGTATTATTAAAAAATTAAAACTCCCTCGGGTAGTAAGGCGACTTATGGTTTAACGTTAACATATTGCAAAACTATCAAATCCATATGTATATAGACTAGTGTAATTTCAAGTGCAGAAAAAAGAACGATATAAATTATGAGTATACATATTCTACTCTAACGGTTGGTTGCCCACAATTATCATCTATAAGCACATTTATGCGTTTTTTACAGGTTTTAAAAATAAATTCATCAAGACTTCTGATTTTGGCGGTGTGAATAAACTTAGAAAAAAGCTTATATAGACTTATGACATCTTCAAGAAATGAAGGAAATGATATTTTATAGCAAATGATACAAAAATCGGCATTTTGCCAAATTTTAACTTTTTAAGTGCCGACCTCAGTATTGGTTTTTGGGGTTACCGATAGATCTAGACTAGAGACCTATCATGATTCATATCTTCTTAAATATTTCAGTTCCAATGTATTATCTAATTACACAACACATTTTAAAACGTTTTACTTCACTCATAAGTATATTGAATTTTTATTAACTGTACTTATTTTAACATGGTTATTCACACGTAACATTTATATTGGATTATCTATCATTGTGTTCTAATTTTTTGTTACTTCACTAAATTCCAATTTTACCAATGTGTTTCTCGTACTTATTTTAAAATGGTTATTCACACGTAACATTTATATTGGATTATCTATCATTGTGTTCTAATTTTTTGTTACTTCATTATGTTCCAATTCTACCAATGTGGTTTCTCGTACTTATTTTAACATGGTTATTCACACGTAACATTTATATTGGATTATCTATCATTGTGTTCTAATTTTTTGTTACTTCATTAAGTTCCAATTTTACCAATGTGGTTTCTCGTACTTATTTTACCATGGTTATTCACACGTAACATTTATATTGGATTATCTATCATTGTGTTCTAATTTTTTGTTACTTCATTAAGTTCCAATTTTACCAATGTGGTTTCTCGTACTCATTTTAACATGGTTATTCACACGTAACATTTATATTGGATTATCTGTCCGCTCAAATTTTTTGTTACTTCATTATGTTCCAATTTTACCAATGTGGTTCCTCGTACTTATTTTAACATGGTTATTCACACGTAACATTTATATTGGATTATCTATCATTGTGTTCTAATTTTTTGTTACTTCATTAAGTTCCAATTTTACCAATGTGGTTTCTCGTACTCATTTTAACATGGTTATTCACACGTAACATTTATATTGGATTATCTGTCCGTTCAAATTATTTGTTACTTCATTATGTTCCAATTTTACCAATGTGGTTTCTCGTACTTATTTTAACATGGTTATTCACACGTAACATTTATATTGGATTATCTATGATTGTGTTCTAATTTTTTGTTACTTCATTAAGTTCCAATTTTACCAATGTGGTTCCTCTCTCCTCAAATGGAACTTATCTCTGGCGAGGATCCTCAGGGAAACGCGATGCCTCTCGCCCCCAAACAATTCTTCATAAAATCATCAAGCTGTACCAAATGATTGGCGCATGGCAACATTTATATCGTTCCTTTTTCTGGAGACTGAGTTCTGTGGATATCGTTAACAGAAAACAGATCATCAACGTTTCATTGTCAAATGATTTATAATGAATTGGAACTGTACCATGCATGAGTCTAGCTCAATCGTGGATAAGATTAACCTTTTCCAGATTTGTTTTTCTCACTACAATATCCTTATCTGCGGATTTTAAGCTATAGAATATATTGATAATGCTTTCAACTAAACTTTGTTCATTGTACTTCAATTGAGTATTGGATTCAATAATTTCAATAATATAAAACATAACTTGGATAGTAGACTTCCGCGGACAGCTAATCTTGAAAAATCTTGTCTTCCGGATGGATTCCGCGTCACAATAGCAATAATGGTTGGCGAAACGTTGGCATCAAGTCGAGCTATTGTGACGCGGAATCCATCCGGAAGACAAGATTTTTCAAGATATAAAACATAAGGCGCCACTGTTCCTCATTATCATAATAGAGATTCGAAAGAGATGTGATCAATTGGTCATTTGACTTCCCTCACTTTTGTTGTTGACGAACAGAATGATTTAGAAACCGCTAGAAACCCTTCAAATTATACTCTATGTTACATTGAAATTCTAAATTCCTTATGGGTCAATAAAATATCATAATTCCATCCGAAGAAATTAACATGGACGTCAGAAATAACACTCGAAATGGGGCTATCGTGCCCAAAAACAATACAGTTCCCATTTTCACCACATTAAACTTATCTGCAAATTTGTAAATCCTTACGACCAATAGGAATGGCGCAATCTTCTCCACAGTGGGTTATGCACGTATTTCAGCACGCATGCACATACGTGAATACTATGTACATGACTGGAGTTCTATATCATAGATAAATCATTCTTTCCGTTTTCTTAATCACGATTCTATCTCCATATACGCCATACTATCAGTTCTCCTTCGGCCAAAACATTCAGACTCAACCCTTGAGAAACCTTATTCGGAATTTGCAAATATTCTCACATCATCCAATAGTTCGAAAAACATTAACGAAAAAGTCCATAAATTCCATGCCAAAATATTTCATCAAAAATACATTTGTTGTACAACTGTCGACATTTTTTCATCTCTATCGATACGTGAACCTATTATTCATTTCACCTTGAGAAAAGTAACTTTTCACTGAAGCCAACCGTTTTTATGATAGATACAGCAACTAAACTATTGTGAATTTATATATAGAGTATTTATGAATAACATAGTAGTTTAGTCGAATAATTCAACGTTACAGTTGTACAAAAAATGCTTTTTTGTATTTCGCTTGTAAAATTCTTGTTTTAATGTAAATTTAACAATATCATATGCCATTAAAAAACACTAATTTCACGAACTTAATACAAAAATAACTATTAGCTCCAAACATTCATTGTACTTGTACTTGTCATAATAATAATAATTTTCGTAGAATATTGGGAGAGGAGGTAGGCATTGGAATTTTTGCTCATTCATGGCTTATATCTTCATGAAATTGCACAATTCATCATAAACCCAACTGATTTCATGTCAGAATATTGGATTAGATATCTTGACGTCACTTTTGTAATCCTTAAACGTCTTATATCCTTCCTTCATTATTTGAAATCCTTCGCTGAACGTTGCGCATCACCATGAAAAATCAAATTTCTTGAATCTAAATCTTGGAATAACGACGAAGAGCGATGAGAAAGAAATGAGGTGTGGTCACAACAGTGTACTAAACAGTGTTGTCAAGTTAACCAGGTTCTTAATGCTTGAACAAAAGTAATTTAAAACCTTTCTATGTTCTCAGCCAGCTTATTGCAGAACACATTAAAATAATAAATATCATTTATCTGCGTTACCTGCTATAGTTCCATTAAATATTGCACAATAACCAGGAACAAACTCATTATTCACTTGATTAAACTGTAAGAATAAACCTTAGGTTTAGGGATACTCAATTTTGCCTAATGAAGCGTTATTCCTACACGGAATGGATATTTAGATCAAACCACTGTTCTAAAGTTGTCCTAAGATCATGTAGAATTTCCAACTTTTTCAACTCGTTGCAGTTTCCTTCTTGGACTCCCAATTGCCTCACCCCTGGTTCGTTGTTTACTTGCAATCTCCCCGGTTATAAATTAAACTGTCAGTTGTTAAACTGCAACTCTGTTTCTAATGGTAGTGATATGATCTTCCAATTTTACGGTCCTCTTCAAAGTAATGTATTGTTGAGACTAGGTACCATTTTAGCAGTTTACACAACACACGATGTAAATGTAGGTAGAGTTACAGTCCTGAGAAGAACTGTTTCCGTAATTCTGAAGTTTAATAAATGAACAGTAAAGTCATCCGGTAACCTTAGAAAGTGTTGCCAACTGTTAAAAAACAATATTCCTGGTTTAACGCAGATAGTACGGCATTGTTCAAATCAATAAGTTGTACTAAATTATTAACTATGAGACAATTTCTTCCTAATTTTACCTTGATAGGATTTTACAGTTCATTTTATTTCCACTACGTTCATCATACTTTTCTTTCTCGTCATGATTAGATTAGTTGACATACGTATACCAAATTAAGTTGCTGCAGAAATCATCTTTAACTCTAAGAAATAGTATGACCACTCGACTGGCCAATACCAGCCTGTTCAGTGAAGTAAATTTAACGAAGGTGTGTAAAATTTGAGAAATATGTATTTTCATTCATATTGTTGGTATATTTGATAAAATATCACCTCCAAATTTCAAGTCACTTCACAACTAAGACCGAAATTCTGAACATTTTGTTATTAATTCATTGAACAGCCCAAGTTCTCGCCGTATATTCCAGATTAAAGCTTAGCATTTTTATAATTCAAACATATTATTTTTTAGCTGACTTGGAAATTAGCTAGATATAATGACGTTGATATTTACCTAAGAGGGAAGAAGAGGGGGGCACCACTTTGAATACTACATACCCGGTTGTTCCATATTCCTCCACAACTGAACTAAGTCGCGCTTATTTGAAAGTTTACATGAGCTCTCCAAGAGTTGCAGTTGCAGATCTATTTTCTCCAGAAAAACCATGTGAATAAATAATACACGCAATGATAACTGACCGAAGCTGCAGTACAAGCGGCTTTTTAGAATATGATCGCATTAATTCCTAACCACTTTACTTATGTATTCATAAAGTGCTTTCAGATTATCTCGTTCATGCCTGAATGCTGTTTTAAAACCAAACATTTTTCTGCTGTCGCCTTCATAGTAGGATTAATGTCATGTTTTCGAGGGATTACAAGCTCTTGACCTAGTTAGAAAGTTGAAAAAGAAAGCTTAGTGAAATCATGCAAGGACGGATGTTTCCAATAATAACAAGAGGAAGTGGAAATTGCCTCTGTCGTGAATTTTCAAATGTCAGCTTTATAGGAAGCTCTGATCAGTTACTTGTCAATCTATACAGAATGTTCTCAAATACCAATATTCCTCTAGACTAGTGTGATCTCCTGAACGGAACTAAAATGCTATTCCTGAACCGTCGTTACTTGGAATTCTTGTAATTTGGAATGACAAACATGCAATACAATCCTATGTTGGCATTAAAGAAATTCTCCAAATTATTGATCTTAAATATCTGAGAAAAATATGTAATGTGCTAATTATGACAAAGTGAAGTTCTTGAAAAGGCTACAAAGGGCTCAATGATGAGCATGTTGACCCGGATGCCGTTTGCTGAGATAGATAAACGCTTTTCTGAGGCGTTATATGTACAATCAAAAGATAATTACTCCTCACTCATCTACCTGAAATATCAGAAATACGTGAAACCTGCATTCAAAACTACATCGAACATGATATCAGTACCTACCACTAACTCAGATCATCACCATTGGTACAGGATATATCTTCAAGTGTTACAATGGTTGGGTACAGAGAAGAATCCCGACAGATGAGGTTGGAAGAAGACCGAACATGTACTCATCCCTGTGATAACTCTTGCAACTTGCAAATGCAAGAAGGGGTATCAACGAGCTTGTGGTTGTCAAAAATCTGGAGTCTCCTGCTCAATCTGCGGAACAAAACACTTCGACGATGATGAAGATGATTTGGAAGATCTCAATGAGACTGAGTTAGATGTTGAGTATCCTATTGATCCAATGAATAATCAACCTCAAAACAACCCCAAAAGACCATAGAGACAAGTCGTGCAAAAGAGTTTCTCAAGTAGCTCAACTTTTGACAACATTTCAATGGGAATATTGATATTGCAATTTTTTCTCAATTTTTCATGTTATTTCTAACCATTTAACACGTGTAGTGAACAATATGGAGGAATAATGAATATGCCTACACCCTTCAATCTTTACGGATTAACTTGTGATCACTGGCGAATTATGCCCAAATAGGTGACGCTTTCATATCATCTCTTCATCGTATAAAAAATTTCTGTGGAGATAAATTTCACTGAGCTTATCTATTACTTCTCCAAATTGATTTTGAATGAACGTATGAATCAATTTGAGCAGTGAGAATGATAATAAGAGAAAACACTAGAGTATCAGGTTATTTTTACTCATATCTTTTTTTCCGACGCATTTTCGAGGTGGGGAACCTCAAATTCTCGTAAGCGACTGGACTATATAGAATCTCTGTATAATTGTTATTCTCAACCAATTACAGACTATGTAGTAGAGAGAAACAACATTTATTCATAAAATAAAATGCAAATCAATGCTGCTGAGATTTTAGATATTTGATTTGTTTGAATTATGGATTGGGATAGTATCAAATGAAATTCAACTTCATGATATCATATTCGGTTATATACCTAATATAAAAAAGTTGTGATCCTTAGATCACTAGCCTTCCCCATTTGTGCTATCTGAATATATATTATAAATGGTTATAAACAGATAAAGTCGTGAACAGACGTCAACTTATATTGCGTCATTCAAGGTTAATTCGAATAGACAACGTAATGTGTTTTACAAGGGTTCGATATCAGAAAGCTTATCGTATCATTATATCTAACTATGATGCATCACCCACTACTATTGCTACCTCCTGTTAACACATTTTGCAATCTCGGACACTTCTGCAGGATATATGGATGTCTGCAATATGTTCAATAGCTGTTATTCGCAAATAAATATAGCAAGACGTTGAATTGTACTCTATTTCATTGAAAGATTATTCGAGTTGAAAACGTTTGTGTTTTACAGCACTGTTTTATACTCATAATCAGTGAGGGAATTTCTTGATATCTTTTATTCAACATAATGAACAGTTATTCCAAAACTAAGCTATAACAGTGCTTGAAGCTTCCTTCAACATATATAAGTAGTGATTATAGATTATTCATATCTTTCCATGTCTTGGTTATAATATTTCTTCGAAATTTTCCCCACCGTACCTATTGCATTCGCACATATCCTAATTCATAAATTCCATAAATCTTCAGTGCTATATTTCTAGGAAACATGCAGGTATATATAAACAGCACAAACAGAAAGATGTTACTCAATTGTTCCAATATAAAGTTATGCTGTTCCAAAAATACTTGTCTATATTTCCTCAAGTCTTTTTGTAGACTTTCATGACAACTCTAAGGATGTCGCCTTTTTGCACTTCAAACCAATATTACACAAAACAACTCAATGGAGCCTTTAAATAAATTGGATTTGTGTAATTCCCCTTGTAAAGTCTGCAGAGTTACATTTTTATCTATGAAAATTTGAACATTAGCCACACATCAATAATGATTGGCATATCTAAGTGACAAGTTACGATGTTCGTATATGTCGTAAACCATATTATTACTATCAAAATTAATAACTCCATATTTCGCTTAGGTGAACTGTCAATATTATTGATAGGCAATCAGACTCACGATTTACGTTCACGATACTGTAGGGAACACTGATTCACGACTCACAGTATGTAATACTTCTTGATAAGTCTACAGAGTTGTGTTCATCTATGATATCACTTTAATGACGTAGTGTGAGGTCATTCAACTTTCAAAAATATTCGATTGTGATATATGTTTATAACCAGAAAAACACTATTGTCATAATGGCTCAATGCAATATTGTAGTGCCATTCGAAAAACTGAAGATAAATGGCAAAAGTATCACTTGCAACGGAGCTACCGCGTTACTAAACATGATTGTTGGATCATTCAAAATTTCAGTCAGTTACAATACTTCCCTTATACTATGAATAGTGAGAGAAGTAAGAATTAATTGGATTGAATCAGTCTAAGTAACGATCGAATTCAAACTGTGGTTTCATATAGATAGATAATATGTTTGGTTATGGTTGGTGACAGCAGCTTCCTGTCGCATCCTTCTGCGTTTTCAGTTATTAGTCATTATACGGGGGGCAATAGTCAAGGAATTAGATCAGCTATTGTTAGTCCAGTGCAGTTAGGTTTATTCCTCGAATTTCAGTTATGATGAATGAATTTGAATGGTCCCGGATTTTCTGAGTTTGTTATGCTCAAAAGTAAAAAGTTCACTTGAAATCTTACGCTTTTAATTTTAAGGGTAATTTTATGAAAATGACGTTGCTTTTAGTATAGTATATTATTTTTACAGTTATATTTTTTTTCTCTAGCCAATTTCTATATAAAGTACAAAGGGACAGCAAACGTCCTTGGAAAGGAGGTATTGCAGGTATAGAAAAGAGAATAGAGTAGAGAAGCAGGGATAGTGTAGAGTTCGAGGGACATGTGTTTCTCTACTACGAATACAGTTTAGCATTTGTGTCTACGTGGAAGATTATTTTAATTATTTTTTATCATATTTGTCAAAATTATCGATTATATTTGCCGACAGAAACGTATGTATCGTGTGTCACTACAGTGATAATATTATGTTGTAATGAAAAACATTGAATTTTTTAAATATTTCTTGTTGCAGATTATTATCAATTATGTATAGTTACCGTACGATTATTGATTCAGCAGATGTTGAAGGAAATTTTTGTTTTCTTTCCAAAAAACTTGGGTCTCAGAGCAGTGATGATTCTGGTTTAATTGTTGAAATTGAGCGAGGATTGGGAACTTTGCGACAAGCTTCCGAATAGAGAAACGATGAATTATTACAATACTTGAATACGTGTGAGGTTAGTAGATACAGTGGACGCGTTCTGGGACAGGAAGTGTGACGTCACTTCCGGTCTGTGCTCCGATTATCAGGTCTCCACTTCCGGTCTGCGCTGGCGATGTATGTTATCGGGTAGATAACGTTATCGGCTAGATAGCGTTATCAGTGATTGTGAGTCACCCATGCTGGCGATGTGTGTGTAATTAGCGTTATCGGGTAGATAACGTTATGGGTAGATAGCGTTATCAGTGATTGTGAGTCACCCGGATGGACATCCAGTGTGTGTAATTAGTGTTATCAGGTAGATAACGTTATCGGCTAGATAGCGTTATCAGTGATTGTGAGTTACTCGGTTTGTGCTGACGATTGGCATTCGGTGTTTGTAATTATTGTTTGAATGTATATACAGGATGTTTGTAAAGAGTGTGTTATGTTGTATATACAGGTTGTTTGTAAGAGAGGTCCTAGACACGTGGTGTCATGGCAGCTATCACGTGATCCTTCGGTGTCATGGCGTCTGTCACGGCGGCTATCAACGAGGTGTCATGGCGTCTGTCACGAGGTGTCATGCTATCTGTTGACGATTGGCATTCGGTGTTTGTAATTATTGTTTGAATGTATATACAGGATGTTTGTAAAGAGTGTGTTATGTTGTATATACAGGTTGTTTGTAAGAGAGGTCCTAGACACGTGGTGTCATGGCAGCTATCACGTGATCCTTCGGTGTCATGGCGTCTGTCACGGCGGCTATCAACGAGGTGTCATGGCGTCTGTCACGAGGTGTCATGCTATCTGTTGACGATTGGCATTCGGTGTTTGTAATTATTGTTTGAATGTATATACAGGATGTTTGTAAAGAGTGTGTTATGTTGTATATACAGATTGTTTGTAAGAGAGGTCCTAGACACGTGGTGTCATGGCAGCTATCACGTGATCCTTCGGTGTCATGGCGTCTGTCACGGCGGCTATCAACGAGGTGTCATGGCGTCTGTCACGAGGTGTCATGCTATCTGTTGACGATTGGCATTCCGTGTTTGTAATTATTGTTTGAATGTATATACAGGATGTTTGTAGAGAGTGTGTTATGTTGTATATACAGGTTGTTTGTAAGAGAGGTCCTAGACACGTGGTGTCATGGCAGCTATCACGTGTTCCTTCGGTGTCATGGCGTCTGTCACGGCGGCTAGCAACGAGGTGTCATGGCGTCTGTCACGAGGTGTCATGCTATCTGCTGACGATTGGCATTCGGTGTTTGTAATTATTGTTTGAATGTATATACAGGGGGTTTGTAAAGAGTATGTTATGTTGTATATACAGGTTGTTTGTAAGAAATGTCCTAGACACGTGGTGTCATGGCAGCTATCACGTGAGGTGGTCAACGAGGTATCATGGCGGTTGTGAATCGATCATAACGTCTACGACGTGTACATCAAATGAAAAAAAAAGGTATTCTTTGGTGAGAAAGATTGAAAGGGATCCGAACCCGCATCATTTTTATCTGAAAATGTTCTATTATTTTACATGTATACTTACCAGTTCGATCGACCTCTTATCTCTCACCCGCAAGAATACCATTTAGTTTTGATTGTATATTTAAGGTTGAAAAAGTCAATAGCGCAGAGGGTGTGTGTGACTGCTTCAACTAAATCGAACTCAGTTCGTGATAATGTCTCCTCGATTATACAACAGTTTTATTCATAGTGTGCTTACCACCGTGTACGATGCGAAGAAATTCGTAATAAGCGCATGTCTGCCGAATATGATGGAAATCCTCGAAGAATTACAATTACCATCCAAAAATTGGATAATCGCTGGAGAATTCATAACTTTCCTGGTGGGGGCCTCGACCGATTGGGCGTATGCTGATATTTTCTATTTCGGAGGAGATTTCGATCCACCTCCAGAAGATTGGAAGATAATCGATATGAATATAGAAGGTCAGTTCAAATATAAACATAGAAGAATGGGAAAAATCATATTGCATCAAATTTCGGGTATCGTTCCGAAACCAGGATCGTATATACTTGATTGTTTTAGAGTGCTCCATGATATCGATGTCGATTTTTATCGGATCGCACTACTACCATACCGATGTGAGATAATGGACATGCGCAGCATCCGAAGATATACTTCAAATTCTTACACCTTTAAGATGTTTCAACTGTTTTCTGAGATAGGAGGGGAGGTCGACTATAGAATAAGTCCATCATCACTACAAATTTTGTGCTTCGACGTACTCTTTCGAAATTTCGTCAAAGAAATATGTTAATGATCTGCGCATGTGCAACTAGATATTTGGATAGTTTATCATTCTAGTTTGAAATGTCGTCTATCGTCGTTGATATTCAAAGTTTCCCGATTTCTGCAAACGTATATAAAATCAAGGAACTCTCTTTGTTGGACTGTGATAAAAGGTTGGAGAAATATTTTCTATTCAAACCACCAAAATCGATGGATCAACTATCCGAGACGCAAATGAAGAAAATATTTCATTGTGAAAAATATCATGGGATTCCATGGAACTCTGGCTATCAGGATTATGATGAATTGTATGAAATTTTGAAGGAAAATATCGATCCGGATGCTACTGTTTATGTATGTGGGAAGATAAAAGCTAAGTTTCTACGGGGAGCGTTCCAAGAATTGGGGTTAGATCGAGTAGAAGTGGTGAATTTGAAAGGTAAATGTCCAAAATTAGAGCGAGGAAATTGTGAATTCATCTGTTTACATCACCCCAATAGTGTGAATCCTATGTGTTCTAGTGCGAATAGTTGGAAGTTATTCGAATTTCTTACGAAGGAAGATGTTATGTGGCTCTTAAAATAATAATATAGATATCTACAAATATATCATTATGGATATATCTTTTGAATAATACACACGCAGACTTTGCGAATTCGTGGAAAAAGTTCATAAACTAAGAAGAGACTTGAATTTTTACGCAGATAAAATTAAAGTTATAAGACTGCTGAACAAATTAAGTGTAAAAAGTGGGGATGATGGGAGTGCGGGTGTTGAAAACAAATTTTATGATTCTAACCGCAATTCTGAATGGTATTTTATACGCGAACGTTCCCCAACACGTTGAACGCATCTATATTTGTCTGAAGGATGTCGGCGGTGGTGGTGGAATGTAACCGTACCGAATGGATTCCGATGAATTTTCAAAAAATCAATGATAACCAATTGGAGGTATTCACATTCGACATCTCACAAGACAATCGTACAACCATACATTATAAACTTAAACTCTTATTCTTTGATCGAAGTGAGGGGGATATGGCTGAATGGCAAATGATCCGACAATCATCATGTTTACCACATCTCGTACAAAAGACATCATCTGCAATAGAAGGAGCAATACCCAAAATTTTCGCAATTTTGTATGTTATTTTATCTTCTTCATCAGTGTTATTATTGAAAATGTTTGTTAAAAATGTGAAGAAAGCTATTTACCATTTAAATAAATAATAATTATTATGTAAAGGAGGTGTTTTATTGAAACAAGCAAAAGATTGATATTAATAATATTTCAGAATAAAATACATATTATTTAGGTAGTATTACATTCAGAAACCACTGCTGTAATTTATCCACATGGTGAACTGCACACATGTATTTTCCACCATCATTACGATGATTCAGACAGGTCAAATTGTTCGTTTGCTCGAATTTCCCCGTTTCACATTGAGTACCATCGAAACTATGAACCTGAACGATGTGTGGGTAAACATCCAATTCTATACACTTCCTTCTCAAAAATTCGGCTTTTTGCTGTCCTCGGACATAAATATAGTCGACTGCACACAGGAGAATCGATTTAAGAATATTATTTATTTCTTCATAATCCACATTCCCAGATACATAATCGAGTCCATGATAAGACTTTTGTAAATACCATACGGATTTTCGCTCCTATGCATTTAGCGATGAATAAGATGTGTGCGGTTTGAATAAGGAATAATGACGTTTGAATCCAATTTGTATACACATTTCTTTTGGATGGAATGCATCGTCGAATTATCGAAACGATCGATTTTCATCGTTAACCACGATTATCAATCATTATTTAAATCAATCTGCTGTAGGATTGGAATCAAATTCGTGAAAAATTTTAAACAGACTTAGTAGGGAATTTTAAAACAATTTATTTTATATTCTTAAATTTTTATTAAATACTTACTTCAACAATCAATAATCGACAGATTTACAAAAACAACATTAATCACATTAAAGGCCCATTTAAGAGTTTCGTACACGAGTACAAGCGATGATATTTCGTCCCCTCCTTTCGAAAAAAAAAAAATAATTTACAAAATTATTAGAACTTTCAATATGAAAGAACTTGAATTTTTCAAAATGTGTATCCAAGACAAGAAGGAAGGTAAGAAAATTTTCAAGGCCAATCTATTCACAGATTGTTTTATCGTACATAATTGAAATCTTTTCAAAAATAATACAAAAAAACCCGAGTGTTTGAGATACATAGCTATTAGAACGTTCAATAATTTCACTTGGAATCCACAACTGATTTTATACCACATATCGGAAAATATATATTTGCGAACAAAGAAACATCGTAATTTCGCTCTTTCCGTTTTCAAATCTCTGTCAAAAATTTGATATAGTAGGAAAGAATAGAAGTAGCTCAGAATTAAATTCTATTCACAGGGCAAAATAATTTTGATTGACTGTCATCACCAACAATATCAATTGTGATTTACTATGATCCATAAGGTTATGAATATTTACTTTTTTTAACTACATGTATATTGCGTAATTCTTATTCCGATTCCAATCTAATCTGCTTCATTATATTGATTCCGATTCTTAACAACTTCCACACTAATGAAGTTCTTTGTTTCAATCGAGTTTTGACTTCATTACGGATCACATTTTATGCAATTCTCCGTAAATGTAATATCTATATAGTTCAAGCAATACATGCAGAAATTAATACCTGGAAAAAAAATATGAGCGTATAGCAAATTAAATTTAAAAAGGTGAGTTTCTGCAACTCGATCTGAAATGTCGAACATAACTTACAAAATTGGCAAAAATGCTGTTTTTCTTAAAAAACTATAGCTCGGATCGGAAATAGTTGAAGGAGAAAGTTGTAGGTATCAGATAGATAATTATCGATATCTTTCATACTTTTCGAGTTATATTGAAAAAACCGTTGACAATCGTTATTGGGAGGGTCTTTGAAAACAGTCATATCACATTGTCATTAGTTACAAAACGTTTTTTCTTGGGAGGGTCCAAATGTCTTTTGGGAGGGTCCAAACGTTCTTTGGGAGGATCCAATCGTTATTGGGAGGGTCTTCAAAAACAGCCATATCACATTGTCATTAGTTACAAAACGTTTTTTCTTGGGAGGGTCCAAATGTTTTTTGGGAGGGTCCAAACGTTCTTTGGGAGAATCCAATCGTTATTGGGAGGGTGTTTGAAAACAGCCATATCACATTGTCATTAGTTAATCATCAACCACCATGCACGTTTGCGGGCAATGTCAAAGGGAATTTTCGAGAGCAAATGCGCTGAGGCGGCACGAGAAAAAACATTTCAAAACACACAGTTTCTCATGCAAGCATTGTGAAGCTACATTTTCTCGCCGAGACAATTTGAATCGTCATATTATGTTATTCCACTGTCGAGATAAAAGTATAATTTACTGGTCCAACCCAGATGTTCTACTGGACCGGTTAGAAGAAATCATACCTCTACAAGGATATATCGAAGAGAAACGTGAAATAATTAATGAATTAAGAAGATTTTGTAATAAATATTTATTTGAATAAAAACTCGAAATGATTGATCGTTTTCCACTATTTTTTTACATTATTTAAGTCAATGAAGGTGTAGGATCGAATTTCATCTTCAACGATGATTCTCAGAGAGATTATTGGTGTGAAAGTTTGCGCGATTTTGTTATGTTGGTTCGACGCAATTTTGCGAACGATGATTCAGAGAGATTGTTGGTGTGAAGGTTCGCCATCGAATATCATTACCCCTCATGGGGATTTTTCATGCATTGCAGACATTTCAAACTCTTCTAAAACTCGGAAAAACTATCTTCAGACGCCCGCCGCTAAGCCCGCTATCTTTGTAGAACATTTAGTTGCAACTGATTGATTTTTCTCGATTTAGTTGTAGCTTCACCTACAAATATTCATTTACCTTCGCGCAGACACACGTTTTCCACATCATGCACTGCAGTTAGAACGAAATTGTTGTATACTGGATACATCATTACAACTGATTGTTTAATTCATTTGAATCCACACTGACCCTTCAATAGTTATTCATCCACGCTCAAATCATACAACATTGTATTTCCCGCTCAAACTGAATTGTTCGTAGAGCGCTTCTTCAAACGTTCTAATAATGCAATAGCGACTTTTTCATAGAATAGGTATTGCAATGACTGATTTTATGTTTTTCCATTAACTTGTGATTAAAGTGCTTATTATTTTCCACGATCGCCTTGCAGATTCCTAAGTTTACGATGTTCTTCCAGGAATATCAAACTAACCGCTTTTCGAACCTCAAAACAAGTAAACTTGAAAATGTAACATATAATTCTATTATATCAATATTTCCACATCCAACTCTGAATACAACTACCTTATTCATTGTTATTTTAGACTGAAATGTTTGTAGTGGTTAGAATTTCTCCAAAATGAACTAGAATTTTGCGAAGAGGAAATTGATTAAAATTTTGAATATCTCGGTTCACACTATCCATTTCGCTTAACATACTTTTATAAAATATGGAATGAATTATTATCGAAACGATTTCATCGTTTTCCACGATTGTTAATGATTATCCAAATCAAAACTCTCTAAACTAATGAAAAATTCACCAAATTTTAACTCGAGGATATCGATGAAATAATATTCATAATAATAATCTGCAGAATAATTAGAGCGATTCCTCTTAAACCCGCTAGTCTATTATTGCGTTATAAAATATGATGATTTGAATCAATCATTGTTCTAATTATTTATCAAACTATTATGCGATATAATAGAAGACAAACTCAGTTTCCCTTCAGCTAGATATCATTCATTCACAAAGGATAACGATAAAATAATATTCATAATAATAATCTGCAGAATAATTAGAGCGATTCCTCTTAAGCCAGCGAGTCTATTATTGCGTTATAAAATATGATGATTTGAATCAATCATTGTTCTAATTATTTATCAAAATATTATGCGATATAATAGAAGACAAACTCAGTTTCCTTTCAGCTAGATATCATTCATTCACAACAACAATTTAATCAAAGGCGTCTGCTTTTTTCCTTAGGTAATATAAAATTTGCCTATATATAGTAGTGTTTAATGTACGAGAAATCATTTGTGTTCAGCTGTTTCAAGGTAAGTTTCAATTTTCCTGTTATTCATCAAATGCTATTTTTATCACTTGTAAAATATAATTTACCGAAGGAAGTTATGATTAAATATGTTTTAACCTAATATATGAAAAACTAGTTGTGATTGAAAGAAAATTTATGATGTTTTCACAACTTAAAAATATCATTTCCACTAATTTCAATGAACCAATTTTCCTTCCAGATCAATATTCATTGATTATGAAGTTAACTTTTTCAGATCTTAATATTTTTGAAATAATTTCGTTTTAATTTTTCTATTAGTTATTGAATAGATATCATTTTTATCAATTTTAATTTGATTCAAAGGAATTTTAATGTGTTTTCAAAACAACGAAACACGTTTTCTCCTAATTTCAATTAGCGAACCAAATTTTCTTTCAGATCAATATTCATTGATTATGAAGTTAGCTTTTTCAGATCTTAATATTTTTTCGAAATAATTTCGTTTTGATTTCTCTATTAGTTATTGAATAGTTATCATTTTTATCAATTTAAATTTGATTCAAAGGAATTTTAATATGTTTTCAAAACAAAGAAACACATTTTCTCCTAATTTCAATTAGGGAAAAACATAAATTTTATAGATGACAACAATTATTCATCAGATGCTATTTTTATCAATTGTAAAATGTAATTTACCGAAAGGAAGTATTGATTAAATATGTTTTTAACCTAATATATGAAAGAAAATTCATGATGTTTTCACAACTTAAAAATATCATTTCACTAATTTCAATGAACCAATTTTTCTTTCAGATCAATATTCATTGATTATGAAGTTAACTTTTTCAGATCTTAATATTTTTTGAAATAATTTCGTTTTAATTTTTCCATTAGTTATTGAATAGATTTCATTTTTAATTTGATTCAAAGGAATTTTAATATATTTTCAAAACAAAGAAACACATTTTCTCATAATTTCAATCAGGGACCTTTCCTCATTAGCAGTTCAAGTTTCTGATTTGATAGCTCTGAAAATTCTTTCGTTAAAATTTTGAAATCATCTCTTTTTAAGTATGATGTATGATTTGATGGAACAACTAACAAATAGATATACACCACCGGTTGATCCACCTGCATATTTATCTGAAAAGTAAGTTTCATTAAGAAATATCTATTAATAAAATTTCATATCTTTTTACTAATTTTTCAGTGGTTATATTGTATATATGAGTAAGAATGATGGGACTATTTCAAAATATAATGATGACCCTGTAGGGACTCATAGCACATTAGTAGTTTTGAATGAAGATAATTCGATTAGAGGGTATGTTCTCTATTCTTTACATCATTCTAAAGATTTTTAATTATAATTTGTTGACAGTAAATTAACGATGAACGATGGGGAAATAGAGAGGTGTACCCTGAACGACGGGAGAGAGGTTTTAATCAATGAATTACCTAATGTGTAAGTTCATTAAGAAAAATATAATCAGACATTGTTAAAACTAATAATAAATTTCTTATAGAGCTGACAATAATAACAGTGTTGACAGGATGCAATCATCAACAAGGATTAGAAATGAAAAGTAAGTTTCATTCTGTTGTTTTCGATATTCTTCTTTTAATTCTTCAACGCAATTTTAGTGGATGTAGAAAGAGACCAACAAGTCCCTCATCCAATATCAATAGGAAGAAACAAAAAAGGCAGTTCCCACTTACTCCTATCACCTCCATCATAATTGATGATGATGATCAAATAAGGTTAGTTATTTAATTTTAATTACTATAGGAATTCCTGGAACATCATTTTACTGTTTACAGAGATCAATCAACACCACCTCCATCATCCTCTAGATCGAATCTACATCCACTACCACCCTCAACAACACCACCGAAAGAAGAAGATATTGATGAGTTGCGTATATATGGCACGGGTGTAGACTTAGCAGTTTTGATTGTGGAGGTATGCACATTTTTAGTTCTTATATTGATTATACTAATATATTTTTCATTCTTTCGCAGTTGAGGAAAATTCAATCTAACACTGGTGGATCCTATACCTTTAAATGGGGGTGAACAGGGTACTTCATTCATTTTTTTTATATATATATATAAGTTTATGAAATGTATTATTATTATTAGTCTGAAATAAAATTATTAATTTCAATGTGTTTTTATTGAAAATAAGATTTTGCGTATAAAAAGCACTGTTTTATTAATAAATCAGATCAAATGACTGTGGAATTCAAATCATCAGTCATATCATCCAAAAACTTGAATTAACAGATTGTATGTACTACAAATGATTCACTCATTGTTACACTCACACGCGTTTGCGTTCTCATATCAGTATGAACAGAATGTGATGATGCAGATACACTAACATGAAATAAAATTATTAATTTTAATGTGTATTTTGCGTATAGAAAGCACTGTTTTATTAATAAATCAGATCAAATGACTGTGGAATTCAAATCATCAGTCATATCATCCAAAAACTTGAATTAACAGATTGTATGTACTACAAATGATTCACTCATTGTTACACTCACACGCGTTTGCGTTCTCATATCAGTATGAACAGAATGTGATGATGCAGATACACTAACATTGACATTGACATTCAACTAGTTCATTGGCTTATTAATAGAAGGCTATATAGCTACAACATCAGTATACTCAATCGAATATGATATCTGAATCATCGATATTTCAAATATTCAGATATTTTAAACTATTCATTCGATTTTTATATAACATGTGAACATTTGAATCATTATCAAAGTTTCTACAATATTAGAGAAATTGTATTGTGAATGAATGATATCTAGCTGAAGGGAAACTGAGTTTGTCTTCTATTATATCGCATAATAGTTTGATAAATAATTAGAACAATGATTGATTCAAATCATCATATTTTATAACGCAATAATAGACTAGCGGGTTTAAGAGGAATCGCTCTAATTATTCTGCAGATTATTATTATGAATATTATTTCATCGATATCCTCGAGTTAAAATTTGGTGAATTTTTCATTAGTTTAGAGAGTTTTGATTTGGATAATCATTAACAATCGTGGAAAACGATGAAATCGTTTCGATAATAATTCATTCCATATTTTATAAAAGTATGTTAAGCGAAATGGATAGTGTGAACCGAGATATTCAAAATTTTAATCAATTTCCTCTTCGCAAAATTCTAGTTCATTTTGGAGAAATTCTAACCACTACAAACATTTCAGTCTAAAATAACAATGAATAAGGTAGTTGTATTCAGAGTTGGATGTGGAAATATTGATATAATAGAATTATATGTTACATTTTCAAGTTTACTTGTTTTGAGGTTCGAAAAGCGGTTAGTTTGATATTCCTGGAAGAACATCGTAAACTTAGGAATCTGCAAGGCGATCGTGGAAAATAATAAGCACTTTAATCACAAGTTAATGGAAAAACATAAAATCAGTCATTGCAATACCTATTCTATGAAAAAGTCGCTATTGCATTATTAGAACGTTTGAAGAAGCGCTCTACGAACAATTCAGTTTGAGCGGGAAATACAATGTTGTATGATTTGAGCGTGGATGAATAACTATTGAAGGGTCAGTGTGGATTCAAATGAATTAAACAATCAGTTGTAATGATGTATCCAGTATACAACAATTTCGTTCTAACTGCAGTGCATGATGTGGAAAACGTGTGTCTGCGCGAAGGTAAATGAATATTTGTAGGTGAAGCTACAACTAAATCGAGAAAAATCAATCAGTTGCAACTAAATGTTCTACAAAGATAGCGGGCTTAGCGGCGGGCGTCTGAAGATAGTTTTTCCGAGTTTTAGAAGAGTTTGAAATGTCTGCAATGCATGAAAAATCCCCATGAGGGGTAATGATATTCGATGGCGAACCTTCACACCAACAATCTCTCTGAATCATCGTTCACAAAATTGCGTCGAACCAACATAACAAAATCGCGCAAACTTTCACACCAATAATCTCTCTGAGAATCATCGTTGAAGATGAAATTCGATCCTACACCTTCATTGACTTAAATAATGTAAAAAAATAGTGGAAAACGATCAATCATTTCGAGTTTTTATTCAAATAAATATTTATTACAAAATCTTCTTAATTCATTAATTATTTCACGTTTCTCTTCGATATATCCTTGTAGAGGTATGATTTCTTCTAACCGGTCCAGTAGAACATCTGGGTTGGACCAGTAAATTATACTTTTATCTCGACAGTGGAATAACATAATATGACGATTCAAATTGTCTCGGCGAGAAAATGTAGCTTCACAATGCTTGCATGAGAAACTGTGTGTTTTGAAATGTTTTTTCTCGTGCCGCCTCAGCGCATTTGCTCTCGAAAATTCCCTTTGACATTGCCCGCAAACGTGCATGGTGGTTGATGATTAACTAATGACAATGTGATATGGCTGTTTTCAAACACCCTCCCAATAACGATTGGATCCTCCCAAAGAACGTTTGGACCCTCCCAAGAAACATTTGGACCCTCCCAAGAAAAAACGTTTTGTAACTAATGACAATGTGATATGGCTGTTTTTGAAGACCCTCCCAATAACGATTGGATCCTCCCAAAGAACGTTTGGACCCTCCCAAAAAACATTTGGACCCTCCCAAGAAAAAACGTTTTGTAAGTAATGACAATGTGATATGACTGTTTTCAAAGACCCTCCCAATAACGATTGTCAACGGTTTTTTCAATATAACTCGAAAAGTATGAAAGATATCGATAATTATCTATCTGATACCTACAACTTTCTCCTTTAACTATTTCCGATCCGAGCTATAGTTTTTTAAGAAAAACAGCATTTTTGCCAATTTTGTAAGTTATGTTCGACATTTCAGATCGAGTTGCAGAAACTCACCTTTTTAAATTTAATTTGCTATACGCTCATATTTTTTTTCCAGGTATTAATTTCTGCATGTATTGCTTGAACTATATAGATATTACATTTACGGAGAATTGCATAAAATGTGATCCGTAATGAAGTCAAAACTTGATTGAAACAAAGAACTTCATTAGTGTGGAAGTTGTTAAGAATCGGAATCAATATAATGAAGCAGATTAGATTGGAATCGGAATAAGAATTACGCAATATACATGTAGTTAAAAAAAGTAAATATTCATAACCTTATGGATCATAGTAAATCACAATTGATATTGTTGGTGATGACAGTCAATCAAAATTATTTTGCCCTGTGAATAGAATTTAATTCTGAGCTACTTCTATTCTTTCCTACTATATCAAATTTTTGACAGAGATTTGAAAACGGAAAGAGCGAAATTACGATGTTTCTTTGTTCGCAAATATATATTTTCCGATATGTGGTATAAAATCAGTTGTGGATTCCAAGTGAAATTATTGAACGTTCTAATAGCTATGTATCTCAAACACTCGGGTTTTTTTGTATTATTTTTGAAAAGATTTCAATTATGTACGATAAAACAATCTGTGAATAGATTGGCCTTGAGAATTTTCTTACCTTCCTTCTTGTCTTGGATACACATTTTGAAAAATTCAAGTTCTTTCATATTGAAAGTTCTAATAATTTTGTAAATTATTTTTTTTTTTTCGAAGGGAGGGGACGAAATATCATCGCTTGTACTCGTGTACGAAACTCTTAAATGGGCCTTTAATGTGATTAATGTTGTTTTTGTAAATCTGTCGATTATTGATTGTTGAAGTAAGTATTTAATAAAAATTTAAGAATATAAAATAAATTGTTTTAAAATTCCCTACTAAGTCTGTTTAAAATTTTTCACGAATTTGATTCCAATCCTACAGCAGATTGATTTAAATAATGATTGATAATCGTGGTTAACGATGAAAATCGATCGTTTCGATAATTCGACGATGCATTCCATCCAAAAGAAATGTGTATACAAATTGGATTCAAACGTCATTATTCCTTATTCAAACCGCACACATCTTATTCATCGCTAAATGCATAGGAGCGAAAATCCGTATGGTATTTACAAAAGTCTTATCATGGACTCGATTATGTATCTGGGAATGTGGATTATGAAGAAATAAATAATATTCTTAAATCGATTCTCCTGTGTGCAGTCGACTATATTTATGTCCGAGGACAGCAAAAAGCCGAATTTTTGAGAAGGAAGTGTATAGAATTGGATGTTTACCCACACATCGTTCAGGTTCATAGTTTCGATAGTACTCAATGTGAAACGGGGAAATTCGAGCAAACGAACAATTTGACCTGTCTGAATCATCGTAATGATGGTGGAAAATACATGTGTGCAGTTCACCATGTGGATAAATTACAGCAGTGGTTTCTGAATGTAATACTACCTAAATAATATGTATTTTATTCTGAAATATTATTAATATCAATCTTTTGCTTGTTTCAATAAAACACCTCCTTTACATAATAATTATTATTTATTTAAATGGTAAATAGCTTTCTTCACATTTTTAACAAACATTTTCAATAATAACACTGATGAAGAAGATAAAATAACATACAAAATTGCGAAAATTTTGGGTATTGCTCCTTCTATTGCAGATGATGTCTTTTGTACGAGATGTGGTAAACATGATGATTGTCGGATCATTTGCCATTCAGCCATATCCCCCTCACTTCGATCAAAGAATAAGAGTTTAAGTTTATAATGTATGGTTGTACGATTGTCTTGTGAGATGTCGAATGTGAATACCTCCAATTGGTTATCATTGATTTTTTGAAAATTCATCGGAATCCATTCGGTACGGTTACATTCCCCACCACCACCGCCGACATCCTTCAGACAAATATAGATGCGTTCAACGTGTTGGGGAACGTTCGCGTATAAAATACCATTCAGAATTGCGGTTAGAATCATAAAATTTGTTTTCAACACCCGCACTCCCATCATCCCCACTTTTTACACTTAATTTGTTCAGCAGTCTTATAACTTTAATTTTATCTGCGTAAAAATTCAAGTCTCTTCTTAGTTTATGAACTTTTTCCACGAATTCGCAAAGTCTGCGTGTGTATTCTTCAAAAGATATATCCATAATGATATATTTGTAGATATCTATATTATTATTTTAAGAGCCACATAACATCTTCCTTCGTAAGAAATTCGAATAACTTCCAACTATTCGCACTAGAACACATAGGATTCACACTATTGGGGTGATGTAAACAGATGAATTCACAATTTCCTCGATCTAACCCCAATTCTTGGAACGCTCCCCGTAGAAACTTAGCTTTTATCTTCCCACATACATAAACAGTAGCATCCGGATCGATATTTTCCTTCAAAATTTCATACAATTCATCATAATCCTGATAGCCAGAGTTCCATGGAATCCCATGATATTTTTCACAATGAAATATTTTCTTCATTTGCGTCTCGGATAGTTGATCCATCGATTTTGGTGGTTTGAATAGAAAATATTTCTCCAACCTTTTATCACAGTCCAACAAAGAGAGTTCCTTGATTTTATATACGTTTGCAGAAATCGGGAAACTTTGAATATCAACGACGATAGACGACATTTTAAACTAGAATGATAAACTATCCAAATATCTAGTTGCACATGCGCAGATCATTAACATATTTCTTTGACGAAATTTCGAAAGAGTACGTCGAAGCACAAAATTTGTAGTGATGATGGACTTATTCTATAGTCGACCTCCCCTCCTATCTCAGAAAACAGTTGAAACATCTTAAAAGTGTAAGAATTTGAAGTATCTCTTCGGATGCTGCGCATGTCCATTATCTCACATCGGTATGGTAGTAGTGCGATCCGATAAAAATCGACATCGATATCATGGAGCACTCTAAAACAATCAAGTATATACGATCCTGGTTTCGGAACGATACTCGAAATTTGATGCAATATGATTTTTCCCATTCTTCTATGTTTATATTTGAACTGACCTTCTATATTCATATCGATTATCTTCCAATCTTCTGGAGGTGGATCGAAATCTCCTCCGAAATAGAAAATATCAGCATACGCCCAATCGGTCGAGGCCCCCACCAGGAAAGTTATGAATTCTCCAGCGATTATCCAATTTTTGGATGGTAATTGTAATTCTTCGAGGATTTCCATCATATTCGGCAGACATGCGCTTATTACGAATTTCTTCGCATCGTACACGGTGGTAAGCACACTATGAATAAAACTGTTGTATAATCGAGGAGACATTATCACGAACTGAGTTCGATTTAGTTGAAGCAGTCACACACACCCTCTGCGCTATTGACTTTTTCAACCTTAAATATACAATCAAAACTAAATGGTATTCTTGCGGGTGAGAGATAAGAGGTCGATCGAACTGGTAAGTATACATGTAAAATAATAGAACATTTTCAGATAAAAATGATGCGGGTTCGGATCCCTTTCAATCTTTCTCACCAAAGAATACCATTTTTTTTTCATTTGATGTACACGTCGTAGACGTTATGATCGATTCACAACCGCCATGATACCTCGTTGACCACCTCACGTGATAGCTGCCATGACACCACGTGTCTAGGACCTTTCTTACAAACAACCTGTATATACAACATAACATACTCTTTACAAACCCCTGTATATACATTCAAACAATAATTACAAACACCGAATGCCAATCGTCAGCAGATAGCATGACACCTCGTGACAGACGCCATGACACCTCGTTGCTAGCCGCCGTGACAGACGCCATGACACCGAAGGAACACGTGATAGCTGCCATGACACCACGTGTCTAGGACCTCTCTTACAAACAACCTGTATATACAACATTACACACTCTTTACAAACATCCTGTATATACATTCAAACAATGATTACAAACACGGAATGCCAATCGTCAACAGATAGCATGACACCTCGTGACAGACGCCATGACACCTCGTTGATAGCCGCCGTGACAGACGCCATGACACCGAAGGATCACGTGATAGCTGCCATGACACCACGTGTCTAGGACCTCTCTTACAAACAATCTGTATATACAACTTAACACACTCTTTACAAACATCCTGTATATACATTCAAACAATAATTACAAACACCGAATGCCAATCGTCAACAGATAGCATGACACCTCGTGACAGACGCCATGACACCTCGTTGATAGCCGCCGTGACAGACGCCATGACACCGAAAGATCACGTGATAGCTGCCATGACACCACGTGTCTAGGACCTCTCTTACAAACAACCTGTATATACAACATAACACACTCTTTACAAACATCCTGTATATACATTCAAACAATAATTACAAACACCGAATGCCAATCGTCAACAGATAGCATGACACCTCGTGACAGACGCCATGACACCTCGTTGATAGCCGCCGTGACAGACGCCATGACACCGAAGGATCACGTGATAGCTGCCATGACACCACGTGTCTAGGACCTCTCTTACAAACAACCTGTATATACAACATAACACACTCTTTACAAACATCCTGTATATACTGTTATGATTTCATTTCATAGACAATAAAAATTTAAAAATAATAACTTACCGAACTATGAAAATCAGAAAAGATCAAATAAAAAATATTTTTATGGAATTAAAAACAATAATAAAAGCTAAATAATAGTTAGGATATTAATATTAACAATGTAAAACATAATAAACAACGATGTAATAGAATAAGAAGTGATAAACAAGAACTTCAGTGAAAGTGAAGAAACGTTCAGTGTAACGAAATCATAAATCATAAGTAAAATGATTACAAAACTATCATGAGATAGTACAAAACATTGAATAATGTTATAGATGTAAGTTAGGATTAGTAAATTTGAGTTATGTAATGTTAAAAGAATGTTATTGATATAATATGATATGTATTAGATTTAAGAATAAGTAACTGTCAAGAAAACCATAAATATGGGAATAATCATATTAATAATAACCCAATCATAGGTTATATTATACCAAAGTGTGGGGAAAAATGTGGGCAATATTAATTTGAAAAGAAGGAATCACTAACAATTAAAATAAGTTGAAAATCTCAAATAATTCAAAAAGTAAAGAATACTAAATTCTGATTGGTCAATAGGAATTTCCAATGTCAATCTGGTAACAATGAAGACTTGTGTCAGTTTTACAACAATTAACTTGGCATCCTTGATTTGAAAAGAAAGCTTCTCATAGGTTGATTATGACATCTAGTAGCGTCGGTTTTGGAGGCCTATAAAAACGAATCTGAAAGTAAAGAAGTGCAGTTTGCCATTACATCTGTAGACTGAAAGTACTCCTGCAACTCACCAAAATTTCATAACCTATAAAAAACCATTGAACGAAAGTGTTCCAAACTTCGATAGGTTCAAAGAAACCAAAGTTAATAAGTTTTATTAAAAGTCAACGATTATTCCATGTATCTGAATGAAGTAAAAAGGCTGTAATAACCTTCAATTAAGAAGAAGTCTCCAACGATTGCCAATCATCAATAATTTCAATAAATCATCGAAAAGTTTCATGTTTTATCTAAAAGGATAAAACAAAGTATTATCAACAGTTCCTGATTCTCAAGAAGAAGTAATCCAAATTAGTTACCTGTGATTATTGTGAAAAAGCATAGTATTGTGTAAAAGTGAATCATCAACGAAATTATAAAAGAATTAAATTGAAAATTGCCAACATAGTTAAACACACTTTTGGATATAAACTAAAAGTAAGTTTATTATTATATCTCCATTGTAGTGTTATTTGTAAATCTGAAAGAAAGATTGTCGTTTGTAATTTTGTAAACAACTATTAATATTGAATAGTTTTGAGGTTAAAGCTAGTTCTATGCTTAGAACATAAAACTAAATTGTAAATTTGAAACCCTGAGATAATTAGAGTCATAGAGATTTAAATATAGAAATTTTTTAACATTCAAAGAATATTGTGTTTAATTCCATAAAATAAAAATATATAAAAAGAAAAGGATCATTATTATTCAAAATAAACTAAATAAAAAAGCTAGCCGGAAGAATAAATTATAATTATTAAATAAATAAAAACTAAAAAAGAAGTTTTTTAGTAATAATTGTCACCACAACGTGGGGCAAAATAAACTCATAATAGTTTAGTTAATAATTGGCGCCCAACGTGGGGCCATTTGAAAAAAGGAATAGAACCGCGTATCAAAATAATTTAAAGAACTAGATTAATTAATAAGAAAGTAAAAATGGAAGGAGATAGACAAAGGACTCCAGAATTGATAGGATTTGATCAAGAGGGTGAAATGATTAGTGCAGAAAGACCACCAATAATAGATAGTCAATCACAAATAATGATATTGCTTGAAAGTTTAAATTTAAAAGCTAATGAAACAAATAAAAAAATTGAACAATGTAAGAATGAAACTAATGCTAAAATTGAACAAGGTATGAGTGAAATAAGAGATGAACTTAAGAGAGTGAATGATAAATTTGATAAAAGAACTGAGGAAATTATGAGAATAGTTGAAACTGAAAAAAAAGAAATAAGACAACATGTTGAAGAAAGTATAGATAATAAATTAGAAGAATATAATAGCTTTGTAAATAGAAAGTTTAATAATGTAGAGAAAGAAATAGATATTATGGAAAATAGAATGAATGATATGGGGAAGAATATTGAAGAGAATGTGAACGTGAATGTACAAAGTATGAAAGAAAATCAGAAAAAAATGATAAATGAACAAGATGAAAGAATAAAAAGAATTGAGAATAGATCCGAAGAGAGAATGAATATAGAATACAGAAATGTAGGTCATGAGAATACAATAAAATTTAATGGAAACATAAAATTATTACATCCATGCATTTTTGTTAAAGATTTGAAAAATGAAATACAGTATGAAAGGAATATAGAGAGAATGAAAAAATTAATAAGAGAACGATTGGTTGATGAACCTTTGTTGTGGTTCAATTGCAAAGAAAGGGAATTAAATAGTTTAGATGAGTTTATAGATGAGTTTTTAAATAATTTTTGGGGTGAAAATGAACAATCGAAATGTCGAGAAAGGTTATATTTTAGGAAGTATATAGAAGGGACTAGAAAAAGCATGAATGCTTATGCACTTAGCCTATATAATGAAGCGCAATATTTAGAACCTAAAATGAGAGAGGAAGAGATAGTTTTATACATTTCAAGACAGTATCAAAGTCAAATATCTGAGGCAATAGCCATTGCAAATATTAAAAACATGAATCAACTACTATCATACTTAAATAGAATTGATAATAAGAATAACATTGGAACTAGGCAACAAAATGGATATAATGATAACAGGAACAATTACAGGGGAAATCAAAATTATAATAATAGATTCCAAAATAATAATTATCAAAACAATTTTAGAAATAGAGATAATAGAAACCAAAATTATTATAATAGGGAAAATAGATATAATGGAAATAATACTAATCAAAATAGAAATAGATATAGGGATTATAGAAGTCAAAATAATAATAATAATAGAAATAATAGTAGAAATGAAAACAATCAAAGGGAAGTAAACTGTAGTAGGATAGAAAGTAATATGGAAAGGGAAGACTCTTCAAGTCAAAATAATCAACAAAATCAGGATTTTTAAGAAAGCACGAATACCACGTTAATGTATTATATGAACATCAGAGGGAATACATTGACTACGAACAGCAAAGGGAAGAAAATGAAAGTATAGGTTTAATTAAATTAAAAGGTTTTTTAAAAGGGAAAGAAGTAGAAATTATGTGTGATACAGGATCAGAACTATCTTTAATAAGGGAAGAACTATTGTCTGAAATAAAATTAACAAATCAATTGAAAATACCAAAAGTAGAATTAGTAAATATTAGTGGAAAGAAAATTACTGAAGTATCAAAAATGATTACTGAGCATATTATAATAGGGAAGTCAAGTCTAGAGATGCAATTATTTGTAGTGCCGAATATGAAATTGGATATTGTTATGGGAACTGATGAATTAGAAAAGCATGGAATTATTATAGATTACGAGGAAAAGGAAATAAAGTTGTTAGATGAAATTATAAAGATAGGGAAAGGGGAAAATGAAAATATTGACAGACCAAATGAAGGTTGCAATATAATAAATGCGGTCGAAAGAAAAGACTCAAGCAGAAATTTAGATGAAATAATCTCGCAGATGAAAATATCCGAGAAATATAGGGGAATAATATCAGAAATAATTTCACAACATAAAGGTTTAATAATTGATGAAACTCGTATAGCTAGTAATTATATTCATAAATTCCAAGTCAAAGAAATTGAAAATTATAAATCCAAGAACTATCCAATCCCATACAAGTACATAGAAGATGTTAGGAAAAAAATCGGTGAAATGCTAGAACAAGACATAATAGAAAGAAGTAAAACAAAATATATAAACCCTATTGTAATAGCAAAAAAGTCAAATGGTGATATTAGGTTATGTTTAGATGCTCGAACATTGAATAGATTGTCAGTACCACAATATGAAGCTCCTAAAAATATAGAGTCAATTTTTGGTAGAATAATAAAGGCACAAATTTTTAGTAAAGTTGATTTAAGACATAGTTTCTGGTTGATTCCTTTACATGAAAGTTGTAGAGATTACACTGGTTTTACGATAGATGGAGAAGTGTATCGTTTTAAAGTTACGCCTTTTGGTATTCAAAGTGCATGCAGTGCGTTAGTTAGAAGTATGAATCAAATATTAAATAAATTTGAAATTTTTGTAGTTCATTATATCGATGACATATTAATATTTTCTAGAACAGTAGAAGAACATAAAGATCACATAAAATTAGTTTTGAACGAATTAGATATAGCAGGTTTAAAAATAAATATTGAGAAATGTGAATTCTATAAAACAGAAATTAAATTTTTGGGTTATAAATTAACGAGAGAAGGTTTAGAAATGGATGAAGATAGATTAGATGTAATTAAAAATTTCAAAAGACCCACTAATCTTAAAACTTTGAGGGGATTCTTAGGTATAATAAATTATTTCAAAAGGCTCATTCCTGATTTAAGTCAGAAGGAGATTCCATTAGTAGAATTACTTAAAAAAGGGGTAAAATGGAAATGGGATAATGAAAGACACGAAGCTTTCCAAAATTTAAAAGATATTTTCATTAAAAAATTAAAAGTCTATCATGCACAATATGACAAACCTTTCATATTAAGAACAGATGCTTCTAAACAAAGATTCAGTGGTGTTTTATTACAAAAACAAAATAATGAAGAAGTGCCTATAAGTTTTGTGTCAAGAATGACAAAAGTTCATGAAAAAAATTACAGCGTTACTGAATTAGAATTAGCAAGTATAGTTTTTTGTGTAAAGAAATTAAGATTTTATTTGTTAGGGAATAAAGTAAGGGTAGAAACTGATCATAGTGCATTAACAAGTATATTTAAAAACAAGTTTGTAAACAGTAGGATTCAAAGATGGATTTTGTTATTGCAGGAATATGATTTTGAAATAAAACATATTCCAGGAAAATTAAATATAATAGCTGATACTTTAACAAGAGAAGAGGGGAATTTAAAAATTGATAAAAGGAAATATAAAGTAGGAGCAAATATTTTATTAGAAGTAAGGGGTTTATTTTCATTAGAGAGCATTAAAAACAATCAAAGTACTTTATCAGAGAAGGATAAAAAGAAATGTAAAATCAAAGAGGGAGTTTATTTACAAGATATAGGTAGGAAAGAATTATACAGAATAAATCAAGACCTAACTTTAAAAATTTTAAATCATTTACATAGTGAATTCAATCACATAGGAGCAAGGAAAATGTGGCTCATATTCAGAGAAAATTATATAGGTAAAGGAGATTACCAAATTGCAAAAGAAATCACAAAGAAATGTGACATATGTCAAAGAGCAAAGCCTAAAAATATAATTAATCACAATTTAGCAAAGAGTATTATAGTAAAGGAATGTTTAGAAATAGTAGCAATAGATTTTTTAAGTGAGTTAATAGTAACAGAAAAAGGAAATAGACATATTTTGGTTGTAGTAGATTTATTTTCTAAATATATAAAATTATATGCTTGCAAAACGACAAAAAGTAGAGAAGTAATGCATAAGTTAGAAAACTATTTTGAAGAAATTGGTAGGCCAAGAAAGTTAATTACAGATAACGCAACATATTTCAAAAACATACGTTTCAAGTATTTTTGCAAAAGGAATTTAATTTTTCATCAATTAACAAGCATCAGACATCCTCAATCCAATCCATCAGAGCGATATATACAGGAAGTAATAAAATATCTGAGAATATCTTGTGAGGATAAACATCGTCAATGGGATGAATCAATATCCAGAGTAGAAAAATGTTTAAATCATTGTCCAAATACTACAACAGAGAAAACACCTGTATTAATAATGAAAGGCGAAGAACCAGATAGAAAATGGTTAGATGAAAATTCAGTAGAGCGAAATGAAATTTTGAAAGATATCAGTAATAGGTTAGAAAGAAATGCAAGAAAATATATGAATAGGGAAATGAGAAAAAGAGGAAGGTTAATTAAATTTGAAATAGGTGAATTAGTAATAGTAAGAGCAATGAGAGTAACTAATAATAAAAAGAATATATGTGGAAAATTATGTTTTGCTTTTGAAGGTCCGTATGTAGTCATGAATGAAAATGCTGAAAATAGTTATGAATTAATGAATCCTGAAAACGGAAAGATAAGGGGAATATTTAATATTGATCAAATATACAAGTATAATTATTAATAAATTTAGTTCATGAAAATAAAATCAAAAGATATATAAATTTTAAATATTAATGTGATTAATATGTTAAAATTGATTTAGGGGAATTTGTTATGATTTCATTTCATAGACAATAAAAATTTAAAAATAATAACTTACCGAACTATGAAAATCAGAAAAGATCAAATAAAAAATATTTTTATGGAATTAAAAACAATAATAAAAGCTAAATAATAGTTAGGATATTAATATTAACAATGTAAAACATAATAAACAACGATGTAATAGAATAAGAAGTGATAAACAAGAACTTCAGTGAAAGTGAAGAAACGTTCAGTGTAACGAAATCATAAATCATAAGTAAAATGATTACAAAACTATCATGAGATAGTACAAAACATTGAATAATGTTATAGATGTAAGTTAGGATTAGTAAATTTGAGTTATGTAATGTTAAAAGAATGTTATTGATATAATATGATATGTATTAGATTTAAGAATAAGTAACTGTCAAGAAAACCATAAATATGGGAATAATCATATTAATAATAACCCAATCATAGGTTATATTATACCAAAGTGTGGGGAAAAATGTGGGCAATATTAATTTGAAAAGAAGGAATCACTAACAATTAAAATAAGTTGAAAATCTCAAATAATTCAAAAAGTAAAGAATACTAAATTCTGATTGGTCAATAGGAATTTCCAATGTCAATCTGGTAACAATGAAGACTTGTGTCAGTTTTACAACAATTAACTTGGCATCCTTGATTTGAAAAGAAAGCTTCTCATAGGTTGATTATGACATCTAGTAGCGTCGGTTTTGGAGGCCTATAAAAACGAATCTGAAAGTAAAGAAGTGCAGTTTGCCATTACATCTGTAGACTGAAAGTACTCCTGCAACTCACCAAAATTTCATAACCTATAAAAAACCATTGAACGAAAGTGTTCCAAACTTCGATAGGTTCAAAGAAACCAAAGTTAATAAGTTTTATTAAAAGTCAACGATTATTCCATGTATCTGAATGAAGTAAAAAGGCTGTAATAACCTTCAATTAAGAAGAAGTCTCCAACGATTGCCAATCATCAATAATTTCAATAAATCATCGAAAAGTTTCATGTTTTATCTAAAAGGATAAAACAAAGTATTATCAACAGTTCCTGATTCTCAAGAAGAAGTAATCCAAATTAGTTACCTGTGATTATTGTGAAAAAGCATAGTATTGTGTAAAAGTGAATCATCAACGAAATTATAAAAGAATTAAATTGAAAATTGCCAACATAGTTAAACACACTTTTGGATATAAACTAAAAGTAAGTTTATTATTATATCTCCATTGTAGTGTTATTTGTAAATCTGAAAGAAAGATTGTCGTTTGTAATTTTGTAAACAACTATTAATATTGAATAGTTTTGAGGTTAAAGCTAGTTCTATGCTTAGAACATAAAACTAAATTGTAAATTTGAAACCCTGAGATAATTAGAGTCATAGAGATTTAAATATAGAAATTTTTTAACATTCAAAGAATATTGTGTTTAATTCCATAAAATAAAAATATATAAAAAGAAAAGGATCATTATTATTCAAAATAAACTAAATAAAAAAGCTAGCCGGAAGAATAAATTATAATTATTAAATAAATAAAAACTAAAAAAGAAGTTTTTTAGTAATAATTGTCACCACAACGTGGGGCAAAATAAACTCATAATAGTTTAGTTAATAATACATTCAAACAATAATTACAAACACCGAATGCCAATCGTCAACAGATAGCATGACACCTCGTGACAGACGCCATGACACCTCGTTGATAGCCGCCGTGATAGACGCCATGACACCGAAGGATCACGTGATAGCTGCCATGACACCACGTGTCTAGGACCTCTCTTACAAACAACCTGTATATACAACATAACACACTCTTTACAAACATCCTGTATATACATTCAAACAATAATTACAAACACCGAATGCCAATCGTCAGCACAAACCGAGTAACTCACAATCACTGATAACGCTATCTAGCCGATAACGTTATCTACCTGATAACACTAATTACACACACTGGATGTCCATCCGGGTGACTCACAATCACTGATAACGCTATCTACCCATAACGTTATCTACCCGATAACGCTAATTACACACACATCGCCAGCATGGGTGACTCACAATCACTGATAACGCTATCTAGCCGATAACGTTATCTACCCGATAACATACATCGCCAGCGCAGACCGGAAGTGGAGACCTGATAATCGGAGCACAGACCGGAAGTGACGTCACACTTCCTGTCCCAGAACGCGTCCACTGTATCTACTGAGGTTGTATATGCTCATACATCATGTCGGCAGCAATAGGTTAATAAAAATATATTGAAGCCAATAAAAAGTAAGAAAAACAAGTGAATTTCTTGCCTCCAAAAAAAAATTGAGAAGTTTATCATGTTGCCTCGATTGGAAAACAATTGGTTTTATTTGTGGAAAGGAAGCGGATGATGAAAAAGAAAAAAGACAAAAGAAAAATCTGAGAAGAAAAATTCATTTGGTTAACAACACAGAAACAAAGTCGACAATTTAGGAAATTATAAAAGAAAAAAAAGATGAAAAATTCACAAGAGAATATAAGATGTAATGGATTTGGTATCATGGAAAGCACGATAGCATGATGACTGCTATCTCTCGTTGAGAAATGTATCTACTAAGATACCTGAAGAAGAAAAAGAAATTCATCCACGAGTATTATTAGTGGATGCAGCATGGAGAAAATATATCAGTATATAGAAGAGGATGAAGACTGCCAGTTTCCTATACAGGGGCTAAAAAGAATCCTAATGTCGGAACATATACCAGATGAAAAAACTATAAGAGCCAGATTAATATCGTACAAAGACGACATTGTTATTTCAAGTAAATTTGGTGCAAATATATTAATTAGTTTCAAGAAAGAACATCATGAAATCGTATATAACTCATGGTATGAACAAAGAGAAGAATATGAAACAGTTGAAGTTTTTTTTACATATTCTTTATAAATAACCTCTGAAACTATAACAATCATTATTTTTTTGAAAGAAATATTTAAAAAATTCCGATAATTTTTAACGGGTAAACTTTTCATTTTATGCCATTAGAAACCCCAAAAAAAAATTACTAAGATTCGTTCGTTATAACCAGATTTTGTAATTCTCCCTTAATAATGGCTAATTGCACTGGACTATGTCATAGTTCCTATGACAGGATAGATTAATAGAATCCATGAAAATAATCTGATGTATGTAGGTATATTACCTATCATCGTTATACACTACTTACTTTAATTAGGTACCAAATAGAGCAATATGGGAAGGTTGTATCTAACACTATGAACAAGAAACAATCGCCCTTATCCCCTCAAAATACTGTTAAATGACTGTGGAGTAACTCTGATGATGGCAACATGGCAACTGAAAGGTCCTCAGTACTTTAGTATTCCAAGTGGATAAGGGTGCTTCTCATTTATACTGTAACAAACAATGTATTCAAATGAGAATCAATGTATCACAATAAAACACCGTAGCTATAAAATTAAACTGAATTTGTACAGAGTGGGATTTTTTAAATGGTTAAAATCCACTTTGCTTCGATACAATCTTCAAGTATTGATTGTCAAAGCAACATAGAACCCTTGTAAAAAATTTAGCAATTACACTATCTCGGTCGAGTGGACTGGCTGTAAATAAAGCAGTTTTCGTTTTGACAGCAAAAACCGTCATTAAATCTTGTTGGATACGAGATAAGATCGGTCGAGACGGAGGCTGAGTCTCCAGTATTTACAGTGATCCTTATAATAAAGTATACAAAAACTCTCCGGCGGTCGTAAATCAGAAGCGAGCAAGGAGTTGCCGATAAATAAGGACATCCGGCCGATGGCTCAGAGCCTCAAGTGAAGCTGGTCAGCCCATTTGGGAGCTGCATCAGCACATTTACGGGCACGAACCGTAAAATAACTTCTCACACTAGCCCTCGTGATGTCATGCTGGGACAATCAAATATATAGAAGTTACAACACGTAAGTTCATGGCAGTTTATTCAATACAGTTTTTCTTAAAATACTTATCAGCAAGACGTAACATACAGAACAAGCAACTAGTGAACAAAATATATAAATACAAAATTCCGCAGAAGCTAAATTATTGACTGCTGGCACGCAATATCAACACATTACCATATAGTAACAGAAGAATACATGCTTGTGAGGATATTTAACAAATTGGGTTAATTCTCATTATCCATATACACGACCGAAGCAATTCGAAAGATTTGAAAGCAAAACCAAATTTGGTTTTTGTATCCATACTCACTTGCTGAATATCATCTAATATACAACATTCCTTCCAATCCATCCCTTCTGAAATGAAAAAGTTGCTTCAAAATTAACAATTGCTTAGGGGTCATTGAATTGAAATATAAGACGGATAATAGCAAATGCAGACATTTAATAAATATAGTTATTGATGAAATCTCAAAAAACCTGCCAATATTCAATAACCAACCTGCAGTTATACAATATATAAGTTATTATTGAAGAAATGCTTGATTACGCCCGAAAAAGATAATTGCGTTTGAAAAGTACACATGTGTTTGCAGCATGTTATACTTAGTTTTGCATTTCAATAATATAATAATATTGATCAACACTGATGTTTCCAGGTAGGCATCGACTCACATGTTTTGTTGCAATCAACATGAACTGTAATCAATTGATCAAGTGACTTTCCTCACTTCTTAGCAAAGTAGCCTTTGGACACTCCTGCGAGAACAAATGTAAATAATTGTAGGAAAAAAAATATATTGGTAACGATTTAGAAACCGCTAATGGAAGATTTTATATTTTACTCTATGTTACATGGAAATGAAAATTTTCGTTTGCTGATTTTATTCTAGCTTTACCATCCTCCGCTTGTAGAAAGAGATTTGAAGCATCGTTATATGATGAATTGTGCTACTAAGAAAAATATGTTCTTCACTTATTATATGAAATAATACAGTTGTGGTGTTACCAAATATTCGAGAGAAAAAAATAATATATAATTACTTAAAATGAATAAAAGAGAACATTCGATATTCAGCTCCTTCGAGAGAGCTGTCTGAAGCTGGACGTGGAGGGCAGTGTTATGTGAAGTCATTCACATAGTAACGTGTGAAAGATTCTTTCAAATTTGATAAAACAAGTAACAACTGATTTTCATCGTGATTTTCAATGAAATTATTTTTTGAAAACCAAATTGTGAAGCATGTCCCAGTTTCTTATATACCATACGAAGGATACAAATGATTCAATGATCATTTAAAGCAGAGATATAAACATCAGGTCCAGGTTAAATATATGCGTGTGATATATTTTCAATCATAAAAACACGATTGACAATATGATTCAATAAAATAGCATAATTCTATTTGGAAAACAGAAGATGGATGTCATACATTTCACTCGAAACAGGGCTATCGTGTCCAAAGACAATACAGTTCCTACTTTCATCACATTAAAGCGATCTGCACAATTTGAAATCTTTACGACCAACAGGAATGGCGCAATATTCTCCACAGCGAGTTAATCACGTACGTTCGCACGCACGCACACACGTGAATACTACATACGAGAGCAAGGTGAAAAGTCCGTGAAAAATTAAACAAGAAATTATTTATTTTGTCAAAACTCATTTCATTTCTCAACATAATCTCGTTGTAGCCCCAATACACTTCGTCCAACGATTTTCCAATTTTTCGATCCGTTCCGAATAATGCGATATCGCCAATCCTTCAAAACAGACTTTTGTTTCAGTGATGACCTGTTGGAGCCAAATCTTCCTCCGCCGAGCCATTTCTTCAAGTTTGGAAATGGACGGAGGGCCCAAAAAACTGTAGTCATGACTTAGCTGACCGATAAACCCACTTTGACCTTTTTCGATTCGCCACTGTTTTGACTGTTCTTTTGTCTCTGATGTTTTGTGATGGATCCATGTTTTGTTCACGGTTACGAAACGGTGGTCCTTCTTACCGCGCTTGGACATCGCCTAACACTCCTTTGAAGTTGCCACACGGTCGCGTTTGTTATAGAGCAGATACCATGTACGGCACCCATCTGACAATAGATTTCTCTCAATGCAAAATGTTCGGTACCCGTTCGGCTTAGAGGCCCATAGCCTCAGCAATCTCGTGCACTTAAGGTCGCCGATCGTCTAAGACAGGGAGGTTGCGAATATTCGCATCCACATCCGTAATTGCGGAGCTTCCGTATCGATTTGGACATCTGCATGCGTATCCGCATTCACACAATCAATGCGGATGTTCATGCGGATGCAGATGTAGCGGCACTTGTGCTAATTGACCAATAGGAGCGAAGATTTCATTCGATGGCAAGATCCGACTCGTTTGTTATTGTGTAATGTTAATAGAGAACAATTTATATGTCATCGCCACCTATGTATGAGCACAAGTTTTTTACACCAGTGACTAATGAAAAGATTGAAGAAGATATTTTGACTTTGATGATGAGAAATGCTGAGAGTGACGTTCTCGGTTCTCTTGATTCCGAAGGGGCTAAAAGAATGAGAATAAGAGATTCCTCGGAAGAAGATACGGAACAGCTAGGACCAGGGACGTCCGGTTTGGTCAGAGAGTTATGCCTAAAAAACGATCTTGCTATATGATGTTGTATTCGTCAAGTAAAGATGAGAGCCAAGAAACGCCAGAGAATGGTAGCGCCGAAGCTGTACGCAAAAAGCAATTGCTTTCTTACCGCATTAAAAAGAGGGTCAATGTAGATGGAAATCCTATCAAATGGTGGAGCATTCATCGAGAAGAATTGAAACTATTATCACCAATAGCATGCAGATTCTTATCGACACCACCAGCCAGTGTTCCTAGCGAGCAATTGTTCAGTAGCGCGAGTTCAATTAACGAACCTCTGCATAACCGACTTGACCCCGAAAAAGCGGTAATATCACTTTTTATTTAATACGATTCTGCAGTTTTCAACTTTTCATTCTTAACATATAATAAGAATATCAAAAATTACTCTCATCATTTTATTCCTGCACCCATAGTTTCTATTTTATAAAAGATCTTCGGATCCGCATCCGCGGATGTGAGCCTCCAAAAATTCGCATCCGAGTCCGCGGATGTGACAAAATCTTCATCGGCAACATCTCTAGTCTAAAACGTTCAGCATACTTTGTGGTCATACTACCGCAACGAAAATCAGTCAACCACTTGTGAATCGTTCCAATCAATGGTGAAGAGTCCTCATAATGTTTAACAAACGATGCTTTGGTTTGCATAGTGTTTTTTCCACGCAAGAAATAATGTTCAATCAAGACGCGAAATGTACTTTTTCCCATGTTTACAAAAACCTTCAAAGTAGCTTGCTTCCGATGAGTGTCAAAACAGAACTAAATGCCTTATCAGTCTGAAATTTCAGATAGGCGGACTAGTCAAGTTCAAGCTAATCATCCTTCGTGGTCGAGACCTGTCGAACTTCTTCCTACCGGACTTCATTATTCTATCGAATGGAGAAGTTGTGGAACTTTTTGCCTGGTGAAGTTTTCCCTCATGCCTATTACCTACAAGGAAATTTCCAATACTCATCTTTCTCCCCACATTCCCCACTGACTCACACGATGTTTTTCGAACATCATATTCTTCTCGTGTAGTCAAAATATGTACAAAAAAGTATCAGGTTTTGAGTATATTACAAGATTGTCTTTGGAATGCTACATCTATAACTTGATCGTGATATTCATGGAAGTGTTTCTAAGCATCAACAAACGAAGCTGCCGGAAACTTTCGAAGTTTGTCCTTTAGAACTTTACCCTAAAATCTGTAGGTGTCCCACAATCGGTAACATTATATTGCGTGTACTCAGAAAGTTGTTTTCGCTTCCTCTATAATTAGAGCATGAAGTTTATAAGGGCAGTTTCAGAGGAAAAATTGTGTTCAAGGTTATCAAGTTAAGTTTGTAATGTATCTTCTGAAACTAAACCGTGGTGTGTAGGGTACACTTTCAATGATAGTGCATCTGTTCATCAGTTACTGTTATGTTATATAATATGCATTGCATCAACAATCTGCTGATAACCTTGAACTCAATTTCGCTAACTAGAGGCAATTATTCTAGAAATTCAAAGCTGGAGATTCCTCTCAAAAATAAGTTTCTAGTGCCTTCAAACCTTGTCATTTCACATCAAAATGCGTCTACAGTTCCTTCTGAAAGAAATATTTCAGAAATAACTTTCTGATAACACCATACTCATTATTTTCTCTGTAAAAGTTTGATAGATTTATTCGGTAGAAATCATTATTTCGATGGTTCTAAACAGCGTTATAATCAACTGTGGACTCTAGAATGACATTGCCCATTGAGAAATCAATTTCGAGCTCATTCCAAAGAGATCGCACATTCTCTGTAGGTATGCTCTTTGTAATATGAATGCGTAGAAATGTTATGAGGTAATTTCCTGCCACATTTTATGAAGATATAGGGTGCCTGCTACCAAGCCACCCTTACAGTTTTTCTGTCTCCATTTCAAAGTAGCAAATATTGTTCGGTTTATTCATGAAATTCTGTACACCCAAAATGACTGCAATGAATGGTGCAAATGATATAGACTCCGCATCGATGTAATAAAATAGGTTTATACTAATGATATCAAGTTTAGAGTGTATTTTAGCCTTACTCCCATCTAAGACATTTTTCCATGCCAACAAATCTGATCACAAAGCCAATGTCATCTGAGCGTATATTACAATGTGGCTTCTTGAGGAAAGTACAATATCGTTGAAATAATTGAATTCTGTTCACTTCCTTTTGACAGGATCATTTGTCTTGAAAATCTGGTTAATTTGAAGAAGAAGGTATATTTTAATTAATTTTATTGTTGTTAAATAACATGTAGAATGTCATTATGAGCGAACTCAATGAAGGAAATTGGCGAAGTCACCTGTTATTTTTCTCATGAAAACATTTTCGTAAGTATGTACACTAGAAAAAAATTCATATCTATTAGTCTTCTATTGTTATGAATATTTTACATACTAGTTTATTTGATCTCGAACTACAAACAACAGTCAATGCCTCATATCCTGGTACAAAATAATTGGAAAATACTGTATACATACACACCGCTACACAACCAACGCCGTCCTAGGGACCGTAAAATTATGGTGGGCGATGTCACCGAAAACGGTCAATGTGAAATAATGTTTTCCAAGAAGACGCTGATGCATACTGTAATGTAATTTAGTGGTGACGGAACATTTGAGACGGTCACCATAACGGTGCGAAATAGTTTATCAACGGTTTTTGACGGCGTTGGTTGTGTAGCGTAGTATGTGTACAATATTTTCAAATATTTTGTACCTGGATATGAGGCAACGTCTAGAACGAAAGTGTTTGTTTCAGCCTTTTTTTTTGTACTTCCGAGTAGGAATAAACGTTTTGAATCTTCTTAATATGTGAAACATCCGTAACAAGTGAAAATTAATGGATACGTATTTTTTTCTAGTGCACATACCAACCAAAATGGATACTGTATATCGAGTACCTAATAATTTTTTTCTTTTTGTTTACTGTATCTTGGTTATCTAACTAGATGATATAACAGTATATGAATGAATAATCTGTGAACAATCATAGATAATAATAGTTAGATAACATAGATATAAATCAGTTAGTGAACACTACAGATACTCCCTTCATTGGAAAATAACCATGGACATATTGAAAATTCGATTATTAGAGGAAGTGAAAATGGATCATTTTTATGTTCGACGACCATGCCGATAATTTATTTCCAGGCAGGTTGATTTCAAATAGTCCACAGAAACTAGTTTCAAAAGAAAAGCTTTGTTGAACCGTATACAACCTTTGATAGAATATTATGTCAAATGTTTTCATCTGGGAAACAACAGGTGACTTTTCCAACTGTCATTACTGAGTTCGGTCATAGTGACATATTACCTATTGTTAAATAATAGTAAAATCAATCAAAATATAAGAATTTTCCCTTCTTCTTCAAATTAACCAGATTCTCATGACAAATAATCTTGCCAAAAAGATGTGAACAGTATTCAATTATTTCAACGAGATTGTACTCTTCTCAAGAAGACACATAACTTATGCTTAGGTGATATTGGATTCGAAATCTGCATTGTTGGCATGAAAATGTCATCCCTCATATAATTGAGAACTTTATCGAATAAAATGGGAGTCAGAGGAACATACTCTCTGAACTTGTTTCCATTACTATGTAGACGACGACACACTAAAATCTGGTGAACACATTCTTCTACACCTGTTTTGAATATTCCACATTTCGATGCCCTTCCATCCTCTTCTTCTGCTAACTCCTCTGGGAATATTATGAGCACATCCACATCATCCACGTTCATCACTTCCAATCACAACACTAATGACAGAATTGAATGTTTACATTATCTGACTTTCACCTATGCGCCATCGCTAATATAGGCCGTATTTTTCCATTTCTTTCTAGCGGCCAGTATATCGTTGCTGAACTATTTCGCATGGTCATGGTCATCATCTCAATCATTGCGGCACCTCTAAACTACGTTCTCTTGAGAAAGACATACTATTTTACGTTTCATCGTTCCTGGTGACGTAGTCCACAGTAATTTTACGGACACTATATAGACGATATCGCTTCCTAGGCAATCGCAGCTTAATCGGAAAGTTTGAATACTTATATATGGGTTAAACTGGAGCAAAGGGTCCCCACTGTCCTTTTGTCAGCTCCCTCACTGAGTTAACCGCAAAACACCGTTATAGTGTTGTGATGGTGTGTCTATTAGCTATATTATTTTCAATCGATATATTTTCTCATATACCTGGAATAAAACTCTTTCGCAGAAGCAAATTCTTCAGGATTCACAATACCGCCACAGCGTAAATTACTCCATTGGATCCGCGAAAGATATACGTCTCTTCAAACGGATATAAAGTTCACATTGGTCGTACTATAGCACAGTACTGTGAATAAGCGGTAGAAACAACATTAATACTAATAGTCTTAAGAAAATTACAACGATCTAAAAATACGAAGCTGTTTTTCGCCAATTGCTTATTTTGCCTACAGATTCGGATTCAGTAAGGGGATTTTTTTACTTATTACACATATTAATAAATAATTCTAGACAACTTTTAACATTTAGTTACTCATGGACTGAAATACAATTTTTTCGAAATAGCCGAAAAATATTTCCTGCCTCTTCGTCTCTTCCTAACTGTCATCGGAGTATATTTTTAAAGTTTTTGGAGCCTAATCTTTCTATTTTCTTCTGCATGCGGTCGGTCTTGATAGGCGTGATCATTGGGACCTTTCCTACCACTTCATCACATTTACTGACAGAAAGAGAGACACAAGATGTTGCGAGGTCAGCGGCGGCACCATTATAATCGTACTTGGTCAAAATATAATATCAATGTCCTGGAAAACTTAAATTGAGTCCCATTTTCATATTCCTGAGTAAAGTCAGTCCCACTGATAAGAATCGTACTACGTAAATTGAGTATAATTCAATATAATTCTCAGAATATCATTAGAAATGGGAATGTTGAGATCAGCGCGATTACATATTTGCATTCTATATCAACAAAGTTAGGTTAGTAGGTTAGATAAGGTTAGGTTAGGTTAGGTTAGGTTAGGTTAGGTTAGGTTAGAAACAAAAGGGGTACAATAAACAATCATTATTGGCTATTATGAGAGTGTAAAGACTAGCACGATCACAATATTTGCATTATATATCCACAAAATTAGGTCAGTAGTTCAGGTTGGGATAGGTTGTAACTAAAGGGTATATAATAAACAATCATTATTGGTTATTATGAGAGTGTTAAGATTAGCGCGATAACAATATTTGCATTCTAATCAACAAAGTTAGGTTAGTAGGTTAGGTTATGTTATTTTAGGGTTACGTTAGGTTAGAAACAAACAATAAACAACATAAAACAATAAACAATCATTATTGGTTATTGTGCAAATACTTTCGTCCAGAATGGTGGTTGGCCTAGGCAGCAGGTACTACATGCTAATTATCTGACTTGATAACCAGGTACCTACATACATGGAATTCTGTTTACGTAGACCTTAAAAAGACCCGGGACTGGATTAACCTACATTGAAAGGCAATTAATAGATGCCGGACCCAATTTACGTCAAACGCACTAATGTCCAATACCACGAACCCCAATTTTCTCTTCTTTTCCTTTCTCGAAATAATGGTTCCGGGAAATGTATAGTGGTTTGACTTTGTGCCTTATTGTTTTTTTTTGCCGGAGTATTGAGGCAGCAATTTCGATGGTATTTTCTTCTCAGAGTTGAAATCTATTCATCTTCCATTCTAATGGTGACCTGTATGATGCTCTTTTTATTCTCGATATAGATTACTTCTAAATTTTCTTAGCTATTGGAAGACGGTGGGGTAGGTCATATTGTCCTGTAGATTAAGAATGCATCATATACAATAATGTGACTGACGTATCTCGACCCACAACAATGAGATGTAGTATTGTGAGCGCAAATTTCAAAGATTTCTTGAGACCTTGCATGGAAATAGAAAAACCTTCCTGAAACTGACGAACGCCTTGTTCTGCTGGAACAAATGAATTTAGAATGTGGGGATGGCGATGCTAGGCTTTTCAGCTAAGTGATATGAAGTGCTGCACCCCCAATTATTATAACCAGGACTAACGTCATAATTCAAACTACCTATCTTCTAAATCTGTGTAATCGTGCATCGATTTCCTCACATTCACAATGTGTAATTGTATCAATCAACTTATGTAATGAGATTATTACAGGCGAAAATATGTTTCCCTCTGATTATTTTTCGTCTATTCAAATTGATTATCTCAATTCATTCAATATAATTATCACTAGATTATGAATTACAATTTTCAATTTCCAATCCATTTATTTATTTTTTTTATTTAAAGATAAGCGCATCAACCACTAGGGTTATTAGCGCAACGTTACATTATAATACATTATCAGTAGAATATTCAGATCGAATGAAACATGTTAATATTCGTCAGAAATGAAATGAGATTTTTAACATTACAGGTTTCATTAAGAGTTTCGTGTAATTCTTGCGCTATTCTATATTTTATTCTTGCTTCTTGGAACTTGGGGCAAATTTGAAGAACGTGCTTCATAGTCATTATTGTGTCACATATATCGCAAATTGTTTGGTCCTCACGTGATAGAAGGAAGTCGTGCGAAAATTTGGTGTGGCCTATGCGAAGTCGGCAGAGGGTAACTTGGTGTTTCCTGGATTTTGGTGGGTTTGTCCAGGGTTTTACGAATCGTTTCATTTCAGCTAGTTTTGAACTTGACTGTAGCCATTCTCTCTGCCATGCATCCATGACCCTGCTCTTGAAGTATATTTTCGTATCCGATGCAGTTGTTTTGATGATTTTCCTCGACCTATGATCGTGTATCGCTTCTTTGGCTGCGACATCTGCTCTTTCATTTCCAGCAATTCCAATATGAGATGGGACCCACCTCAGTATTAGTTTTTTGCCTAACTCTTCGATTCTATAGAGTTCGTTTTTCATGTGTAATATGATGGGATTGTCTGTATATAACTGTTGTGTTCCTTTGACCGCGCTCAAAGAGCCTGTTACTATAAGAAATCTATCGGCGGGATGATTTTTTAGGAATATTAGTGCTTGTAATATTGCAAAGAGTTCAGCAGTGTATATACATGTAGCTTGGGGTAGACTGAATTTCAATATTTCCTCTGGTGTTATTACAGCTGAACCAACTCCCTGATCTGTTTTTGAGGCGTCGGTATATATAGCCACATAGTCCTTATATATGGTTAGCTGTTGGTTGAATAGGTTCCGTAGAACTTGGGGAAGAGTATCATTTTTTGTGAAAGAGGATATAGAGGTGTCACATATAAGAGGCTTGATCAGCCAGGGAGGAGGGGTAGTTATTGAATTTGTAAATAATGGTGGAAATGTACATCTTAATTTTTCTGAGAGTTTATTTATCCTTTCGTAGAAAGGTGGGTCCGTTCTTGGATGTCCTGTAAAATTTTCTTTGAATCGGGTTGAAAAGACATTGTTATATGTAAGGTGTGTTGGTCTGGTTGCAATAGATGTAGCATAAGAGAGACTCAAGTGTTGTCGACGGTACCTTAGAGGGGGCTCGTTTGCTTCACAGCACAAGCTTTCTGTTGGACTTGTTCGATGAGCTCCTAGTGCTATTCGAAGTGCTGTATTTTGAACAACGTCCAGTTTTCTTATTGTGGTTTGACTTGCAGAAGCATATGCTATTGATCCGTAGTCTATTCTGGACCTGATAAGGGATCTGTAGAGTTGAATAAGTGTTGTTGAGTCAGCCCCCCATGTTGTGTTGGACAGCATCCTCAGAAGATTCATACCTCCCTAGCACATCCTGATGAGGTTGTGTATGTGTGCTTTCCAATTTAATTTTTGATCTTGCCGAAGAATTGTAGTGTTGGTTTATCTATGATGTGTGTTTTCGAAAAGAGTATGATCTTGGTTTTTACTGAAGAGAAATTGAAACCTGTTGATTTAGACCGGAGTTCTAAATGTTGTAGGTGATCCTGAAGGATTGATCTCATAGTTTCCATATTTTTCCCTTTGATGAATAAAAGAAGGTTGTCTGCAGAGAGCCTTGCTTTCACTGGTAGTTCGACGTGTTCTATAATCTGGTTGATTGCCGTAAGAAATAGTGTTACACTAATAACAGAACCTTGTGGTGTACCATTTTCTTGGATTTTTGGATTCGATAGTTCTCCATTGACTCTAACTCGAAAGAGCCTGTATTCAAGAAAATGTTTGATGAAAGCTAGCATATTTCCTTGGATGTTCCAATGTAGTAGAGTTTTAACAATAGTATACCTCCATGCCCTGTCATAGGCTTTCTCTATATCGAAAAATATAGCCATGCATTTTTGTCTGTTTGAGAATGCTTCATGTATGTCTTACTCTAGGTCTATAATCCAATCCATTTATTGTATTCATCAAAACCCTTCAATTACTTCATGTTCCTAATTATAAAGTTTTCCGCGGTGCTACCCTGTGGGAACCGTGATTATTATGTAGCTGTAATGATACGAATTGCATCTTGCTTTATATTTCAATCCAATATCGAATCCTCGATTGTACATTTACCTGTACATCTTGTTGTTTTATTTCCTGGCAATATTTATAGCAACAAATGTGGAAGTGTGGGCGATTAGGTACAGAAAGTGAGAGCGTATACATAATGTGCTCTGGTGGCGGAGGCATAAATAGACAGGAATCCCGAGAGTTGCAACACGTTCACTGTGGGTCAGGTTATACCTTGCACTCTTTAAAAAACTTATTTCAGTTCACGTTCATATATTATTAGATCATTATACTCGAACTACAGTGCAGTACAGACTGCAAATAGAGAACTCAATGTTCACTATTATTTGATTCCACATTATTTGATAGCTTCCACATAATCATCGTAATGTTAACATTATTGCAACTAGTTTCCTAAATGTGACATAGTGGACTTGTTACTCAGAGACATATTATATTCAATCAACAAAACATTCGAGATAACGTTGGATCTTCAGGTTTCGTCACCTCAGAAACAAAATTAAATTGAAAATCATGCGTGTTGGTGTTCGAGGTGACACTCTGTATAATGGATATCGAATTTCAGACCTATATAATGAATAATCACATTTATTATTATTTAGATCACATCCGCTCGTATTTAAATATAGTTTATATAAGTTTATAGGATATTTCAAAGTAAAATCACATTTTAGTTTCAATCCTGCAGATAATATTATTTCTTTCATTGTCAGAAATAATTCGTAAGGAAACTTAAGCTTTTTAAACATTTTTAATATATATGGAGCTTATTTAATATACACAAACTACACCCAAAGTCGGTAAAGTGTAAAAAAATGGATCTATATTAAACATCAAATTTTAGAGCAATACAGAAATTAATCTTTTTTCAACTACAATTATAACTCTTTCATATGTGCTTGTATTGACATAGTTTGTATCCGTTTATAAAATATCTTTAATTAACATATTTTGAACTAAAATCACAGAGAGAATGTGCAGTATGTATTTTTTTCAATGTCGTAAATAATAAGTAAAGAAAATGAAACATGTTAAATATTTATTTTTTATATATGTGGAGTGTATCTAATATACATAAGATATATCTAGAATATTGAAACTGTAAAAAAATCGATGTATATTAAACGTCGAATTTTAGATCAAAACCTAAAATAGATTGTATCAACCGAAATTTGACCTCTATTTAATGAATTCGTGTTTCCTGGGCACTGATCATGATTGAATAACGACTAACTAATATCTTATGATAACTGACAGCTAAAAGATTTATCACTGAGTGAATAATTTCCTATTCTAATCTATAAATAATTCTCTTTCTTGAAGATTACACCTCGTTGATACATCCCATAACATTCATTCAGATCTATGTTGAAATAGAATGATGTATCAGTATGATATAACCTTGCTGACAGATCGGTATTGCACATGTTATTTCAAACTCATTATATAACATAATGATTGAAATTTAACTAATTTAGGACTTATCAAAGAAAACCCCTCATTATTCTTCCACACACTTAGCGATGTTCAACATATACACTAGGCTCTACACAAACTTACTGAAGCCTCTAACTGAAGAAACAGTTTCTTGCCATCAGCATACCTAGAATGATTGAATACAATGAAATATCAAGTAAAAATATGATGTTATTTTGACTAGTGTGATGGGTCACGTCTAATGCATTTGGAACATTCATCAACATGTGAAATGAGTCTGCTAGAATTGCCAACTGAGTTAAAATCTAATTAGTTATAGTATCTCAAGCAGTGATTCGAGAATGTCAATCAAATTAATTGGATAGGAAGAGTGTGGTGGTTATCGGTATCAACTTTATTTCAATCGTGTCTCTGTTTTTATTATGTATGTTTATGATTTTATTCATAGTATATTATTTCATATTTACCTCTAGTAATTGAAGAAAGTTTACCTTGTAACAAAAAGAATATTCTTAACTCTAGTACTAATAACATTGCTCTAACAATTACTGTAATTTCAACATTGATACTTATAATCGAGCAGAACAATTCATTAAGTTGAATTAAATACAATCAACTGTCAAGAAGGATTTTATAACACTATTCGGTTCCTTACATAATTCAATTATCACCAATCCGCTATATCTCTTTTCTTTTCCAACCTGAGTGATTCGGGATCTAGGCTAGATTAAGCTTAAATGCTTGCCTATTAAGGTTATATTATTCTTCATTATTGTAAATCATTTTTATTCATTTTTAAATCTTTCAGACGTTCAATTTATTATCTGTTTACAAAACTTACTTCAAACTATTCCCTTTCAGTTGGTGTCATTTTCATTATTAGATACTTTTATATTGCAAATGATAAATAATGCTGTCATGTCAGCATTTATGTTTATTATGTCATTGCGATGTGAATCCTGAATTACAAGGTTTTATCAATAAAGTCTATAAAAGCGATCGACCGAGAAGAAGTAGGGGTTCGAACTTCACTGTCACGTGGGACACATCAGTCGGAATAATGTAAGTTATAATTCACATTCAATGGAGAATTGATTGAACTGATTTTCAAATTATTTATCATTGGTTTGTAATCAACTGAACTCATTTCCAAACTATTTATCATAATGTCTTATCAATCAGTTTATCTATTATCAAATTTCCTGTACCCAATTTTGATAGGCATTCATAACAACCAATTTAAACCGAACACATTTTCAAATTATCCGTTATTTTTTTTATAATTGTATTAAGATTTTATTTTACCAATGCTGTTCGTCTCGAATCATATTCACCTCATCTCAAACAATAATTCTCAGGGGTACGATATGGCTCTCGCCCCCAAACTAATCTTCATTTAAAAACATTCAGCTAACCAAAAAATTGGTGCGTGGCATGTGGTGGATGCGCCGGTCAACAATCCCGGTACCTCTCGCATAAAATATTTGCTTCTTAACAAAATTATGCACTTGCTTGAAATATGGGTAAAAATATTATGAATTGGATAAACATAAAATGTTTTCGTTCTTTCTTATTTTCGACTTTTTCAGCGTTTTGTGTATGTCAATATTTTTCTTTAGCTTCAATCAGTATATGGAGACGAAGCTAATGCGCACTCAAAATAGGGAGGGCAAGGTGAAAAATCCCTGGAAAACGAAACAAGAAATGATTTATTTGGTCAAAACTTATTTTATTTCTCAACATAATCTCCTTGTAACCCGATACACTTCGTCCAACGTTTTTCTAATATTTCGATCCCTTCCAAATAATACGATTTCGGCAATCCTTCAACATAGGCGGTGTTACAATGCAAAGTTGTAAAACTTTCTCTGATTTTTACCGACAACGGATGGATAAGACCTTATAAAACAGGAGGAACGTTGTGAAATATCATTTACTTTTTGTAACAACTTTGTTATAAAACACGTTTTGTTAGATAGTATGGAGGCGGCTTGAGAAATTGACTGTTAAAAAACCAAGAAGCGCATAAAAAAGAATTTTATTCAACACATGCCAAATTTTAGGATACATCGTGATTGCACCTCCCCACATTAAATAGGAAAATTTGTAGGTGCAACACAATGCATAATTGATCAGTACTAGTCATTATTTACTAAACTTATATACAGGGTGTATCAGGATATGTGTTAAAATATGTAATGTGATTTTCTATCATAATTCCAACAAAAAAGTTCATATAATACATATTCCGATTTTCAACGGTCAACAAGTAGTTCGCTATTTTCAATTTGCTTATGAAAATATCACATTTCCATCGAATTGACATCTTCCTACAATCAACAACTAATGTAGACAAAAGAAAATTATTGCAAATGGAAGAGCAATAAATAATCTTCCATATGATACCCTACTTATTGCCGAAATGTTATTTTTTTCAATTATTCCTAGGTCATAACATTTGGGTGTCACCTGTTATCTGATGAAGTCGTGTAAATTCAAACATCCAATACTCAATATTTTATCAAGACAAACATGGAAAATAACTATTGTCAAAATATCGCTGAAGATCAAGCTTTAGAATATTATAAAACATTTTTTTCATCGCACATGCAATAGCTAAGAAATTGTGAAGAGACATGCGGCGTAGAGCACGGAGATGTTCGCGTCAAAATGGTGGCCACTCCGAGGAAATTTTGTAATTCGTACTACTTCTCTTTGTTATCGTTCTTGTTTCTGTTGAAATAGTATAAATGAACTCACCACTATTCGAGTTATTGAATTTCATAATTATCGGATGAAAATGAAGATCATAGGTTTTTCAGATGCTTTGTAACATTTCTAGTTCATGGGTGTGTGTTTGTAACTTGCTTTAAAACTTCTTTACAACCAAAATTAGGAATAACAGTTAACTTAGTATTCCACAAACCTTGATGTTGAGTTACATTCAACACAATTTCTTCGCTCTCGCATCTGCGATAAAAAAAACTTTTATACTATTCTAAAGCTTGATCTTTGGCAATATCTTAATGATAGTTATCTATCATATTTATCTTGAAAAAATATTGAGTATTTGACGTTTGAATTTTCATGACTTCATGAAATAACAGGTGATACCCAAATGTTATGACCTAAAAATAATAAGAATGATAACATTTCGGCGATAAATATGGAAGCTCATTCATTACTCTTTCATTTGCAATGACTAAATGTTTTCTAGATTTGTTTTTGACTATAGGAAGAGGTCAGTTGCATAGAAATGTGATATTCAAAAAGAAACAGAAAATACCGAATTACTTATATATCTATATCTATGGTTTCGGCGTTTACGTAGTGTAAATTCATAATACTTCAGAAGTTTGAGAATAAAACTCAAATTTTACACAAAACTTTTAACATTTAATTTAAAAATGCTGACGAATTGTTTCACCACACTGTGGCATTATCAAAGCGAGGAGTTATCAACTAAAGCTAAATCTAAAAGTATGTCCTTAAATAAATAATACAATAGCCGCCCTGCAAGAATAGCACTCGAGAAAGCTGAATCGATTTGGTTAAACGAACAACTCAAGGACTTCTACCGGAAAAGAAATGTTCTCCACCACTATGTAAAGGTACTACATTCACAACTCACCTTTAAGCTCCATAATATAGAATTTGATATACTTAATAATAATATTCGCGAAAAAATCTCATCAATAGTACATAATAAATTCTTGAAACAGAAGAAAAAGTTAAACAGTTTAATCCAAAACAAAACTAACAAAGAAGCTAATTTCACAAATAATAAAAAACCGAACACTTCTCTAGCAGATGAGCAAAAATTCAATTATCACAGTAGATTTGTAAACTTATCAGAAATAACTTTCAGTGTGTCAGAAATCAATTTACTTAACAAAGGCTTTAAATATAATATCCCATTTAAACCCAATAATAAACACTTTGAAAACCTTACTGTTGAAACAGAAGTTGCACTCAAACAGTCAGAAACAAAAATTAAATATAATGCAAGCGATATACTGATAAATTCTACTAAATTAACTTCTAGCAAATTCGTAAATCCAGAAATTAAAATTGCTAAAATACTTAATGAAAAGACAATTAAAAATAATATCGTGTTCACTAAAGCCGACAAAGGTAATACAATAATTGCAATAGATAAACCTACATATTTAGAAAAAATTGATCAATTTTTAGATCCAACAAAATTTATAGAACTAAAATCAGACCCTACAATGATATTCCAGGCAAATATAAAAAATTCTCTCAAAAATATCCAATGTATTTTGACTGAATATGAGAAGCCTCGTTTAATGAACATGAATCCTCAACCACCTTCTCTTTATGGTTTATTAAAAATTCACAAAGACGATACTCACATAAGACCCGTCTGTTCATATATCAATGCACCCTGTCAAAAAATAGCGAAAAAGTTAGTCAACATAATATCAACATATACAAACTTTAAACCTAAATACAGTATAAAAAACTCTTTCCAGTTAATAGAAAAAATAAAAGATGTAGAACTAAAGACAAATATCAAACTTGTATCTTTTGATGTCAAGAACCTTTTTCCAAGTATTCCCACACAATTGACCATCACTCTAATTGAAGATCTTTTAATCCGCAATAATACTTTACCGGCAATAACACAGGAAATATTAAGTTTAATCTCACTTTGCATAGACCAAAATTATTTCACAATTAACGATAAATATTACAAACAGAACACCGGACTCCCCATGGGTTCCCCATTATCTCCGTTGCTAGCAGAAATATTTATGAATTACTTGGAAACTAAGATTTTAAATTCCAATTTTCAGCACATGTTTGTATATTGGTATCGCTATGTTGACGACGTAATCGCTTGCTATACAGGCAGTAACCGTCAAATAAATTCTTTTCTCACCTATATCAACAACTTACACCCAAATATAGAATTCACATTAGAGATGGAAAACAACAAGTCCTTAAACTTTTTAGATCTGACAATTTCACACACAAATAATTACTTTTCTTTCACTATTTATCACAAGCCCACCCACACAGATACCACAATACACAACACTTCTTTACATCCACAATCACATAAGCTAGCAGCATATAATTGTATGATACATAGATTAATTAATGTCCCATTAAGTAAAGATAATTTCCATTTAGAATTAAACAAAATCGTAGATATTGCCAAAAATAACGGTTATAATGTCAAGATAATTAATAAAATACTCCAAAATAAACTCAATAAAAAAGCCTTAAGCATAATTTATCCGCAAATTAATAATAAAACAAAATCAAATTTCACATGTCTAACATATTTAGGTAAACATTCACTAAAAATATCTCAATTCCTTAAAAAACAGAATAAAAACGTCGCCTTTAAAACAACAAATAACCTATGCTCGTATATTAATAACTCGAAATCTAAAAAAGATAACTTAAAGAAATCTGGAGTTTACAGACTGAGATGTGATGACTGTAGTGCTTTGTGTTAGGACAAACTGGACGCAGTTTCAGCGTAAGGTTCAATGAACATTTGAGAAGTTACAGGCTCAAAAAAGAAGACTCTAATTACGCAAATCACCTGTTAGAACATAACCACAATTTCACCCTTAATCCTGATATTCTACATATTCAGGAAAAAGGACATAAACTTAATATATTAGAATCCATAGAAATTTTGAAACACGCAAAAAACAATAATAATGTAATATTAAATGATCAAATCGACACATATAATTCACCGCTTGTTAACAATTTTGTAAACACACTCCCACCATTATCCACCCCCATCCCTCAATTTGCACCACATTCTGATCCCTGATATTTAAGGACATACTTTTAGATTTAGCTTTAGTTGATAACTCCTCGCTTTGATAATGCCACAGTGTGGTGAAACAATTTGTCAGCATTTTTAAATTAAATGTTAAAAGTTTTGTGTAAAATTTGAGTTTTATTCTCAAACTTCTGAAAACCGAATTACTTGTTAACCGTTGAATATCGGAATATGTATTATATGAGCTTTTTTGTTGGAAATATGATATAGAATCAAATTTTTTCATATATATCCTGATACAATCTGTATATATATAAAACTGAGTCATAATCTCTTCCTGAAAAAACGTTTTCTTAATACTGTTTCATAATAAAAATCATTGGATATTCTCGCTATGCCGACAAAGAGTTAAAATGGCTATATGAAGCAGCATATAGCTTCAACAATTATAATAATTGTTTCTTGTGCCCCAATGTATAGTATTCAAATTTGCCGACCTCATTACAAACGATGGTTTTTGATTATCATGTTGTGAACTTCAATTGTTGGAAGACAAGCCATACATCTCGCATTTAATTAACTGATAATTATTCATTGTGGTGATGAATAATTCTGGAGAGATGTATTATTAGCTTATTAATACACGTGATCCAGAAATTAAGTTCCACGCCAGTTGAGATAATTCTAATAGCTAAAGGCCATTTTCTCAAAGAACATCGCGAGAAATTACAGGAATAATTGTATTACTGCAACTTGCCTGGAATAAAGTAAGTTTCTGTGTAATGGAAATTCTCGTTCTACTGCTAAGAGCTGCGATATTCAGCCATTTACAAATCTCTGTATCAACACATTCATCGTTTCAATGATTTATCGTTATTATTCGACCATGTTTTTCTTCGAAATTATGTGTATGTATATGACGAAACTGTTGTTTGTTCATAATAAACGATATCATTCATTTAAGCCTTCAATTACTACGTGACAATTGGATTTTTCAAACTAAGTTTAATGAAATAACGAAGAACGTATTTATTTCCTAATGGAAATTTTATTGTGATGATGGTATTGAAGGAAGCCTATACGAGGGCAAGGTGAAACATCCCTGAAAAATGGAACAATAAATGATTTATGTGGTCAAAACTTATTTTATTTCACAACATAATATCCTTGTAGCCCGATACACGTTTTTCTAATTTTTCGATCCTTTTCAAATAATACGATTTCGGCAATCCTTCAAAATATGCGTTCGTTCCAGCGATGACCTCATCATTGGAGCCATATTTCTTTCCGCCGAGCTATTTCTACAACTTTGGGAATGTATAAAAATCGCAGGGGGCTAAATCTGGAGAAAATGATGAATGACGAACTTATTCGTATCGCAATTCATCCAATTTCGCCATTGTGACTGCGGATCTGGGCGCCGGTGCATTGTCCTGGTGAAAGACCATCTTTTCCTTTGCCAACTGCGGCCGCTTTCGCTTCAAATCGGCGTCGACTCGATCCAACAGCTCTGCATAATATACACCGGGGATCATTTCGCCTTTTTCGGAGTAATCGATATGGACGATACAGTGTGTATCCCAAAAAACTGTTGCCATAACTTTGTTGGACGATAAACTTACTTTGGCCTTTTTCAGCTTCGATTCGCCAGGATAAGTCCACTGCTTCGATTGTTCGTTGGTCTCTAGTGTGTTGTGATGGATTCACGTTTCGTTCACGGCTATGAAAAGGTGCAAAAAGTCCTTCTTATCGCGCTTGAACATCGCCAAACACTCATATGAAGTTGTAACACGGTCGCGCTTGTTGACAACAGAGAGCAAATGCGACACCCTCTCGGGTGAGAAGCCCATAGCCTCATCAATTCCGTGTACTTTATTTAACTCACCGATCATCCAATATCATACCATGAATTGTATCGATGATTTCTGGCGTTGTAACCTTAATTGGCCGACCAGATTGTTCGGTGACCTTTGTGGTCATACTAGCACTAGCGAATCGTTCCAATCGATGGTGTTTAACAAGCGATGATTTGGTTTGCGTAATATTTTTCCACGCAAGAAATAATGTGTAATCAAGACGATAAATTAACTTTTTTCCGCGTTTACAAAAATCTTCAAGGTTGCTTGCTTTCGATGGGTGTCAGAATAGAACAAAATGACATATCAGTCTGAAATTCCAATGCGTTTTAGTTGAAGGTAGTAAATCACAAATGTCACATGGGATTTCCAATTGTGGCTTCATTTGTTTTATTTTTTAGGGACTTCTTGTTTCCAACTAGGTTCTCCTAACTCTTTCGAAAGTGGTAGTTATACCTCTGCCAGAGAAGGTTGGTCAATGACCAGGGACGTTTTAAGGCATGGGCCAGCTGGTCCGGGGTTCAGGGCCTCGACCTCGCGGGGACTCATCTGGTTCTCGACTCGGCCTCAATAAAATTATTATCTGAATAATTTTAATCGTAATTGAGAATTTCGAACTATATAGTACTACGATATATGCAAACTGGCAACAGTGGCAAGACTGTATTATGTTATGTCCGCCATCCGTGTCTAGGTTTTTATGAGTCAAAAGCCAGAGAAAAATCATTTTTAAAGAAGTATGAAAGTAAGTGTTCACATGCGTGTAAGACAACGCAATGCTACGGTACTTTCCTTGAAGGAGATGGAGAAATCGTCGTAACTTTAGAAGGTAGGCACAACCAGAAATTTGAAGTAGGAACCTTCATAACCTATAACACCAATGACACTCGTACTGAATATGATATTTTCAATTCTAGCCTAAAGCAGATTGCTCGCCTACTGCGATGAAACAATATTCATACTTTTTCAGCTCTTTCTTTCTTTCTTTTTCTCTTTGTTCATTGCTGTGTTGAATATTTTTGGCTATTTTTCATTTTTCTTCTTGATTTTGTCTCATTTCGGACTAGAGTATAATTCAGGTTATTTAGATTTAGTTTAGATAATAATTATTAATTTATATATTTTCTTATGCATTGTTCTGATCTTTAATTGGGTGTTTACCTGTTTATCAGTGTAAGATTAAATAAATAAATAAAATAAATAACAAAAATCGACTCTCTAATCTGCAAGATACGAATGCGCAGTAAGCAATATGAGGAGATATTTGAACTGTCTTCTGAAAATATTTATAAACTTAAAGTATCAATATTTTACGATACACATATACATGGAGATGAACAGTATTTGGAATGTCAACATTTCAAGTCATATCTGATCACATGAAAATCTGGAGAAACAGCAAAAAGAAAAATTGAAAAAAAGGAAGATTCATGAGAAATACGAGTCTACAAATGAAGATGAGGAATTGTAGTTGGATGAGGAGACTGGAATTGGGTCTATTGGGATCAACACACGCTATACATACATGTATAATGAAAACCTATTCCTAGTATTTCCAAATATTGAAATAATATTGAGAATTTTCTTATCGAGGATGATCAATAACGCAAGTGGTGAGTGTTCATTTTCAAAGATAAAATTGGACAAAAATGAATTGAGAAATCATATGACTCAGTCACCTCTGAATAATTCAAGCTTGATGTGTATTGAAAATGAAATATTATTAAGAGTAGATTTCCAAGACATAATTAACTCTATCATCAAATCCGATAAAAAAGTCGCGGATGAGAGCTTACTTTTACATAGGAGTCCAAGGTACATCCTGTCAATGACTTCATTGATTGGTTCGTTCTAGTGATCGGCTCATGAGAAAGCGACACAGCTATCTAGAACTAAGAGACGTGTTAATGTTCAACCTGGAGAATAAAATAACACGGAATGTGTTTTATTCCATTTTGCATAGGTAGTGCTGTTCAATTTTATACTATGTTGTATAAAATGTCCTATCACTTAGTATAGGGTAAAACAATGTTATGTTTATTCTGTTCCTCAGAGCTGCTGAATCCATATTGTTGCTTTCTCGTCGAGAATGACCCTTTGAAGCATCGAAACAGCAGTTCAACCTGATAAAAAATTCCATGTAACGTACGCAATTGGAGCCATATGTTTTCTTTTTGTTCATCCACATTATGGTATTATCTGTTTGGAATTTCAATATCCCTGGGAACATATTTGTTTCATGTCTGTAATAATATACCAGTAGCTTAGGAATCAGAAAGCTATTAATCTTTAATATTTGCATAACATGAGAACATGAGAAACATGTGTTCCAGATTCAGCTTCTAAATCCTACAATTATGAATGTCAGGATTTGATTCTGTTTATACATTTATGGAATAAACTTAGTCTTCCCTCTAATATTTGGACATCAGATGGATGTTCTTGTCGAAAATGTGAATTATTTAGGGATAGTTGAAACCCAGCTGGTGTCGCTGGAGTCATAATATCGAGCTCTTCACTTTTTAACCAAACGACGCACTCTCTTCAAATAAGTATTTATGAAGTAACGTGCGGGCAGACTCCTAAAATATATCGGTGTAGAAATATTCCCTTCTGTCTTGTTGTAATCACATTGCACTCTTCATATTTGATGCGAATTCATCTGATTTGAAACATCTGTGTATAAATCCTTGAATATACGGCAATGTATCTATGTTTAGTGCTGATTCATGGTGTCATAGTTTGGTGAAGTGCACATCGAAAAATGGAATTGGGTATTTTGAAAATAAAAGTATTGAACAGAAAGTATCAGATCAGACAATTCTATAAAATTCTAATTTGCTCTAAATGGGAATACCTTCCACTCTTCCAATCACTTATCATGAATGCTTATCAATTATTTTCCAACTTTCTACACTCTATTGACATAATGGAATTTGATCTTTATAAGAAAATAAAATAATGTCTATAGAATTGGAATCACTGAGTAATACTTATTGTGAAACGATATAAAATGAATGGATTTCTCTCAAACAAAATATTCCATGCATCATTCTCGAATCAAAAAAAAAACTATTTTATTTTTAGTGTATTTCTTCCAAATCGATCCCAATATCGAATATTTCAAATTATAAAGCTGCGTTGGAGACCCTTTGCCTGATTTATGGCGAAACTGACCAGCCATGAGGCAGGCCAAGCTTCCTATCAAAGAGCCTGCGCTTATACTCTCAAGGAAATTCAAGGAGAATCCTCCCATGTCAATGTCGTCTTGATAAACACATATATCTTATGGGCGTCGGAGATAACTCTGAGGTAGGGAATGTCGAAAAGTGGAAAAAACTGCCTCTCACATCCTGTTGGAGTTCCCAGCTTTGTCATCGCTATGTGTCGTTACTTTGGTGATACAGAAGGACTTATGAGAGCCAGTGGCAGCAACATTCTGAGTTTCTGGCTTGCCACAAACCTGGTAGAATAGAATAGGCTACTGATCACGAAGCTCACAATAGGCCCAATACGGCGGCGTCATATCCATATCCTCAAGATAATGATGATATTCCCAATACCGTGTTCAATCAATAGAGCAAAACACCTCAGATCACACATCAATGTCATCATGAGTAAATTAGAACCTCCAAAATGAATTTCTCTCGTACAATAATAACTTATTCGTTGCTACGTAGTACATATTGACTATGTTGGATTCATAATTGATATTAGAATATTAATTATTTACGACGAATTTATAACGTTGAATTCATATTATGTATGAACTTGTCCTCCTCACCGTGTGTTTTTAAGAGGAAACAAATACTAGAAGAAATAACAAAGTAAAACAATTGTTGATGAATTTCCACTACATTATGAAACAATTTCATCCTATAATAAAGTGGAAATTTATTAAGACCGAATTATGAAATTTAAAATAGTTAATAAGAATACGATTCTGCAAATAGAAGCTTCTCCTAATTGATGCACATCCATTTATTCTTCTTTTGAAGAAAAACATCAACAATAGAAAATTTTTGTATCTTTCATACAATACTATATTATGTCATGGTCACAGTTAAGGGATAAATATTCTGAAATTCAACAAATAAGAGCGGCGCATTATTGACAAGCCACTAAGCAAACCTTCTCAATTTGTTCTAGAAAAACATACCTTTCAATATAAGGGTGAAATTATCTGTATGTTTCCAAATTGTTTATTCTAGCAAGATATTTATTTTATTTTGCTCTAACTAATTTATGAAAAATGATGATAACAACCACAGCTTGCTATTATGTAGATCGTATTAAATTTCTCAAAATTGATATTAACTTCCAGAAGTAACAGAGGCATTTGCTAAAATATTGTGAGTATTTATATGAATAACTGCTGTTCGCAGAACCCGTAGTTATTCCCCAAAGTTGGAGACTTAAAGCATATTTCAAATGAGTAGAACCACCTATAGACGCAGAAAGACTTTAACTTACACTCTATGTTATGTGAAAGTTTATTTGAGTTGATATGGTACGGACATTAATGGATGTATGTGTATCAGCTGTTTGATAATGATCCATAATCTGTGAAGTTGTCTGTCATGTAAATTGTACGCGATTTAGCGTCAAAATATATCAAATCCCTTTCACCCCGTTTGGGATTGAGTTTTGAAAAATATGTTCCTAGCAGATGAACAATCATGTATAAACGTTCCAAAAATTTGAAACAGTTTCAGTTAAGTGTATCATCTTACAAAATATTCCATCTACTGGAATGAAAAATTCAAATTCCATGGAATATTTAATGTTTTCGTGGAATTACATATGCCTAGTCATATGATATTGGTGTGATAAATGAAAACTGATATCACATTAGAATTTATCATAACGGACTCACACACTTGGGTAATACGAACCTATCGATTTTTGTTTGTAATTATTCCAACAAAATTATCGCATTCCAGCAATTAGGACTATTTTCATATTGTGCCCATAGTTGAATTTCTTATCCTTCTCTATTACTATTCGATATAGAAATATCCACTAATAGAGCTCCACTTTTTTGCTGGTCCTTATTCATTGTTGAGTGTCCATTGTTAAAAGTTCCAGAGAGAAACGCAAGTCTCTCTCTACTTAATTTTAACGAGGCAAACTTACTTTCTGTGAGTCATACAATCAATTGTTAACCCACTCAGCTATATAATATTGTTTCGCCAAGTTTATTACACGTGCCAACTACTTACTTGTAAGGTATTCTGAACTACGAAATAGTAAGTAATTAGGAAAATTGGACTTCTATAGGTAATAACATGACTATGGCCTAGTTTCATTGTTCAACAACACTTCGAATGCATTTCAATTCTTGAGTCTTGATTTTTTTCAACTAGATATTATTCCGTTCCATCTTACAATGATTTATATTCCGATGATAGAGATGAACGGTCGAGTGTTCCTTTGTACTAACTAATATCTATTACATAAGAGTTTATTGAATGTCCCAGTAATACATTTCCAACATTAATATGATATGTAAATTTTATTCAAGTTAGTTCAATTCACTATGCTAGGTTTCACTATCTTAACATTGAAACTGGGAATACTCAATAAGCTGACCTGGCTAATAATTCGATACATTAATTCACAAAAATTCATTCATGCGTTGAGAAAAATATTTTTTGAGAGGGACAGGAAGATACAGACATGCAGCACAGTACGACTGGTATTCATCATCTTCAAATTGGGCATGAGTGTGACCTCTTGAGGCACGTAGGCCCCTGGATAGTGCGCTCCATGATCAGTAGCCAATTCTATATAAGTAGGTATGTGACTCCACCAAAGTAATTATACCTGCACGATGCTGAAACTGGGAATTCCAACATGATATGCGTGGTAGTTTCTGTCCCCTCTCGACATCTTCTACATATTGGGTCATCTCCGATGGCAATAAAATGTAGATATCTATTGGGACGACATGACTCGTGAGGATTCCTGTCGTCTCCCTGAGAACTCTTATTGAAAAATTCCCAGAAAATAAAACTCAATGTGAGTAGGAATTTGGTCCGAACTATGACAGTTCTACTCACTAGTCGTAGACCAATGACACGTCACATACGCAAAATGGATACTGTGGACTATCCAACTAGTCCAGTCATTATAGGTTTTAACTGCGGAAAAATTCCTAGGGAGCTGAATTTTTGCATACACCTTTATTACGGCAATTTAATGAATATGTGGAAAATCGACATTGATATCGTGCCGGCTAAAAAAGTTAAAGGTCAAAAAAGGTCACGAAAATCTGTTTTCCACGAATATCTCGCCATCTATTGCGCGGAGGTCAATTGAGGTCATAACGAAAGTTGTTCATCTTGCAATTATCTACAAATAATGCCAGTTACGTTTTTCTGTAAGATCAACCGTTTTTTGAGCAGAGCGCTGAGGAAGCGACTATATTATGATTATAAACTCGTTTCCGCACCACCCTCGAGGTAGAATGCAAGGCGCGTTTTTTTACATGGTTGCCCCAGTAGGCATAATCCATGATATGTAATAAAGGTTTTTTCTATTTAAAAGTGAAGAGTTTTTCATTCAAAAACTGAAAAATAAAAATAACCTATTACAACTCATTGTCGATATCCTCAGTTTTTCTATCATTAAAATTTGCTGACAAAACATCGAGTGGACTTATTCCTATACTTAAATCCACATCTTCATCAATAGTTGATTCCGCGTTTAAGCAGGACTGGCCCCGGCAATGTTCACAAACTTTTGAGCATCTCCAAACCAATTTTTTTGCATCCACATTTTCCGCCACAACCTTCTGTACAATTACAAAAGAATGTGTTTAGTAGATCATCGAATGCTGGTTTTGATAGAGTTGTCATTGGCTGCAGCATGTTATTTTTTAACTCCCAACCCCACTGTTCTGAATCAATTTCTCTTCCTAGCCAGGTTTGTATTTGATAATACACTCGAAAAATATGCTGTTGAGCTGCTGAAGAAGTAGGTGGCAATAGCGGAAATTTCACAGCTGTGCTTTGTCTTGTTAGCTTAGCAAAGCTACATTATCTGTAATTATTTATCGAATATTCTGATTTTGGAGCGCCGTACATTGCTAGTAGAAACTGAATTCCAGCATCGACAACGATTTCTGGAGCGCAATTTTCTTGGAGAAATATTTCTGCAGAATTGTTTAAATCGGGTCTTTTTTCAAACATCTTCATGACTTTAATTTTTCCTCTCCCAAAAAGTGTTGAAGTTGTATCACTCAAGAAATATTTTTCAACTGTGCTAAACACAATTCGACAGGCAGTAGCAGGTATAAAGGGGCGGGTCTCGGAACAATGAAATACGAAACA